>CM065806.1:4063500-4663500 GCA_033398695.1 Orobanche coerulescens | reverse complement strand
GTGAAACACATTATGAATTCGACTCAACGCCGGAGGTAAGGCCAAACGATAAGCTAGCTCGCCTACTCGTTCCAAAATCCCAAATGGTCCAATAAATCTCGGACTCAACTTCCCCCGTTTTCCGAAACGGAAAAGTACCTCGACTCGGGGACACCTTGACCAAAACGTGGTCACCCGCTTCGAACTCTAGTGGTCGACGACGATTGTCTGCATAAGATTTCTGTCGACTCTGAGCGATCAACAAACGACTCCTGATCAAAGCTACCTTCTCACGGGCGGCTATAAGCATATCGGGCTCGGTGCCGATTGATTCGGATAGGTCATCCCAACATAAAGGAGATCGACAACGACGACCGTATAAGGCCTCGTAGGGTGCCATCTTAATCGAAGCATGCCAACTATTATTATATGTGAACTCGATTAATGGTAGTTGGGCTTCCCAATCGTCTTTCCAATCGAGGACGCATGCCCTCAGCATGTCCTCTAATGTCTGAATAGTCCTCTCTGATTGCCCGTCGGAATGAGGATGAGATTGCCCGTCGGAATGAGGATGAAAAGATGTGCTGAAATTAAGCTGAGTTCCCATGGCACGATGAACTGATTTCCAAAAATGAGACACAAACCATCCGTCACGATCGGAAACGATACTTTTAGGAGTACCGTGCAGTCTCACTATCTCTTTGATGAACAGCTGTGCAAGTCTCTCGGGACCCCACGTATCCTTAATCTCAAGGAAATGAGCTGATTTAGTTAAGCGGTCCACAATCACCCAGATCGTATTCATGCCACGATGACTCGTCGGCAAACTCGTGATGAAAACCATAGAAATGTCTTTCCACTTCCATTCTGGAATAGGGAGAGGTTTCAAAGATACCCGCCGATCCGATGTTCAATCTTGACTTGTCGTGTGTTAAGCATCTTGAAACAAATTCTGCGACTTCTCGCTTCATATTACTCCACCAGTAATTTTGTTTCAAGTCCTTGTACATCTTGCTAGACCCCGGATGAACAGAATAAGGGGTAGCATGAGCTTCTCTCAAGATCGAGTTTTTCAACTCGTCATTCGCTGGTACGCATAAGCGATTCTTAAAACGCAAAAGTCCATCCTCATGGACCAAAAATCCGGGGGCTTTCCCCTGAGTCACATCCTCTCGAATGCGTAACAAAAATGGTTCCGAACCCTGATTCTCCCTGATCGCCTCCTCAAGTGGTGATGAAATTTCCAAAGTACAAAGTTGCCCTTGTATTCGCTGAAGCCAAACCTCGATCTCGGGTCTAAGAAATTCCTGTTGAAGCTCCTTCTGAACTGTTAAACGAGCAAGCATCTGTTCCTGAACGGAATTACGACTCAAGGCGTCGGTGACAACGTTCGCCTTGCCCGGGTGGTAAAGGATCTCGATATCAGTTCCAACCACCGTCTCTGTCGCATATTTAACTCCTTCTGAGTAAATATATACTTTAAACTCTTATGATCAGTGAATATCTGACAAGTAACGCCATAAAGGTAATGACGCCAGATTTTCAAAGCGAACACCACGGCTGCTAGCTCCAGGTCGTGGGTCGGATAATTAACCTCGTAAGGTTTCAATTGCCGTGAAGCATAGGCAATAACCTTCCCATTCTGCATGAGTACACATCCGAGACCCTGTTCGGACGCATCACTATAAACCACAAATCCTTCCGTTCCTTGCGGCAAGGAAAGTACAGGTGCTGACATTAACCGGATCTTGAGTTCCTTAAAACTCCGTTGACACGCATCGGACCACATGTATTTCTTATCCTTTCGCAAAAGGTTCGTCAAGGGTTGAGCGATTTTAGAAAATCCTTCCACAAACCGTCGATAATAACCGGCTAATCCGAGAAAGCTTTGGATTTCCTTAACATTCTTCGGAGGTAACCAATCTTGGATAGCCTCCGTCTTCTGAGGATCAACACGCACTCCATTTGATGAAATTACATGTCCGAGAAAAGTCACTTCGGACATCCAGAACTCACATTTGGAAAACTTTCCATAAAGTTGCTCTCGTCTTAACACGTCGAGAACCTGATGAAGATGAACCTCGTGTTCCTCTCGGTTACGAGAATAAATCAAAATGTCATCGATGAAGACAACAACAAACTGATCCAAAAATTCTATGAAAACCCGATTCATTAACTCCATAAATACCGCAGGTGCATTAGTCAATCCAAACGGCAAAACCACAAACTCATAATGACCATAGCGTGTTCGAAACGCCGTCCTCGTGATATCCGACTCTCGGATCTGCAACTGATGATATCCAGATCTTAAGTCAATCTTGGAAAATACTGAAGCTCCCTGAAGTTGATCTAAGAGATCATCAATACGGGGTAAGGGATACTTATTCTTGATCGTCACCCGGTTCAATTCCCGATAATCAATACACAAGCGGAACGAACCATCCTTCTTCTTGACAAACAACACTGGTGCTCCCCATGGGGACGCACTCGGATGGATATAACCTTTCTCGAACAATTCCTCAAGTTGATTCTTCAACTCCTGCATTTCGGTTGGGGCCATCCGGTACGGTGCCTTCGATATCGGGGACGTACTGGGCTCCAACTCAATTGTGAATTCCATATCTCTCTGTGGAGGCAAACCAGGTAACTCGTCTGGAAAAACATCGGCATATTCCCTCACTACCAGAATATCCGTCAACATTACTGATGATTTCTCGGTTTTGGTCATATAGCACCAATAACCAACACACCCCTGATTGAGTAATCTCACTGCTTTCATCAAATTAATGACCTTACCAGAACAACCGGGATCACCTCCCTAAAACACACATTCGACCCCATCATCTGAAATGATAGTAACCACACGCTTACGGACACTAATGATGGCATCATGACAATCCATCCAATCAATACCCAAGATGTCGTTGTCTCTTGGCAAATCTACTACGATTAGGTCCGCTGGCCATACACGGCCATGAAGCTGAATCAGACAGTTCTGAATCTCACGATTTCCGATAATTCATCTACCATCAGGTAGACCAATGACATAAGGCTCACAACTAGTAGCACTACCCAGACATAGTCTACTTAAACATGACTCGGAAATGAATGAATGCGATGCACCAGTATCAAAAAGGGTACACACAGGTTGAGATAGAATATCGAGTGTACCTGAGATCATTCGGGCCTCTGGATCGTCGGTCTTATTCATCTCGTAAATTCGGGGCTTGCCGGCCCCCGAACCAGACGCTCCCGTCTGATAGCTCTTGGCTCCGCCTTTGTTAGCTCATGTCGTCTTAAACGACGCTGACTGAGTGGCCTGATTCTGCACCGCTGAATGTCCTGGGGCCTGAGATGACATCGGAGTGGGTTTAGAGCCCCTTCGGCAAAAACGGGCCCTATGCCCAACAATTCCACAGTTATGGCACGTGACAGCCTGTTTCGGACATTTGGTGCTGAAATGACCCTGTTCTTCACAGTTGAAACAGGTGACGGCCGAACTGGCCACTCGTGACTGAGATTCCGCGGGTTTAGACGCCATAGAAGGTCGTTCAGAAAAGGTAGAGCCCGCACGTGGTTTCTTGAAAGTGGCCTGACTGCCGTCAGACTGATTACGGTTCTTGGACTTCTTGCTAGCAGATGAAGGTTGCTGCTTAGCAATCTCCTTAGCAGTAAGCTCATAGGTAAGAGCTTTCTCAATGAATTCGGCCAATGTGGTGCAATTATGATTAAGCAACTGTAGCCGCATACGAGGTTTCAGCCTCTTGCTGAAATACTTGATCTTGTCCGCCTCAAAGTGAATGATAGATGAGGCGAACGGAAGAAGTTCCTGAAATTTTTCGGCGATGACAAGAACATCGTCATCCGCTGAGTGGTCGGGAGTGAGTAATTCCGACAATTTAGCCTCCCTGAGTGGGGATGGATAATACCTCTCCATCATGAGAGTTTTGAACTGATCCCAAGTACATGATCCTTCGGTGGGCTTCAACGACAACCACCAAGAACGTGCGCTTTTACCCAGATAATAAGCCGCAACTGAAACTTTATGCCCTTCAGGGCAATCCACCATAGCAAATAACTTCTCGAAGTGCTCAAGCCAATGGACAATATCCGCCGGCTCAGATGAGCCCTCGAAGGTAGGTGGTCGCTGGCGAGAGATATCGCCAATGATACTGCTTACACCCCTCTCTTGCCTTTGAGGTGGCGGCGGAGGAGCCTGTTGATTTTGATTAGCTGAATTATGCATCGTCTCCATTAGTTGTGCCATCTGAGTCATTTGGGTCATCATGCCCTGCATAAAAGTGAGTGGGTCAACCCGAACACCTTCTGACTGAGCTGTGTCCCAGGTACGACTCCCCGATAGTGAATGATCACGTCCAGGCGAATGAGTGGCAGCGTCGCTGCTCGATGAATTAGCATTATTCCTCGCGTTCGCACGTGTATTCACACGAGCTCTAGGAATTCGGCCCGCTCCGCGGCCTCGTCCTCCACGTCCTCTGCCTGCTCTCTCCATACTGAAGTAGGAAACTCACTTGATAATTAAATCTCCCGCATGAATATCACGTTATGATTATGACATGAGATGATGAAAATGAGCATACACGCCCTAACACAGTGGTTACATGAATGATTAACTGAGGTGACATGATTATCTGATGAAATTATTGAAATGATTATCTTGAACAAGTTAACAAGATTAATGATATGATCTTCCAGATCAACAACCGAGTAATGAAATGAATTGAGTGATTAATGAGTTAACATGACCGTCCTGGTCAAAATGAAAATGATGATTGAGGATTGTTAACTAATGAATTATGAATGAATGATTATTGCCAGAAATTATACCATGGCGTTAGAAATCTTACAGTTCTTGGTCTGATTGGCTCGGCATTTCCACAGGTCACACGTGACGCAAAAGTCCAATGATACTAGTCCAATGACGATGATTTCAAATGAGACATGTCTCGGAAGGTAGTATTCAAAACCACGCTCCGATACCAACTCTGTAACACCCCAAACTAGGTGGATATTACAGTGCCGTGGACCCCCGACTGGGACCCATTAGGCGAATGAAAATGAATGAATTACACAGGGTAAATGTAGTACCGAACCACATTACAACAATAATTACTCCGATGAGGAGTTTCTTACAACACATCCAGGATAATACAGAATACATGTATATTTTATATGGAGATAAAATATACAACACTGAGTGAAATGAGTATTCAAACGGAATGTCTGCAGCGGAATAAATGAAGGAAACATAAATGACTGAAAAGACTCGGGGCCCCTACTAGTATCATTGGGACTCCTCGCCGTCAACGTGCTCTCCCCGTGCTTTCGTCTTGCCATGACCTGAAAAACAATATCCCCAAATGGAGTCAGTTACACAGAACAACAATCCTCAAGAGTTGAATAAACACAATCATATATATGTAGTATAAACCACAAGTTCGATCAAAATGAATCAGTTAGTTTATAACCCAATCTTGTTGAAAACATACGCAATCAAACATGCTGTATGAATCAACTAGCAGTACGGCTCAAAGGGTGGCGCCACACTACGCCCGGGATGGAAATGTGTCCGTACACAAGCCACCAACGAGTATCGATCGAATACACGTGTGGTGTTGTACCTAATCAGTCTCACGAAGCAATCGACTCGTGTGCACAGTCCAATGTGAGGCCAACAACCAACACACGACTTAAATGTGCCCGACATGAAAATCCTACACATACCAACCGGCACGCCAGTGTGACCCGGAATGCCACGATATAACAAAAGTGACATCGAGAATGAATAATGACTCACCGAGGTGAAATGATAGTGAAATGAATGACAGCTCAATGAAATGATTGGAACCGTCGTTCCTTGTGACTGAGGTGATTAATTGACAATGACAAGTTTTGATACGGTTAAAACAATGATGCATGAGTTATGATTATGAATGAACAACAACAAAAGGAATGAATATCCTTTTAACCGAGTAAGAATTAACTTACACAACACCGGTGACAATTATCCTTCCACAAACAACGTCCTAATTGAGATATCGGTCGCTCGAACAACCTTGAATAATACAATGACCAACAATTCGTTCAAAATACGAATCAAACACGAATATAACGAACTCAAAACGTCGATACGATTAAACCAAGTTCATTGGGGCATTATATCGAACACTTTGAGGCCAACTTCGATTGTTAACAACCCAACCTTGATTAAACCAACATCAAAGCCCAAAAAAATGTTTTCAATCCAACAAAACATCTTCCATACGATCAATAATCCGATGTGAATGTCCAAAATCGTGATTACAACAACGATTAATCGAAAACCCCCAAATCCAACTCAATATTCAAAGTGTTCTTGGAAAATCCTTCAATAATCCAATGAATAATCAAACATATCCATAATCATGCGTATATCACTTCATACAACATGACTTTAAACATCCAAAACATCATAACTCAATACAAAATCGAAATCCAAGAGGTTTGATGAATATTACCTTTGAAGATCCAAGTATAATAATCCGATGAAATCGCGATAGATTGATGATCCGAGCTTCACAACCGAATGAAAATGATGAAAATCCAACACTCAAATGATAGATGAAGAAAATCCTCACCCTAAAGCTTTCTCTCTCGTGTGTAGGTGAAGAAAATGGAAAATAATGAGGTGATCCGCTCAAAAACTGCAATTATAGAGTTGACTGACATGTGTGCCGCGGCCCAGGCCGAGTGTGCCGCGGCACAGGCCCAAAAACGGCTCCCAGTGGTCGGCAGTGTGCCGCGGCATGGCCGAGTGTGCAGCGGCAGTGTCTCGGCAGTGTGCCGCGGCCCTACCGGCATGTGCCGCGACACAAGGTACAGACGCTGAATGGCCGAAAATGCTATACGAGTGTGCCGCGGCCCGGACGGGTGTGCCGCGGCACATAGTACAGGCCGCTCGGCCAAAAACTGAAAAATGTGTGTGCCGCGTGGCACAATCCTTGTGCCGCGGCCCACACCCCCTTGGGTCCTAAAATGAAGAAAAATGACCCAGGAAGAGAATAAAGCAATAGGAATCGATATCTGGGAACTAATAACACGAAATGGAAGTATGGAAACCCCAAAACGGTGGTTCCAAGCAATGATTACAAGGATTCGCCCAACAAAACACGATTTGAACAATGAAGAGATTTGAAATGACATGAATACCAACATCAACATCGACTAATGAATCAATTACCACGATCAAGATACTACTCTTGTATCGATTCCCGAATAAGGTTGAAACAATGAACAATATTGATACACAACTCGAAATTATTCCGAACGGTGAACACGGATGAATGATTATTAACAAGTGAAAGATTACATAGTGACAATCACCGAATGAAATTACTGAATGATATGACTGAATTACAACCGGGTATTACACCAAGTAAGATTATTTTCCGAACAGGGCCGACACTGGAACACCGAACTGGCACTGGCCACCCAGTGTCGTGCGACAGTTTCTTCATTAAAGCCCAAATCACCTTGGCTTGGTCCGTTTGATGGCCCAAATTGTTCCTTAAGCTTAAAACTCCATCAAACACCTAAATTAAACAATAATTTGCCAAGTGAAGTAAATTGCATCCGAAATATAAATAGATAGAAAATAACCACGTGTGCCAACATAAAATTCATTAAAACCTTATAATTAACAATGATTTTAGCACACTATTATCGTTCTATCAAATCTCCCCAAACTTAAACCAATGCTTGTCCTCAAGCATAATTCGAGTGAAAGAAATTCAAAAAGCATGTATTGAAAAATCCAAGATGATAGCCATATTCAAGGGAGAATAAATAATCATGAACAAGTATGAAGAAAATTGAAGTACCTCAACCAATCTCAATATCTTCATTGGCATCGAGTGAGAGAAAGTTCAATGGCCTCACAAGGGGTCACTCTCGCTCAAGTAGATATAGGGATTATTAAGCAATCACTCATGTCAAAACATGGTGTGTTATTACCATATACTCGCACGAAAATCAAATCTCTACTACTTAGATGAACTCATGCATATAATCAAAATGGCTTTTATGGTTGTAACGGGGATTTAGATATGGGTAGGATAAAAAGGATAAATAAAGGATTCGTTGGCCGAGACTAATCATGAAATTAAGTGCATAACAAATCCTACAAACAATGAATCACTACCCTTTCCTTGAGCACCCTTTTAGGCACATGTAATCGCATTGTCACGAAAGATTAATTGAGGTCAGTGGCTTAACAACATTCGAGGGGGGTATTTTTACGGCCGCCCCCTATTTTTTTTATTATATTTTTTTTCGGCATTTATTTTTTTCATCTTAATTTCAGCACCCTTTTTCTTTTCACTTCACCACCCACTTTTCGATAATTCCTCGTCCTTCCCTCAACTTGTTATACACCTAATTCACAACCAAATCTTGACCAAGGGTTCAAATGGATGAATTTTCACCAAAAATTAGATAATGACTAATAAAATGTGGTGGATCAAAGAATAAGGCTTAGGTTCAAATGGGCTTCTAATGGTGATTATGTCGAGGTGGAAAAATATAAGCCAAGTAGGTTATTCCTAATTGCCTTTATCACTTTACTGCATGAGAACACTAACATAGTCTTGACATGTATAATTGATTAAGTTCTAGCATGAACACAACACGTTCGACCCCACAAGAAGAAATAGTGAGCATGTATATGAATAATTATTTATATATGTGTATATATATATATTTCGCTCTACGGCTCAAAACTCACGAATAAAAAGGGCTTGTGCCATGAATCCCTCACACTTTTATCCAAATCCAAAATCAAGATAGTGAACTACCCTAATTAAAATCAAACTAGTCAATCATATCCATCTCCTATGTCAGGCCATACTTAAATTTCCAATACACAAACTTGATTCAATCATACAAATTTAGCTAAGGACGCAAATTTAAATTCATCGCAATTTCCAATTTCAACTAATCATTCCAAATCCAACTTCCCCAAACTTAAAATTAATTACACAACTCCAAATAAAAGAAGGAAAAGGAGAAGAAAAATAAAGGATAGTAAAAAGTCTAGAGTAGGAATCACCGGACTAATGAGGGAGAAGGGCTTCCAGCTGCTCGGTCAAACGATCCACCTAGGCTTGAAGTGTGTAACACCCCAAACTAGGCGGATATTACAGTGCCGTGGACCCCCGACTGGGACCCACCAGGCGAATGAAAATGAATGAATTACACAGGTAAATGTAGTACCGAACCACATTACAACATCAATTACTCCGACGAGGAGTTTTATACAACACACCCAGGATAAAATAGAATACATGTGTATTTTATGTGACGATAAAATACACAACACTGAATGAAATGAGCATTCAAACGGAATGTCTCGGCTGAATAAAATAAAGGAAACATAAATGATCAATAAATGACTGATCAATTTGGGGCCCCTACTAGTATCACTGACTCTCGCGTCACCGTGCTCTCCCCGTGCTTTAGCCTTGCCATGACACGAAAAACAATATCCCCAACGGGCCGATACGTAACAACAATCCTCAAGGGTTGAAAATACACAATCATGATATATCCGAAATTATGAATTATTCTTGTCGAAACATACGCAATCAAACATGCTATATGAATCGACTAATCAAGACGGCTCAAAGGAATGGCGCCACACTACGTCCGGATGGAAATGTGTCCGTGCACAAGCCACCAACGATCAAACACGCGTGGTCTTGTACCTAATCGGCCTCACGAGCAATCGACTCGTGTGCACACCCAATGTGAGGCCACCAACCAACACACGACTATAATGTGCCCGACATGAAAATCCTACACATACCAACCGCACGCCAAGATGACCCGAATGCCACAATATGACAAAAGTGACAATGAAAATGAATAATGACTCACCAAGATTGAATGATGGTGAAATGAATGATAGCTCAATGAAATGATCGGAACCGCTGCTCCTTATGACCGAGGTGATTAATTGACAATGACGAAGTTTTGATACGATTAATACAATGATGAATGAGTTATGATTATGAATGAACAACGACAAAAGGAATGAATATCCTTTTAACCGAGTAAGAATTAACTTACACAATACCGATGATGAATGTCCGTCCACGAACAACGCCCTAAATGAAATATCGGTCGCCGAACAACCTTGAATAACACAATTACCAATAATCCGATCATTACGCAAATCAAAACGATCATAATCGACTCAAACATCGACACAACGATATCCGAGCTCGAATGAATCGAAACCAACTCCAAGATGAGTATTTCAAACCATCAAAACACTTTCAAGGATATCAATAATCCATTAGGAATCCATAACTCATGATTACAACAACATCAATCGGAAAATCCCCAATTAACCAAGTCAACCCCAAGGGTTCTTGAGATAATTCGAAAATAACCATTAAATCCGTAGGAATATGTTTACACAAGTTAGATAATCCATAACTAACATATTCCACCGATAATCCAAGCTTACGAAGAAATCGGAAGGAAAACCCCAAAAATCCGAAATTCTAGATCCAAGAGATTAATACCTTTGATTCGATGTGATGAAGATGATGAAATGATGATCAATCCGAAAGATGAGCTTGAAGATGATGATTGATGATTACACCTCGAAGAATCCTCTCCGAATCGCTCGAAATCGCCCAAAACTACCGAAGGAATGAAATGAGATGAAAATGACGAACTCGACTAAACTGTCCAATTTATACTCGGTCCAGTTAGCGTCGCTAGCCCTGCATAGCGTGCGCTAACGTGTAATTTGGGTAGTCCAAGACTTCGTCCGAACACGGTAGCGCGCTACGTACCTATTTGTAGCGTGCGCTACGGCCATACTACTAGCGTGCGCTAATATCCATTGTTAGCGTGCGCTAGCGAAATATTTGACGCCCGATCGAGTCCGTAAAACTGCTCGACCTCCGTCGACCGATAGCGTGCGCTACAACCATTGTTTAGCGTGCGCTAATATATCGGTTCGTCGCTAACAACAATGCATAGCGTACGCTATGAATTAACCGGTGCGATCCGGTAGCCCGGACTCAACTCGATCCGTCCCTAGCGCGCTACTCCACACATATAGCGTGCGCTACTACAACCGTTAGCGCGCGCTACTTACCACTCGTAGCGTGCGCTACAAATATTCTCACCGCACCCAGTACCTTCTGGATCGCAGCCAAGGTAGCCTTAGCGTGCGCTAAAGCCGAGCGGTAGCGTGCGCTACCTATACCCAATTAGCGTACGCTAAAAGGAGTATGTAGCGTGCGCTACTCCTCACGCACACCGCAACGAAAATGACAATGATGATAAACATGGCACGAAACTCCAATCGATTAGTGATGAATGACGATTGATACACGATACAATTACTCAATGATAAATACCATGACCGAATATGAGTGACAAATGATCAATGATGAATGAGATTCGAGCATCAATTATCAATGATAAGTCTTGAGTGATAATTCGAATGATAATTCGAGTTACAACCGGGTATTACATACACCCCCCCTTAAAAGAGTTTCGTCCCCGAAACTAAGGGTCAAACAACTCGGGATAACTCTCTCGCATACTATCCTCGGTTTCCCAAGTAGCCTCTTCGACTCCGTGTCTAGACCACTGGATTTTAACCAAAGGAATCGTCTTATTCCTCAACTGTTTGATTCGCCGCTCTAAAACTCGTATAGGACGTTCCTCATATGAATGATCATCGGCGATCTCGATTTCGTCGAACTGAAGTATGTGACTCGGGTCGGCAACATACTTCCGCAGCTGAGAGACATGAAACATACTATGAATTCGGCTCAACGCCGGAGGTAAAGCCAATCGATAAGCTAACTCGCCTACTCGATCCAAAATCTCAAACGGTCCAATGAATCTCGGACTCAACTTTCCCCTCTTCCCAAAACGGAAGATACCACGAAGCTGGGATACCTAGACCAACACATGGTCACCACCTCGAACTCTAATGGTCGGCAGCGGTTATCGCATATGATTTCGCCGACTCGAGCGGTCAACAAACGACTCCTGATCAAAGCTACCTTCTCACGGGCGGCTATAAGCATATCGGGCTCGGTGCCGATTGATTCTGATAAGTCGTCCCAACACAACGGAGATCGACAACGACGACCATACAAGGCCTCGTAAGGTGCCATCTTGATCGAAGCATGCCAACTATTATTATACGTGAACTCGATCAATGGTAGTTGGGCTTCCCAATCGTCTTTCCAATCGAGGACGCATGCCCTCAACATGTCCTCAATTGTCTGAATGGTCCTCTCTGATTGTCCGTCAGACTGAGGATGAAAAGCGGTACTGAGGTTAAGCTGAGTTCCCATAGCACGATGAACTGATTTCCAAAAATGCGACACAAACCGTCCGTCACGATCGGAAACGATACTTTTAGGAGTACCGTGAAGTCTGACTATCTCTTTGATGAACAGTTGAGCAAGTCTCTCGGGACCCCACGTATCCTTGATCTCAAGGAAATGAGCTGATTTGGTTAAGCGGTCCACGATCACCCAGATCGTGTTCATGCCACGACGACTCGTCGGCAAACTCGTGATGAAATCCATAGAAATGTCTTCCCACTTCCACTCGGGAATAGGAAGAGGTTTCAGCATACCCCACGGCCGATGTTCAATCTTAACTTGTTGACAGGTTAAGCATCTCGAAACAAATTCTGCGACTTCTCGCTTCATATTACTCCACCAGTAATTTTGTTTCAAGTCCTTGTACATCTTGCTAGACCCCGGATGAACAGAATAAGGGGTAGCATGAGCTTCTCTCAAAATAGAGTTTTTCAACTCGTCGTTCGCCGGTACGCACAACCGATTCTTAAACCTCAAAAGTCCATCCTCGTGGACCACAAATCCAGGGGCTTTCCCCTGAGTCACATCCTCTCGGATGCGCAACAATGATGGGTCCGAACCCTGATTCTCTCGGATTTCCTCCTCGAGTGACGATGAAATCTCTAACATGCAAAGCTGCCCCTGAACTCGCTGAAGCCAGACCTCGATCTCGGGTCTAAGGAATTCTCGCCAAGCTCCTTCAATCAAGCAAACGGGCAAGCATATGCTCCTGAACGGACTTACGACTCAAGGCGTCGGCGACAACATTCGCCTTGCCCGGGTGGTAAAGGATCTCGATATCATAATCTTTGATTAATTCCAACCACCGTCTCTGGCGCATATTTAACTCCTTCTGAGTAAATATATACTTTAAGCTCTTATGATCGGTGAATATCGGCAGTGACGCCATAAAGGTAATGACGCCAAATCTTCAAAGCGAACACCACGGCTGCTAGCTCCAGGTCGTGTGTCGGATAATTAACCTCGTAAGGTCTCAATTGCCGTGAGGCATAGGCAATGACCTTCTCGTTCTGCATGAGCACACATCCGAGACCCTGTCCGGACGCATCACTATAAACCACAAATCCTTCCGTCCCCTGCGGCAAGGAAAGTACAGGTGCTGACATTAACCGGCTCTTGAGTTCCTCAAAACTCCGTTGACACGCGTCGGACCACATGTATTTCTTATCCTTTCGCAAAAGGTTCGTTAAGGGTTGAGCGATTCTAGAAAATCCTTCCACAAACCGCCGATAATAACCCGCTAATCCGAGGAAACTTCGGATTTCCTTAACGTTCTTCGGAGGTAGCCAATCTCGAATAGCCTCCGTCTTCTGAGGATCGACGCGAACTCCGTCTGATGAAATTACGTGTCCGAGAAACGTCACTTCGGACATCCAAAACTCACATTTGGAAAACTTCCCATAAAGTTGTTCTCGCCTCAACACGTCGAGAACTAGATGAAGGTGAGACTCGTGTTCCTCCCGGTCACGAGAATAAATCAAAATGTCATCAATGAAGACAACAACAAACCGATCCAAAAAGTCGATGAAGACCCGATTCATTAACTCCATGAATACCGCAGGTGCATTAGTCAAACCGAACGGCATAACCACAAACTCATAATGACCATAGCGTGTTCGAAACGCCGTCCTCGCGATATCCGACTCTCGAATCCGCAACTGATGATATCCAGATCTTAAGTCGATCTTGGAAAATCAAGCTCCCTGAAGTTGATCTAAGAGATCATCAATACGGGGTAAGGGATACTTATTCTTGATCGTCACCCTGTTCAACTCCCGATAATCAATACATAAGCGGAATGAACCATCCTTCTTCTTGACAAATAACACTGGTGCTCCCCACGGGGACGCACTCGGTCGAATATAACCCTTCTCGAACAACTCTTCAAGTTGGTTCTTTAATTCCTGCATTTCGGTCGGGGCCATCCGGTACGGTGCCTTCGATATCGGGGACGTACCAGGCTCCAACTCAATCGTGAATTCCACATCCCTCTGTGGAGGCAAGCCAGGTAACTCGTCTGGAAAAACATCGGCATATTCCCTCACCACCGGGATATCCGTCAATATTACTGATGATTTCTCGGTTTTGGCCATATAGCACCAATAACCGACACATCCCTGATTGAGTAATCTCACTGCTTTCATCAAATTAATGACTTTACCGAGCAGTAGGATTACCTCTCGAAACACACATTCGACTCCATCGTGCGAAATGATAGTGACCAAACGCTTTCGGACACTAATGATGGCATCGTGACGATCCATCCAATCAATACCCAAGATGACGCGTCGTCCCTCGGCAAATCTACTACGATTAGGTCCGGCCATATACGACCATGAAACAGATCGGACAATTACGAATCTCACGACTTGACAATTCGTATACCATCGTGTAGGCCAATGACATAAGGCTCACAACTAGTAGCACTACCCGGCGTAGTCTACTCAAACATGACTCGGAAATGAATGAATGCGATGCACCGGTATCAAAAAGGGTACACACGAGTTGAGATAGAATATCGAGTGTACCGAGATCATCCGGCCTCGGGATCATCGGTCTTCTTCGTCTCATAAATTCGGGCTTGCCGCCGAACCGATGCTCCGTCCCGATAGCTCTTGGCTCGCCTTTAGCTCTGTCGTCTTGAGCAGACCGAGTGGCCTGATTCTGCAAAGCTGAATGACATGTGGCTTTAGATGACGCCGTAGTGGGTTTAGAGTCCCTATGGCAAAAACGGGCCCTATGCCCGGCAATCCCACATTGTGGCACGTGACATCAAGCTTCGGACACTTGGTGCCGAAATGACCCTGCTCCTCACAGTTGAAACAAGTGATGGCCGAACTGCCGCTCGCGATCGAGATTCCGCGGGTTTAGACGCGGGAGGTCGCTCAGAAAAAGTAGAGCCCGCACGTGGTTTCTTGAAAGTGGCCTGACTCCCGTCAGACTGATTACGGTTCTTGGACTTCTTGCTAGCAGACGAAGGTTGCTGCCTAGCAATTTCCTTAGCCGTAAGCTCGTAAGTGAGAGCTTTCTCGATGAACTCGGCCAGAGTGGTACAGTTATGATTAAGCAACTGAAGTCTCATACGGGGTTTCAGCCTCTTGCTGAAATACTTGATCTTGTCCGCTTCTGAGTGAATGATAGATGAGGCGAACGGAAGAAGTTCCTGAAATTTTTCGGCGATGGCGAGGACGTCATCATCCGCCGAAAGGTCGGGAGTGAGTAATTCCGACAACTTGGCCTCCCTGAGTGGGGCCGGATAGTACCTCTCCATCATGAGAGTCTTGAACTGATCCCAAGTACATGTTCCGTCTGTGGGCTTCAACGATAACCACCAAGAATGAGCGCTCTTACCGAGATAGTAAGCCGCAACTGAAACTTTATGCCCTTCAGGGCAATCCACCATAGCAAATAACTTCTCAAAATGCTCAAGCCAGTGAACAATATCCGCCGGCTCAGATGAGCCCTCAAAAGTAGGTGGTCGCTGGCGAGAGATATCGCTAATGATATTGCTTACACCCCTCTCTTGCCTCTGAGGTGGCGGTGGAGGAGCCTGCTGATTTTGATTGACGGAGTTATGCATCGTCTCCATCAACTGAGCCATCTGGGTCATTTGGGCCATCATGCCCTACATAAATGCGAGTGGGTCGACCCGAACACCCTCTGACTGAGCTGTGTCCCGGGTACGACTCCCTGACAGTGAATGATCGCGTCCAGGTGAGTGAGTGGCAGCGTTGCTGCTCGATGAGTTAGCATTATTCCTGGCATTTGCACGGGTATTCGCACGAGTTCTCGGGATTCGGCCCGCTCCACGGCCTCGTCCTCCACGCCCTCTGCCAGCCCTTTCCATACTGAAGTGGAAAGTCATATGATGGTTATACATCTCGCATGAGTATCACATTATGATTATATTATGAAATGATGAAAATGAGCATACGCGCTCAAATACAGCGATTACATGAATGATTGATTGACGTGACATGATTATCTGATGAAGTTACTGAAATGATTATCTTGAACAATTTAACAAGATCGATGATATGATCTTCAAGATCAACAACTGAGTAATGAAATGAATTGAGTGATTAATGAGTTAACATTATCGACTTGATCACAATTGAAATTGATGAATGAGGATTGTTAACTGATGAATTATGAATGAATGATTAATGCGAAATTATACCATGGCATCGTAAATCTTACGATTCTTGGTCCGATTGACTCGGCATTTGCACAGTCACACGTGACGCGAAAGTCCAATGATACTAGTCCGATGACGATGATTTCAAATGAGACATGACTTGGAGGGTAGTATTCAAAACCACGCTCCGATACCAACTCAGTAACACCCCAAACTAGGCGGATATTACAAAGGTCCGTGGACCCCATTTGGGACCCACAGCGAATGAAAATGAATGAATTACACAGTAAATGTAGTACCGAACCACATTACAACATCAATTACTCCGACGAGGAGTTTTATACAACACACCCAGGATAAAATAGAATACATGTGTATTTTATGTGACGATAAAATACACAACACGGAATGAAATGAGCATTCAAACGGAATGTCTGCAGCGGAATAAAATAAAGGAAACATAAATGATCAATAAATGATCAATGCATCGGGCCCCTACTAGTATCAAGGACTCCTCGCCGTCACCGTGCTCTCCCCGTGCTTTAGCCTTGCCATGACACGAAAAACAATATCCCCAACGGGGTCGATTACACGTAACAACAATCCTCAAGGGTTGAAAATACACAATCATGATATATCTGAAATTATGAATTATTCTTGTCGAAACATACGCAATCAAACATGCTATATGAATCGACTAATCAAGACGGCTCAAAGGAATGGCGCCACACTACGTCCGGATGGAAATGTGTCCGTGCACAAGCCACCAACGATCAAACACGCGTGGTCTTGTACCTAATCGGCCTCACGAGCAATCGACTCGTGTGCACACCCAATGTGAGGCCACCAACCAACACACGACTATAATGTGACCGACATCAAAATCCTACACATACCAACCGCACGCCAAGATGACCCTAATGCCACAATATGACAAAAGTGACAATGAAAATGAATAATGACTCACCAAGATTGAATGATGGTGAAATGAATGATAGCTCAATGAAATGATCGGAACCGTTCCTTATGGTCGAGGTTATTAATTGACAATGACGAGTTTTGATACGATTAATACAATGATGAATGAGTTATGATTATGAATGAACAACGACAAAAGGAATGAATATCCTTTTAACCGAGTAAGAATTAACTTACACAATACCGATGATGAATGTCCGTCCACGAACAACGTCCTAAATGAAATATCGGTCGCTCGAACAACCTTGAATAACACAATTACCAATAATCCGATCATTACGCAAATCAAAACGATCATAATCGACTCAAACATCGACACAACGATATCCGAGCTCGAATGAATCGAAACCAACTCCAAGATGAGTATTTCAAACCATCAAAACAATTTCAAGGATATCAATAATCCATTAGGAATTCATAACTCATGATTACAACAACATCAATCGGAAAATCCCCAATTAACCGAAGTCAACCCCAAGGGTTCTTGAGATAATTCCGAAAATAACCATTAAATCCGTAGGAATATGTTTACACAAGTTAGATAATCCATAACTAACATATTCCACTGATAATCCAAGCTTACACGAAGAAATCGGAAGGAAAACCCCAAAATCCAAATTCTAGATCCAAGAGATTAATACCTTTGATTCGATGTGATGAAGATGATGAAATGATGATCAATCCGAAAGATGAGCTTGAAGATGATGATTGATGATTACACCTCGAAGAATCCTCTCCGAATCGCTCGAAATCGCCCAAAACTACCGAAGGAATGAAATGAGATGAAAAATGACGAACTCTGACTAAACTGTCCAATTTATACTAGATCGAGTTAGCGTCGCTAGCCTTGTGCATAGCGTGCGCTAACGTGTAATTTGGGTAGTCCAAGACCCCTGTCCGAACACGGTAGCGCGCTACGTACCTATTTTGTAGCGTGCGCTACGGCCATACTACTAGCGTGCGCTAATATCCATTGTTAGCGTGCGCTAGCGAAATATTTGACGCCCGATCGAGTCCGTAAAAGCGTCGACCTCTCGATTCGACTCCCGATAGCGTGCGCTACAACCATTGTTTAGCGTGCGCTAATATATCGGTTGCGTCGCTAACAACAATGCATAGCGTACGCTATGAATTAACCGGTGCGATCCGGTAGCCACCGGACTCAACTCGATCCGTCCTAGCGCGCTACTCCACACATATAGCGTGCGCTACTACAACCCGTTAGCGCGCTACTTACCACTCGTAGCGTGCGCTACAAATATTCTCACCTGCAGTCCAGTACCTTCTGGACTGCAGCCAAGGTAGCCTTAGCGTGCGCTAAAGCTGAGCGGTAGCGTGCGCTACCTATACCCAATTAGCGTACGCTAAAAGGAGTATGTAGCGTGCGCTACTCCTCACGCACAGCTCGCAACGAAAATGACAATGATGATAAACATGGCACGAAACTCCAATCAGATTAGTGATGAATGACGATTGATACACGATACAATTACTCTGAATGATAAATACCATGACTGAATATGAGTGACAAATGATCAATGATGAATGAGATTACTGAGCATCAATTACTGAATGATAAGTACTGAGTGATAATTACTGAATGATAATTACTGAGTTACAACCGGGTATTACAAAGTGCGTGCCCTTGCTCAGCCTCGACCTCATTTTCTTGTTTGGCTGTAGGTTGCAGGTCGTCCCCTGGTTCGCGATCGGTCGGCGATGTGTGGTGTTTGGTATGTAAAAGAGAGGGGAAGGGAGGTTAGATTTCTGAGACCGAGCGGGGGCGAGGGTAGAGAAAGAAGGGAGAAAGGGACGGGATATAAGGATAAGGGAAATAACTAATAATAATAAAGGTAACAACTAAGTAGTAGAAAAATAATAAAGAAAATAAGCAATTAAGAAAATTAAAAGAGCGGCAGAATAATATTCTAATTTATAAGAAAGGATTACTTAAAAAAAAAACTAACTCTTAGCAAGCAAATAAAAAAAGCGAAGATGAGAAAAAAAATTGGGTTGCCTCCCAACAAGCGCCTTTTCTTTACGTCGTTGGCTCGACGAAAAACTTCCATTTTTAGTGAACACACCAAAGAGGTTTTGGTATGGGTCTCAATAAATGTACGACTGATGACTCGTCTTCTTGAACCACACCAAACTTTCTCGGAGTGTTTATTGAAAACTTTCCTCCCTTGAAATGCTCATCGAAGGCTAACTCTGGTTCACTTTTTCCATATAATTTCTCATATATTGTCTGTAATTCTCTTTGAAGCTCCGCAAAATCATTTTCTTTATCATCCTCCAAGTTTTTAGTAAGCACCACTTCGAGTCTACCCCTGCAATGTAACTCAAACACTTCCTCGACAAGAGGGTCAATCACGCTTAATGCAAAAAGAGAGCAATCTTCCTCAGGAAATTTCATAGCATCATAAATATTAAATCGTACGATTTGGTCATCAAATTCCACCGTGAGAGATCCTTCACGAACATCTATTTTGGTATTGACAGTATTTAGAAATGACCTTCCTAACAAAATAGGTGTTGAATTTGATGACTCGTTTTGCATATCAAGAACGTAGAAGTCGGATGGAAATACAAGTTTATTGACTTGGACAAGTACGTCCTCAATTACCCCTTCGGGGTACACAAGGCTACGATCCGCCAATTGGATAATTATTCTTGTTTCCCGAAGAGGTCCTAGATATAAGGAGGTGTATATAGAGCGTGGCATAACATTTATTGATGCTCCCAAATCTAGCATAGCTCGTTCAAAACCCATATTTCCAATTCGACAAGGAATAGCAAACATACCTGGATCTTCCCATTTTGGTGGCAATTTCTTTTAGAATACAGCGGACACATTTTATCCCATTACTACCTTCTCATTCCCTTTTAATCTCCGCTTGTTGGTGCATAAGTCCTTAAGAAATTTTGCGTATTTTGGAATTTGTTGAACTGCGTCGAGTAAGGGAATGTTGATCTCAACCTTTCGGAATACGTCTAGGATTTGATTCTCTTTATTCACGACCGCTGCCTTTTTGACCCTAGATGGAAAAGGTAACTCGTTAGTCTCAAAAGGAATAGTTTTGTAAGAATTTACCTTGCTGCCTGGCTGTTCTGCACTGGGTGCTGATTCAGCACTGTGTGTCCCAGTGTTGATCTGTTCAGTGGATTTTTCCTCCTTGTTTTCAGCTTCCACCACCTGTTTAGACTCCCCAATTTGTTTCCCACTCCTTAAAGTTACAGCACTCACGTTTCTTGGATTTGGTTCAGGTTGGGATGGCAATTTTCCACTATTTTGGTTCTCCAAGCGGCTCACAGTGGTGGCTAGTTGACTCATTTGATTTTCGAGAATTTTGATACTCAATTTAGTGTCATGCTGGAATTGCATAGTGTTTGCCACAAGGGTCTTCATCATCTCCTCCAAATATGGTGTCGGATTTTCGGGGGGCTACTTGTAGAATTCTCCCCTATTTTTTGGAGGCACCTCTTGCTGGTTTTTCCATCGAAAGTTAGGGTGATCCCTCCATCCTGGGTTGTATGTGTTTGAGTATGGATTGTTCTTCCTCCCATAAGAATTTTCAGTTCCAATTGCACTGGCGTGCGCCTCGATTTCATCAAGCAAAATTCGACAATTCTCCGTTGTGTGCTCCGTGGTTTTGCAAATGCGACTGTAATACCCGGTTGTAATTCAGTCTTTATCATTCAGTAATTTCATTCGGTAATTGTCACTATGTAATTTTTCACTTGATATAATCATTCATCCTTGTTCACCGTCGGAATAACTTCGAGTTGTGTATTGATATTGTTCATTTTTTCAACCTTACTCGGGAGACGAGACAAGAGTTTTATCTCGATTGTTGAAATTGATTCATTAGCCGCTGTTGACGTTGGAGTTCATGTCATTTCTAATCTCCTCATTGTTCAAATTGTGTTTTTGTTGGGCGAACCCTTGTAATGATTGCTTGGAACCACCGTTTTGGGATTTCCGTACTTCCATTTCGTGTTATTGTTTCCCAAATATTGATTCCTATTGCTTTTATTCTCTTCCCGGATCATTTTTCATCATTTTTGGACCCAGGCGGGTGTGGGCCGCGGCATAAGGAGTGTGCGTCGCGGCACACACATTATCCAGTTTTTGGCCGAGCAGTCTGTACCGTGGGCCGCGGCACATGTCGGCAGGGCCGCGGCACACTGCCGCGGCACACTCGTCTGGGCCGCGGCACACTCATGTTGTAACTTATTGGCCAACCCTTCTGTACCGTGGGCCGCGGCTCATGCCGATGGGGCCGCGGCACACTGCCGAGTCACTGTCGCGACACACTCGTCGCGGCTGCACGCCGCGATCACCGGGCGGGCGATTTTGCCGCGGCACACTTCGCGGCCGCACACAAAGCGGCACGATCGAAGACTATAATTGCGTTTTTTTATCGAGATCAACTCATTTTTCCCATTTCTTCAACCTTGGTCCGAGAGAGAGGGTTTGTGGGAGAGAATCCTCATCATCAATCACTTGAGTATTCATTTTTCATCATTTTCATTCGGTTGTGAAGCTCGGATTGTGGATCTAACGCGATTTAATCGGATAAAGTACTTGGATCTTCAAAGGTAATATTCATCAAACCTCTTGGATTTCGATTTTGTATTGAGATATGATGTTTTGGATGTTAAGATCATGTTGTATGAAGTGATATACACATGATTATGGACATGTTTGATTATTCATTGGATTATTGAAGGATTATTCAAGAACACTTTGAATATTGTGTTGGATTTGGGATTTTTCGATTAATTGTTGTTGAAATCACGATTTTGGATATTCGTAATGGATTATTGATCGTATTGAAGATGTTTTGTTGGTTTGAAACACTTCTTGGGGATTTGATGTTGGTATTATTGAGGTTTGGTTATAAACAATCGAAGTTTGGCCACAAAGTGTTCGATATAATGCCCCAATGAACTTGGTTTAATCGTATCGACGTTTTGAGTTCGTTATATTCGTGTTTGATTCGTATATTGAACGGATTGTTGGTAATTGTATTATTCAAGGTTGTTCGAGCGACCGATATCTCAATTAGGACGTTGTTCGTGGAAGGATAATTGTCACCGGTGTTGCGTAAGTTAATTCTTACTCGGTTAAAAGGATATTCATTCCTTTTGTTGTTGTTCATTCATAATCATAACTCATTCATCATTGTATTAACCGTATCAAAACTTGTCATTGTCAATTAATCACTTCAGTCACAAGGAACGACGGTTCCAATCATTTCATTGAGCTGTCATTCATTTCACTATCATTTCATCTCGGTGAGTCATTATTGATTTCGATGTCACTTTGTTATCTCGTGGCATTCCGGGTCATACTGGCGTGCCGGTTTGTATGTGTAGGATTTTCATGTCGGGCACATTTAAGTCGTGTGTTGGTTGTTGGCCTCACATTGGACTGTGCACACGAGTCGATTGCTTCGTGAGACTGATTAGGTACAAGACCACACGTGTATTTGATCGATACTCGTTGGTGGCTTGTGCACGGACACATTTCCATCCCGGGCGTAGTGTGGCGCCACCCTTTGAGCCGTACTGTTAGTTGATTCATACAGCATGTTTGATTGCGTATGTTTACAACAAGATTGAGTTATAATCTAACCGATTCATTTTTGATCGAACTTGTGGTTTTTACAGCATATATATGATTATGTTTATTCAACTCTTGAGGATTGTTGTTCTGTGTAACTGAACCCGTTGGGGGATATTGTTTTTCAGGTCATGGCAAGACGAAAGCACGGGGAGAGCACGTTGACGGCGAGGAGTCCCAATGATACTAGAAGGGGGCCCCAGTCTTTTCAGTCATTTATGTTTCCTTCATTTATTCCGCTGCAGACATTCCGTTTGAATACTCATTTCACTCAGTGTTGTATATTTTATCTTCATATAAAATATACATGTATTCTGTATTATCCTGGATGTGTTGTATGAAACTCCTCATCAGAGTAATTATTGTTGTAATGTGGTTCGGTACTACATTTACCCTGTGTAATTCATTCATTTTCATCCGCCTAGTGGGTCCCAGTCGGGGGTCCACGGCACTGTAATGTCCGCCTAGTTTGGGGTGTTACAGAGTTGGTATCGGAGCGTGGTTTTGAATACTACCTTCCGAGTCATGTCTCATTTGAAATCATCGTCAGCGGACTAGTATCATTGGACTTTCGCGTCACGTGTGACCTGTGAAAATGCCGAGCCAATCAGACCAAGAACTGTAAGATTTCTAACGCCATGGTATAATTTCTGGCAATAATCATTCATTCATAATTCATTAGTTAACAATCCTCAATCATCATTTTCATCTTGACCAGGACGGTCATGTTAACTCATTTACCACTCAATTCATTTCATTACTCAGTTGTTGATCTGGAAGATCATATCATTAATCTTGTTAACTTGTTCAAGATAATCATTTCAAGGATTTCTTCAGATAATCATGTCGCCTCAGTTAATCATTCACGTAATCACTGTGTTAGAGCGTGTATGCTCATTTTCATCATCTCATGACATAATCATAACGTGATATTCATGCGGGGAATATAATCATCATGTGACTTTCCTACTTTAGTATGGAGAGAGCAGGCAGAGGACGCAGAGGACGAGGCCGCGGTGCGGGCCGAATCCCGAGAGCTCATGTAAATACACGTGCGAACGCGAGAAATAATGCTAATTCATCGAGCAGCGACGCTGCCACTCATTCACCTGGACGTGATCATTCACTATCGGGGACTCGTACCCGGGGCACAGCTCAGTCAGAAGGTGTTCGGGTGGACCCACTCGCTTTTATGCAGGGCATGATGGCCCAAATGACTCAGATGGCTTAACTAATAGAGACAATGCATAACTCAACTACTCAGAATCAACAGGCTCCTCCGCCGCCACCTCAGAGGCAAGAGAGGGGTGTAAGCAGTATCATTGGTGACATCTCTCGCCAGCGACCACCTACCTTCGAGGGCTCATCTGAGCCAGCAGATATTGTTCATTGGCTTGAGCATTTCGAGAAGTTATTTGCTATGGTGGATTGCCCTGAAGGGCATAGAGTTTCAGTTGCGGCCTACTATCTTGGTAAGAGCGCCCATTCATGGTGGTTATCGTTGAAGCCCACCGACGGATCATGTACTTGGGATCAGTTCAAAACTCTCATGATGGAGAGGTATTATCCAAATTCCACTCGGGAGGCTAAATTGTCGGAATTACTCACTCCCGACCTCTCAACGGACGACGATGTTCTTGCCATCGCCGAAAAATTTCAGGAACTTCTTCCGTTCGCCTCATCTATCATTCACTCTGAGGCGAACAAGATCAAGTATTTCAGCAGGAGGATGAAACCTCGTATGCGGCTACAGTTGCTTAATCATAATTGCACCACTCTGGCCGAATTCATCGAGAAAGCTCTTACTTACGAGCTTACTGCTAAGGAGATTGCTAAGCAACAACCTTCATCTGGGCAAGAAGTCTAAGAACCGTAATCGGTCGACGGCGGTGTGACTTTCAAGAAACCACGTGCGGGCTCTACCTTTTGAGCGACCTCCTATGGCGCCTAAACCCGCGAATCTCGGTCTCGAGCGGCGATTCGCCGTCACTGTATCAATCATGAAGAACAGGTCATTTCAGACTAAATGTCCAAAGCGATCATCACGTGCCATAATCAGGAATTGCCGGGCATAGGGCCCGTTTTGATGAAGGGACTCTAAACCCACTCCGGCGTCATCTCAGCCCGTGACATTCAGCGGTGCGGTAATCAAAGCCACTAAGTCGGCTGCTCAAGACGACAGGAGCTAACAAAGGCGGAGCCAAGAGCTATCAGATGGGAGCATCTGGTTCGGGGGCCGGCAAGCCCCAAATTTACGAGATGAAGAAGAACGACGATCCAGAGGCCCGAATGATCTCAGGTACACTCGATATTCTATCTCAACCTGTGTGTACCCTTTTTGATACTGGTGCATCGCATTCATTCATTTCCGAGTCATGTTTGAGTAGACTACGTCTAGGTAGTGCTACTAGTTGTGAGCCTTATGTCATTGGTCTACCTGATGGTAGACGAATTATCGGACATAGTGAGATTCAGAATTGTCCGATTCAGCTTCAGGGCCGTGTATGGCTAGCAGACCTAATCGTGGTAGATTTACCGAGAGACGACGTCATTTTGGGTATTGATTGGATGGATCGTCACGATGCCATCATTAGTGTCCGTAAGCCTATGGTCACTATCATTTCAGACGATGGGGTTGAATGTGTTTTTCAGGGAGGTAATCCCGGCTGTTCTGGTAAGGTCATTAACTTGATGAAAGCAGTGAAATTACTCAGTCAGGGGTGTGTTGGTTATTGGTGCTATATGACCAAAACCGATAAATCATCAGTAATGTTGATGGATATTCCGGTAGTGAGGGAATATGCCAATGTTTTTCCAGACGAGTTACCTGGTTTGTCTCCACAGAGAGATGTGGAATTCACGATTGAGTTGGAGCCCGGTACGTCCCCGATATCGAAGGCACCGTACCGGATGGCCCCGACCGAAATGCAGGAATTAAAGAACCAACTTGAGGAGTTGTTCGAGAAAGGTTATATCCGTCCGAGTGCGTCCCCGTGGGGAGCACCAGTGTTGTTTGTTAAGAAGAATGATGGTTCGTTCCGCTTGTGTATTGATTACAGGGAATTGAACCGGGTGACGATCAAGAATAAGTATCCCTTACCCCGTATTGATGATCTCTTAGATCAACTTCAGGGAGCTTCAATATTTTCCAAGATCGACTTAAGATCTGGATATCATCAGTTGCGGATTCGAGAGTCGGATATCGCGAGGACGGCGTTTCGAACACGCTATGGTCATTATGAGTTTGTGGTTATGCCGTCTGGATTGACTAATGTACCTGCGGTATTCATGGAGTTAATGAATCAGGTTTTCATCGACTTTTTGGATCAGTTTGTTGTTGTCTTCATCGATGATATTTTGATTTATTTTCGTAACCGAGAGGAACGCGAGGTTCATCTTCATCAGGTTCTCGACGTGTTAAGACGAGAGCAACTTTATGGAAAGTTTTCCAAATGTGAGTTTTGGATGTCCGAAGTGACTTTTCTAGGGCATGTAATTTCATCAGATGGAGTGCGTGTTGATCCTCAGAAGACGGAGGCCATCCAAGATTGGTTACCTCCGAAGAATGTTAAGGAAATCCGAAGCTTTCTCGGATTAGCCGGTTATTATCGGCGGTCTGTGGAAGGATTTTCTAAAATCGCTCAACCCTTGTCGAACCTTTAGCGAAAGGATAAGAAATACACGTGGTCCGACGCGTGTCAACAGAGTTTTCAGGAACTCAAGATCCGGTTAACTTCAGCACCTGTCCTTTCTTTACCGCAAGGGACGGAAGGATTTGTGGTTTATAGTGATGCGTCCGGACAGGGTCTCGGATGTGTACTCATGCAGAATGGGAAGGTTATTGCTTATGCTTCACGACAATTGAGACCTTACGAGGTTAATTATCCAACCCATGACCTGGAGTTAGCAGCCGTGGTTTTTGCATTGAAGATTTGGCGTCATTATCTTTATGGCGTTACCTGTCAGATATTCACCGATCATAAGAGTTTAAAGTATATATTTACTCAGAAGAAGTTAAATATGCAACAGAGACGGTGGTTGGAACTAATCAAAGATTATGATATTGAGATCCTTTACCACCCGGGAAAGGCGAACGTTGTCGCCGACGCCTTGAGTCGTAAGTCCGTTCAGGAGCAGATGCTTGCTCGATTAACAGCCTGAAGGAGCTTCAGAGAAATTCCGAGACCCGAGATCGAGGTCTGGTTACAATGAGTACAAGGGCAACTTTGTACGTTGGAAATTTCATCGCCACTTGAGGAGGCGATCGGGAGAATCGTGGTTCGGACCCATTTTTGTTACGCATTCGAGAGGATGTGACTCGGAAAGCCCGGATTTGTGGTCCATGAGGATGGACTTTTGCGTTTTAAGAATCGGTTGTGCGTACCGGCGAATGACGAGTTGAAAAACACGATTTTGAGAGAAGCTCATGCTACCCCTTATTCCGTTCACCCGGGGTCTAGCAAGATGTATAAAGACTTGAAACAAATACTGGTGGAGTAATATGAAGCGAGAAGTGGCAGAATTTGTTTCGAGATGCTTAACCTGTCAGCAAGTCAAGATAGAACATCAGCGACCGGCGGGTATGCTGAAACCTCTCCCTATTCCAGAATGGAAGTGGGAGGATATTTCAATGGACTTTATCACGAGTTTGCCGACGAGTCGTCGTGGCATGAATACGATCTGGGTGATTGTGGACCGCTTAACTAAATCAGCTCATTTCCTTGAGATTAAGGATACGTGGGGTCCCGAGTGACTTGCCCAGTTATTTATCAAAGAGATAGTGAGATTGCACGGTACTCCTAAAAGTATCGTTACTGATCGTGACGGGCGATTCGTGTCTCATTTTTGGAAATCAGTTCATCGTGCCATGGGAATTCAGCTTAATTTCAGCACATCTTTTCACCCTCAGTCCGACGGACAATCAGAGAGAACTATTCAGAAATTAGAGGACATGTTAAGGGCATGCGTCCTCGATTGGAAAGATGATTGGGAAGCCCAACTACAGTTGATCGAGTTCACGTACAATAATAGTTGGCATTCTTCGATTAAGATGGCACCTTACGAGGCCTTGTACGGTCGTCTTTGTCGATCTCCTTTGTGTTGGGATGACTTATCAGAATCAATCGGCACCGAGCCCGATATGCTTATAGCCGCCCGTGAGAAGGTATCTTTGATCAGGAGTCGTTTGTTGACCGCCGAGTCGATGCAAATCATATGCGTATAATCGTAAATCGACCATTAGAGTTCGAGACGGGTGACCATGTTTTGGTCAAGGTATCCCCGAGTCGAGGTATCTTCCATTTCGGGAAACGGGGAAAGTTGAGTCCGAGATTCATTGGACCGTTTGAGATTTTGGATCGAGTAGGCGAGCTAGCTTACCGATTGGCCTTACCTCCGGCATTGAGCCGAATTCATAATGTGTTTCACGTCTCTCAATTGCGGAAGTATGTTGCCGAACCGAGTCACATACTTCAGTTCGACGAAATCGAGATCGCGGATGATCATTCGTATGAGGAGCGTCCCATACGAGTGTTAGAACGGCGAATCAAACAGTTGAGGAATAAGACGATTCCTTTGGTTAAAATTCAGTGGTCTAGACACGGAGTCGAAAAGGCTACTTGGGAAACCGAGGATAGTATGTGGAAGAGTTATCCCGAGTTGTTTGACCCTTAGTTTCGGGGACGAAACTCTTTTAAGGGGGGTGTATGTAATACCCGGTTGTAATTCAGTCTTTATCATTCACTAATTTCATTCGGTAATTGTCACTATGTAATTTTTCACTTGATATAATCATTCATTCGTGTTCACCATCGGAATAACTTCGAGTTGTGTATCGATATTGTTCATTTTTTCAACCTTACTGGATACGAGATAAGAGTTTTATCTCGATTGTTGAAATTGATTCATTAGCCGCTGACGTTGGAGTTCATGTCATTTCTAATCTCCTCATTGTTCAAATTGTGTTTTTGTTGGGCGAACCTTTGTAATCATTGCTTGGAACTACCGTTTTGGGATTTCCGTACTTCCATTTCGTGTTATTGTTTCCCAAATATTGATTCCTATTGCTTTTATTCTCTTCCCTGATCATTTTTCATCATTTTTGGACCCGGGGTGTGGGCCGCGGCATAAGGAGTGTGCGCCGCGGCACACACATTGTCGATTTTGGGTGGCGATGCATCAGATTGGGCGCGGCACATGCCGGCAGGCCGTGGCACCTTGAAGTCATCGCGCGGCACACTCGTCCGGCCGCGGCACACTCATGTTGTAACTTATCGCCAACGCTTGTGTACTGTGGGCCACGGCTCATGCCGACGGGGCGCGACACACCGCTGAAGTCACCGCCGCAAAGACACTCGTGCACGGCACGCCGCCGATCACCGGGGTAGTTTTGGCCTGTGCGGCACACTTCAGTAGGCCGCGCGCATGCAGTCTTGTTAGGAATACTTGTTAGATTTTGATGATGTCATTAATTTAAAATCAAATGTTTATTAATTGGCAAAATGTAAGGAAGAACCAAATGAGTATCTTCCATAGGCCAAAATATGTTAAGTATAACTTGGCAAAATGTAAAGAAGAACCAAATGAGTGTCTTCTGTAGGCCAAAGTTAGTTAGGCTGAAAATCGGCTAAGTACTAAAGTACAAATTTAGTCCATCGTGAGAAGTACAAATGACTCGGTCAGAGTAGCTCGTCAACTAAAATTTATCGAGAAGTTTGACCAGACTGCAGCCGAGGTACCTCAGGGAAGTCACCTGACTGCACAAGTCACAAACAGGAATGCAATGAGAGGACCTACTGCAGAGATGTAAGCCGCACATCACCTACTCAACTACAAACTAGTACTCCAAGTCCACGTCGGCATGCTTTGAAAAGTCAAATATTACTAAAGCTCACATGCAACGTGAAGAGACAAATTCGAGTGATTCCGCAAGAGATATGATTGAATTAAATCATCCCGACCCACCGTGAAGACTTTTATCCTTTTATATTCAAAAGATTCGGCGCTCACATGCGTAAGTCCTCACAACTCGGAAGATAAAATTAAATAATGGGAATCCAAATTGCAACGCTCGAAAAGATTAAACAATGAAGTCTCCCTCCAACGGACGGATTTGTTCAAAGATTTGCAACGGCTACAAGGAAGAAGCTCAAGATCTGACCTATATATATCCAGAGATTTGAATCTGAGCAACAACCGGTGCGAACATATACTCTAGCGATCAAAGCAAACAAAGCAATCTCAAGCAATCAAATAGCATCGTGAAAAGAGCAGATCTAGAAGTTCATTCTTAAAGAAGCTCTTAAGTTGGAGAAGACAAACACTCTTGTCTATAAATCTTGAGTACGGGTACTTCACTGGTTGAAGTAAGAGACTGTAAGGGCATCCGAGGATCGAGGATCAAGAGGTGCAAGGCAGTCAAGTGTGTATACAACGGCACGGAATTCCACTGGTTGGAAGCTGTTGTAGTGTGTTGTGAATCACTGTAATATTTATCACTGGTTGAAAATTATAGTGAATTCATCTCCAACTGGTTTGGAGAAAAGTGGATTAGTAGAGGATTAACCCACCTCTGAGACCAATATAACTGCCTGTGTAATTTATGTTTTATCGCATCATACTCTAACCGCCGCATACATTGTTAAGTGTTTCATTAAGTTAATTTATATTCGTCATCAGCTGACTTCCGCACATATCCAAGAACAAACGACTCCAAGTCATTTGTTTGACCATCAGCTGAAGAAACTCACTCTTCGAGAAAAAGAGTTCAAGAGTTTCAACAAGTCTATTCACCCCCCCTCTAGACTTGTTCCTGGACGACTTGTGACCTACAAGTGGTATCGGAGCAAGGTTGGTTCATTTTTTTTCCACGAACCAGATCTATACTAGATATATATCTTATCTCTCACTTTATAATGGAACACATGCACTCTAGACTACCTGTCTTTTCAGTTGACGAGTATGATCTCTGGAAGATAAGAATGCAGGCACACTTATCTTCAATCCATGACGACATGTGGTGCATCATTGAAGACGGTCCATTCATTTTCGAGAAGGACAACACGGTAGGAGATCGCACTGGAAGGCCCGAAAAGATCCCTAAGAAGAGAACGGAGTGACTTCGAAGAGAGAAAATCGGCCAATCTTGACAACGGGGCCGAGAGATGTGCTATACCAAACTCTTGACAAATCCACAATGATCAAGATCAAAATTGTAAGAATGCCAAAGATATTTGGGACACATCGATCTAATGTGTGAAGGAACGGAGTCGATCAAGGAAAACAAGTTGTCAATAGCTATCCAAAAGTTTGACAACTTTAAAATGAAGAATGGAGAATCTATAGACCAAGTGGACACAAGGTTCACCAAATTATCAATGAAATCAACTCCCCTGGGCAAAACCTATGGCAACAGGAAATGGCACTAAAGGTCCTCGGATCTCTAAATCCCGAATGGAGCATGAAGGTGTAGCTATGAGAGAGTCCAAAGACTGAATAAGATAAAAATTCAGAGTCATTCTGATCTAAAGGCTTATGAGTTCGAGCTTCCAAGCTCATCCTCAATCGAGCCTCGCAGAGAAGGGAATCGCATTTGCGCCGAGTCCCCTGCTAAGAGCCTATCTGATGTGAAACCTCCAAATCCACTAGATTTTGAGGAAGAAATGGCTTTCATAATGCAAAGGTTCAGCAATTTCAGAAAGAACTACTCCAAGTATAAGAAAAACTACAAGGAGAATCCTAGAAGGAACCGTATAAGGTCGAAGGCTGGAAAGTTGAATGCTACAATCACAAAATAGGACACATCCAAATGGATTGTCCCGAGCTCAAGAAGGACGAAACCAAGAAGGAGGTGGGCGTAAAGGAAGACAAGAAAAGCTCTCATCGGAGAAGACCAGAGCATGTCGAATCAAGCGGCGGTTTCTTTTCTCGATGAAGACGAGGAGTATGATTGCACGATGGCAAACTTAGGCGATGAAGAGGTAACTTCTAAACCTACCGGTTCAAATAATAGCTCGGCCATGTCACAAGATATGGATTTACATGAATCGGTAAATCAGCTTATTCAAAGATTTTGAAACACTTAAATCTCGCACACCAAGTCAGACGAGAGAAGACTCACCAAAATGAGAATAGGCGGTGAAAAATGATTTCAAAAACTCACTTAGATTTAAATAAGGTTGAGACAACTACAATGACTTTAAAAACCAGGCAAGTGTCAATACATTTGAGATAGACCAATTAAATATTTTACTTAAAGAATAGTCACCGCACTTGCTCATGCCAAAGTGAGTTTACTAAGCCGGCACGTATAAATAAAACTCAAAGCGCGAAATAACCTCCCTGAAGGCGTCTTCAACTCGGGCGAATTGTGTACCTATAAAAGGTCATTATATACCAAATCAGGCCTTGGATATGATTCTCACACTCCCTCTAGTTCAAACCAAGTTTATCAAGGGAGAAACAATAGTCTCGATCACGAGCTGTGTATAAACCGATATTCAAAAGCAGCAATGGCCAGTCAAACGTCTAGCCGCAATGTTACACTGCATGACCACCTAGACAGCGACTAAAGGGCCTGTGCAAAAGCAGAAATTCGCATAACATGCCCACTATTACCAACAACTCCCCAAAAATAGATTTCATAATGGGAGGCAGATGGAAACCTCAAGGTTATCCAAATTACCAAAATGAACAAGTGTGGAGACCACAAAGATTTAATAAATGGTCTCGGCTAGATTTAGAAATGGCCCACACTATTTTGAGGAATATCCGATACAATCCAACCAGAGATTTGGACCTCGACCACAGCACCTTATAAGGGTTATAATAATAATAACAATTTCCATAATCCAAGGAGAAATCAATTCTCCAGAAACCAACTAACCCCAAAGGACCCACACAAATTTGGGTACCTAAATCTCTGCTTGTTTAATTGCGTAAAAGATGGAAGGACTACAACCACATCTCCTCAAGCTCAAATTTTGGAGGAGAAGAATGGTTTGTAGACTCTGGATGCTCGAGGCATATGGCCGGGAACAAGAAGATGCTGACCAAATATATCAAAGAAAGAGGTCCCGATGTAACCTTTGGAGATAGCTCTAGAGGGACAGGACAAAAGGCTTTGGAGAGCCGCCGAGGAAACATTGTAATATCAAAGTTCATTATGTCAAAGGGCTCAAGTACAACCTCCCGAGCATCGGCCCGGTTACGTGACGAGAAGAATCTAGTAGTCTTCACCATTTTGAAGTGTATGGTGATAGACATCTTATCTGGAGAAATAAAGCTACAAGGTTTCCGAAGAAGAGATGTATACATGATTGATTGGAACACAGGAACACCTAACTCCTGCTTTCTATCCAAGACAGTAGCTGAGAATGGATGGCTGTGGCACAAAAGACTATGTCACCTGAACTTCAAAGCCATCAACAAAATTAGCTCTCAGAAGCTGGTCAGAGGACTTCCAAATGAAGTATTCAAAAAGGAAGCACTCTGTGATGCATGTCAGAAGGGAAAGCAGACCAAGGCATCATTCAAGCCAATTCAGCCTACAACGCTCACAACAAGGATCTTAGATCTACTTCACATGGATCTATTTGGTACTATCAAACCAAGGACTTTGAGCGGGAGAACGCATGCTCTTGTGATTGTAGATGATTATTCAAGGTACACTTGGATCATTTTTCTATTCAAGAAAAGTGAAACCCTGACCAAGTTACCTGAGCTGCTGAGAAGGATCCAGAATGAGAAATCCCTCTCTATAATCAAGATCAGATCAGATAGAGGAGGAGAGTTTCTCAACAAGGCGATAACTGATTTCAGCGATCAGAATGGGATCCAGCATGATCTCTCTGCAGCTAGGACGCCCCAGCAGAATGGTGTTGCTGAAAGAAGGAACAGAACCCTGAAGGAAGCAGCAAGGTCCATGATTGCAGAAGCGGACCTACCCGAGGTTACAGGCTCAAGGCTGTTAACACACTGCCACACCCGTAACAGAGTATGATAGTAGGGAGACATGGCAAAACTCCTATGAGGTTTGGAATAATAGAACTCCTCTTGTTGCTTACTTTCATGTTTTTGGTTGTAAGTGTTTCATCCACAACAACGGTAAAACACAACTAAATGCCTTTGATGCTAAAGCGATGATGGTCTATTTATGGGATATTCCCAAAGAAGCAAGGCATATAGAGTTTTTAACAAAAGAACCTTAGTTGTGGAAGAAACACCCCATGTTGTTTTTGATGAATCTACCGTTGAGTACAGAAACAACTTGAGCAAATTGAGAACAAGCTCAAGTCGGCAACCCTTGAAGAAGTCATTATACATGACACCTGGAATGGTGGACTCACTGCAGATCGGCTGATGACCCAACCGCAGCTAACGAAGAACCAATCACAGATCGACAGATCACCAAACCTATCCGATCCAGTTGTGCGGAAGAAGACCCACCGGAGTCGACAAAGACTCATCTGCAGTTCGTAACCAAGCTGCAGATGACAAGGCGGTAGCCGATCCATTGCGGACTTAATCCAGTGATGCAGATAACCACGAGCAATCCATCGGGGAACAAACCCGAGAAGAGGACGAGATCCCCAAATGGCTTAAGGATCATCCAATTCAGAAATCATCGGAAAGTCGATCGATGGAGTCAAGACAAGACAGTCAACTCTACCGGCGGGAATGGCGATGTTCTCATGTTTCATGTCACAAATTGAACCCAAGACCACGAACAAGCCTTGGAAGATTATTCATGGATTAATGCCATGCAAGAGGAATTGGAGCAGATGGAAAGAAACAAAGTTTGGGAACTAATGCAGACTCCGATCACAAGAAAGTTATTGGCACCAAATGGGTGTATAAAAACAAGAGTGATGAAGACGGAGTCGTTGTTAGGAATAAAGCCGGACTCGTAGCAAAAGGTTATGCAGTGTGAGGGAATAGATTTTGATGAAACTTATGCACTGTTGCAAGATTAGAAGCCATCGACTATTCCTCGCATATGCCGCATTCAAGGACTTTGAAGTCTACCGGATGGATGTAAAAAGTGCGTTTCGAATGGAATCCTAGAAGAAGAAGTCTATGTAGAGCAACCCCCAGGTTTTGTCAAAGGAGACAAAGTCTATAAGCTGTTGAAGGCTCTGTATGGACTCAAGCAAGCACCAAGAGCGTGGTATGAAACACTGTCTGTGTTTCTTGAGAAAAATGGATTTTGCAAGGGAAAAGTGGACAAGACCCTATTCAGAGTGGAACACGAAGGCCACATTTTAATAGTTCAGATTTATGTGGATGACATCATATTCGGGTCAATCAATCCTGAACTATGCGAGAAATTCTCCAACCTCATGCAAGGAGAATTCGAGATGAGTATGATGGGAAAGCTTAACTTCTTTCTCGGATTGCAAGTTAAGCAGATGGAAAAAGGAATTTTCATCAACCAGGCAAAGTATACTAGAGATCTTATCAAGAGATATGGAATGGAATCAGCCAAGCCCGCAAGAATTCCAATGAGCACAAGCACTCACCTGGATGCAGACGAGGCAGGCATATCAGTGGACTCAACCCACTACAGAGGACTCATCGGATCTCTTCTGTACCTAACTGCAAGCAGGCCAGACATATCATATGCAGTTGGAGTGTGTGCAAGATTCCAGTCCAAGCCGAAGCAATCACACCTAGATGCAGCCAAGAGAATAATTAAGTACCTAAAGTCTACAATTAATGTTGGACTGTGGTACCCCAAGGATGACAACTTCGAGCTGTCAGGATACTCAGATGCGGATTTCGCCGGATGCAAAATCAATAGGAAGAGCACTAGTGGAACGTGTCAATTCCTAGGAACCAGACTGATATCCTGGTTTAGCAAGAAGCAGGTTTCTAACTCTATCTCCACTACAGAGTCAGAATACCTAGTCTGCGAGTCATTGTGCCTGATTCTATGGATCAGACAACAGTTAAGGGATTATAATATTATTGCCAATGAAGTCCCAATATGGTGTGACAACAATAGTGCTATTGCAATAACCAACAATCCGGTTTTGCACTCAAGGACGAAGCACATTGACGTTAAGCACCATTTCATTTGAGACCATGTGCTTAACAAAAGGGTTAGAGTTGAAAGAGTCAGCACAGACTACCAAATAGCTGACATCTTCACCAAACCATTGCCAGAAGAAAGATTCCTAGAGCTTAGCAGAGACCTTGGATTACTAGATTGAGAATCTAGTTCTGAAGCAAGTTGAAGGAAGGACGGACCCTCACATTCAGCCTAAGCTGATGCAGGCGAGAAGACGAAGGCCAGAATAAGCAACTTAGCTGTACAGAATACCAGGCGAGAAGTCAACTAACCTGTTGCAGAGTGGTCAACAGTCAACGAAATCAGACCAGCTAAGTTCTCTAAACTGATCTCTAATTTTTTAATTAATATCTGCCACATTTATAAATATTATTTTGGCTAAAATGGCATTTAAAATATACATCTTTATAAGCCAAGTGACAATTTTAAATACACGCGTCACACGCCTATTTAATTAACCTCTACGGTGGCCAATCAGAATCAACCGTCAAATTTTAAATGGGGCCACCGATTCAAATTTGAAATTCAAAAGAATATCAAAAGGCGTACCACCGTTTAAATTTATAATAAACTAATCCAAACGTCTTTTCATCTTCTTTATAAGGAAGAAAACCTTTCACTTTACCCTTTACGCCTACAGGAACCCTAGAATTTACAGAGCAAAATATACAATAAAAATCCAAAAAAAATCCTTTTTTTTTTCAGAAATGGCATCTTTTGAAGGCGTAAACTTGAAGGCAGTGAAGGATCAAGTCATCTTCTCCATGGTCGTCGATTTTGAAGGTTTATTGGAAGCAAATCTAGATGACTTCGATATGCTCAATCTGATCCGGGCGATGAAGCTGAACGGAATCTACCCGTTTCTCGACATCAACCCGCAACATTTGTCACTACAAAAAAAAACAGTTTTTACCGACGCCATTTACCGACGCCAGCACCGCCGTTGTTAAACTTATAATTTACCGACGCCATTTACCGATGCCCGATTTACCGACGCCATTGCCGACGACCGGTTCGCAGACTTATTTTTTTACAATTAACGACGCCGTTTACCGACGCCATTTACCGACGCCATTTTGGCGTTGGTAATTTTTTTTTTTTATAATTTACCGACGCCGTTTACGCCATTACCGACGCCATTTACCGACGCCATTTTGGCGTTGGTAATTTTTTTTTTTTTTTACCGACGCCGTTTACGCCATTACCGACGCCATTTCGGCGTCGGTAATTTTTTAACACAATCCCACATCGAAAAAACATCAATGTTTTTGGTGGTTTATAAACCAAAATCCTTCTCAACCATTTGAAATTGAATGGAGCCCGAACCTGATCCGCCCGGACCCGCACCCGACCCGCCCGGACCCCGACTGGACTCGACCGAGCCCACCCGCCCGAGCCGGACCTAACCCGCCCGAGCCCCGCCCGAGTCCCGACTGACTTTTAATTTTTTTAATTTAACGACGCCAAAAATGGCGTCGGTAAATGGCGTAAACGGCGTCGGTAAATTAAAAAAAAAAAAAAAATTACCAACGCCAAAATGGCGTCGGTAATGGCGTCGGTAAATGGCGTCGGTAATGGCGTAAATGGCGTCGGTAAAAAATTACCGTCGAGCGTTTTTCCAACGGCGGTATGCCGTCGGTAATGGCGTCGGTAATTTTTTTACCAACGCCATTTTCTGTTTTACCAACGCCATTTTGGCGTCGGTAAAAACTGTTTTTTTTGTAGTGTGTTCAAGGAAGATGTCGTCGAATTTTATCGTAATGCCTCTCTGATTCAGCACGGGATTAACAGCTCAGTCGGCGGAATCCCTATCACCATAGATCGAGAGAAGATCCGTTCCGTATTCGGGATGAAACATCGCGGCTTGGCGGTCGAAGCTCTTAAACAATCACCCGCCGAAACCTGGAAGACGATCAAAATCGAAAACATCCCAGAGAAATTGAAGTTTACAGCGAAGAGGAATGAGTTGAAAAGGATTTATCGAGTTGCCTTGGACATCACAAACAAGATAGTGATGGGGATGGCAGGCAGCTATGACCAACTGTCATCATCCAAATTCATGGTATTGGGTGCGTTGATCCAAGAAGAAGAAGTTGATTGGGCGGACTATATTTTCAGACAACTTGTTCGCGAGGTGAACAAAGTCGAATGGCTTGAAGGTGAGAAGAAATTCAAAACTAAGTTGGCGTTCGAAACGCATCTTAGTTGGCTTTTGGAGAAAATCGGAGTGGCCAAGGGAAACATTGACCCTTTCCACCCGAACAAGAGGCTAGGTCACATGGACCATGACAAGAAAAAAGTTGGAGTCACTGGGAGAGCAGCCCAGTTGTTGAAGGATTTGCCAGACTCAAGCTATTGCCCAAGATACGATTTATCAGACTCGGACCAACTGCGGTGAGATCGGAGGCTGATCGAGTCCGGAATGAGTCGACGATACACCAATCGCCATCCGATTCAAGAGACGGGACCAGCCCCGGCGGGACCTCTAACTGCAGTCATCACCGAACCCTCACCAAAGAGGCCAAGGAAGCTGCAGTCACGAGGAGAGCAAATGAGCACCATACGGCCCATCAGTCCAGTCACCAATCCATCCAGACTTGCTGCACTGAGATCGAAACTCGGATTGTACCCGTTATTACACCTCCTGTGTACATAACCGAAGAAGAGGAAGCAGGTCTTGTTATCTCTATTCCTGAAGCAGATTACACTTTCAATCTTTTAGAAAATAATACTTTTAATCTCTCTATTGAGCAACTTCAGCTTGTCAAACCGCAAGCAGAAAAACACTCCTTTGTAAATATTTTTAAAGAGTGGAAAACTCTCAAAACCATGTCTTTTACAAATTTTCAAATCTTTATTGAAACTAGTGGTTGGGAATATCCCCAAGCCACTGAGGATGTTCTCCTGAACCTTCTGCAAGAGAACCACTAGACTGCAGGCTCATACGAAATCGAGATCGCGGATGATCATTCGTATGAGGAGCGTCCCATACGAGTGTTAGAACGGCGAATCAAACAGTTGAGGAATAAGACGATTCCTTTGGTTAAAATTCAGTGGTCTAGACACGGAGTCGAAGAGGCTACTTGGGAAACCGAGGATAGTATGTGGAAGAGTTATCCCGAGTTGTTTGACCCTTAGTTTCGGGGACGAAACTCTTTTAAGGGGGGTGTATGTAATACCCGGTTGTAATTCAGTCTTTATCATTCACTAATTTCATTCGGTAATTGTCACTATGTAATTTTTCACTTGATATAATCATTCATTCGTGTTCACCATCGGAATAACTTCGAGTTGTGTATCGATATTGTTCATTTTTTCAACCTTACTCGGGATACGAGATAAGAGTTTTATCTCGATTGTTGAAATTGATTCATTAGCCGCTGTTGACGTTGGAGTTCATGTCATTTCTAATCTCCTCATTGTTCAAATTGTGTTTTTGTTGGGCGAACCTTTGTAATCATTGCTTGGAACTACCGTTTTGGGATTTCCGTACTTCCATTTCGTGTTATTGTTTCCCAAATATTGATTCCTATTGCTTTTATTCTCTTCCCGGATCATTTTTCATCATTTTTGGACCCAGGGGGGGTGTGGGCCGCGGCATAAGGAGTGTGCGCCGCGGCACACACATTGTCCAGTTTTTGGCTGAGCAGTCTGTACCGTGGGCCGCGGCACATGCCGGAAGGGCCGTGGCACACTGCCGAGTCACTGCCGCGGCACACTCGTCCGGGCCGCGGCACACTCATGTTGTAACTTATCGGCCAACGCTTGTGTACCGTGGGCCACGGCTCATGCCGACGGGGCCGCGACACACTGCCGAGTCACTGCCGCAGCACACTCGTCTGGGCCACGGCACGCTGCCGATCACCGGGGGTAGTTTTGGCCCTGTGCCGCGGCACACTTCAGCCGGGCCGCGGCGCACAGTGCTGTTAGGAATACTTGTTAGATTTTGATGATGTCATTAATTTAAAATCAAATGGTTATTAATTGGCAAAATGTAAGGAAGAACCAAATGAGTATCTTCCATAGGCCAAAATATGTTAAGTATAACTTGGCAAAATGTAAAGAAGAACCAAATGAGTGTCTTCTGTAGGCCAAAGTTAGTTAGGCTGAAAATCGGCTAAGTACTAAAGTACGGCTAGTCCATCGAGAAGAAATCTGGACTCGGTCGAGTAGCTCAGTCAACTAAAATTTATCGTAGAAGTTTGACAGATCGGCTGAGGTACCTCGGGAAGTCACCGACTGGACAAGTCACAAACAGTGAGCAGTAGAGAGGACCTACTGCAGAGATGTAAGCGCACATCGGCTACTCAACTACAAACCTAGTACTCCAAGTCCACGTCGGCATGCTTTGAAAAGTCAAATATTACGGAAAGCTCACATGCAACGTGAAGAGACAAATTGGAGTGATTCCCGCAAGAGATATGATTGAATTAAATCATCCCGACCACCGTGAAGACTTTTATCCTTTTATATTCAAAAGATTCGGCGCTCACATGCGTAAGTCCTCACAACGGTCGGAAGATAAAATTAAATAATGGGAATCCGGCCTTGCAACGCGTTGAGAAAGATTAAACAATGAAGTCTCCCTCCAACGGACGGATTTGTTCAAAGATTTGCAACGGCTACAAGGAAGAAGCTCAAGATCGACCTATATATATCCAGAGATTTGAATCGAGCAACAACCGGTGCGAACATATACTCTAGCGATCAAAGCAAACAAAGCAATCTCAAGCAATCAAATAGCATCGTGAAAAGAGCAGATCTAGAAGTTCATTCTTAAAGAAGCTCTTAAGTTGGAGAAGACAAACACTCTTGTCTATAAATCTTGAGTACGGGTACTTCTTTGGTTGAAGTAAGAGACTGTAAGGGCATCCGAGGATCGAGGATCAAGAGGTGCAAGGCGATCAAGTGTGTATACAACGGCACGGAATTCCACCGGTTGGAAGTCGTTGTAGTGTGTTGTGAATCACCGTAATATTTATCACGGTTGAAAATTATAGTGAATTCATCTCCAATCGGTTTGGAGAAAAGTGGATTAGTAGAGGATTACCCCACCTCTGAGACCACTATAACCGCTGTGTCATTTATCTTTACCGCATCATACTCTAAGCTATGCATACATTGTTAAGTGTTTCATTAAGTTAATTTATATTCGTCATCAGCTGACTTCCGCACATATCCAAGAACAAACGACTCCAAGTCATTTGTTTGACCATCAGCTGAAGAAACTCACTCTTCGAGAAAAAGAGTTCAAGAGTTTCAACAAGTCTATTCACCCCCCCCCCCCTCTAGACTTGTTCATGGACGACTTGTGACCTACAAGTGCAGTCAGCAATATAATTGTGTTTTTTGAGCGAGATCAGCTCATTTTTCCCATTTCTTCAACCTTGGTCCGAGAGAGAGGGTTTGTGGGAGAGAATCCTCATCATCAATCACTTGAGTATTCATGTTTCATCATTTTCATTCGGTTGTGAAGCTCGGATTGTGGATCTAACGCGATTTCATCGGATTAAAGTACTTGGATCTTCAAAGGTAATATTCATCAAACCTCTTGGATTTCGATTTTGTATTGAGATATGATGTTTTAGATGTTAAGATCATGTTGTATGAAGTGATATACACATAATTATGGACATGTTTGATTATTCATTGGATTATTGAAGGATTATTCAAGAACACTTTGAATATTGTGTTGGATTTGGGGGTTTTCGATTAATTGTTGTTAAAATCACGATTTTGGATATTCATAATGGATTATTGATCGTATTGAAGATGTTTTGTTGGTTTGAAACACTTCTTGGGGATTTGATGTTGGTATTATTGAGGTTTGGTTATAAACAATCGAAGTTTGGCCACAAAGTGTTCGATATAATGCCCCAATGAACTTGGTTTAATCGTATCGACGTTTTGAGTTCGTTATATTCGTGTTTGATTCGTATATTGAACGGATTGTTGGTAATTGTATTATTCAAGGTTGTTCGAGCGACCGATATCTCAATTAGGACGTTGTTCGTGGAAGGATAATTGTCACCGATGTTGCGTAAGTTAATTCTTACTCGGTTAAAAGGATATTCATTCCTTTTGTTGTTGTTCATTCATAATCATAACTCATTCATCATTGTATTAACTGTATCAAAACTTGTCATTGTCAATTAATCACTTCAGTCACAAGGAACGACGGTTCCAATCATTTCATTGAACTGTCATTAATTTCACTATCATTTCATCTCGGTGAGTCATTATTGATTTCGATGTCACTTTGTTATCTCGTGGCATTCCGGGTCATACTGGCGTGCCGATTGGTATGTGTAGGATTTTCATGTCGGGCACATTTAAGTCGTGAGTTGGTTGTTGGCCTCACATTGGACTGTGCACACGAGTCGATTGCTTCGTGAGACTGATTAGGTACAAGACCACACGTGTATTCGATCGATACTCGTTGGTGGCTTGTGCACGGACACATTTCCATCCCGGGCGTAGTGTGGCGCCACCCTTTGAGCCGTACTGTTAGTTGATTCATACAGCATGTTTTATTGCGTATGTTTTCAACAAGATTGGGTTATAATCTAACAGATTCATTTTTGATCGGACTTGTGGTTTATACAGCATATATATGATTGTGTTTATTTAACTCTTGAAGATTGTTGTTCTGTGTAACTGACCCCGTTGGGGATATTGTTTTTCAGGTCATGGCAAGGCGAAAGCACGGGGAGAGCACGTTGACGGCGAGGAGTCCCAATGATACTAGAAGGGGCCCCCAGTCTTTTCAGTCATTTATGTTTCCTTCATTTATTCCGCTGCAGACATTCCATTTGAATACTCATTTCACTCAGTGTTGTATATTTTATCTTCATATAAAATATACATGTATTCTGTATTATCCTGGATGTGTTGTATGAAACTCCTCATCGGAGTAATTATTGTTGTAATGTGGTTCGGTACTACATTTACCCTGTCTAATTCATTCATTTTCATCCGCCTAGTGGGTCCTAGCCGGGGGTCCACGGCACTGTAATGTCCGCCTAGTTTGGGGTGTTACAGCGACATGGTACGACTGGCGTGCTATTACCTACAACAAGTTTTCTAACAAAAGTGGTTAGCTCATTCAATTTATCCTCAAGGGACGAGTCATGCATCTCCTTCACCATCCTGAACGGTGCATTGCGACAACCAAATTGTTGTGAATTGACCGTCATGTTGGATATGAGAGCCCTTGGGAGTTTTGTCAACTATGGCTCCTCCACTTGCTGCATCTATCGTGTTTTGCTCCATCGGATTAAGTCCTTCGTAAAAATACTGAATCAGGAGTTGCTCGCTAATTTGATATTGCGGGCATCGAGATACCAACTGTTTGAATCGTTCCAATATTCATGCAACGTTTCGCCGGTCAATTGCCTTGCACCACATATCTCTTTCCTTAGGTTGGCTGCTCGAGAGGCCGGAAAATACTTTTGCAAAAATAAGATCTCCATCTCATTCCACGTTGTGATAGTGGCCGACGGTAAATTAATTAACCAATCTTTAGCCGAATCTTTTAATGAGAATGAAAAGGCTCTAAGCTTGATTTGTTCTTCAGTGACACCGTTTGGATTCATGCTTGAAGAAACAACATGGAATTCCTTGAGATGTTTGTACGGATCCTCTCCTGATAGACCATGAAATGCAGGTAGCAAGTGAATCAATCTCGACTTCAATTCAAAGGTGTTGTTGTTGTCAATAGCCGGAATTGTGATGCATAGCGGTTGTTGAGGTAGCTCCGGGTTGGCTAATTGCTTCAATGTCTTTTCAGCGTTCCTTGCCATGATTTCGCTCTCGTTCTCCAATTCGCTAGGTGATGTTTCAAAAGAAAATGGTAAATGCCCAAGTGCTTCTTTGGTTTCTTTTGCTTTCCGCCTGAAAACTCGATCTCATTTGGTGATTTCTGGAAAGTATTGTAAGTCTTTATCCCCTCGGGACTTTGTATTCATGCAAAGCTAAAACAAACGGATTAGTGCACAACTGACAATCGTTATAAAATTTCAGAATTGACAATGGGTGATCCAGTGTCTAAATTGCAGAAAGTTTTTAACCAAAATAAGTAAAATTAATTTAACACAGTTCCCCGGCAACGGCGCCAAAATTTTGACCGCGCTGTCGTGACGCGTCAAAATTAGTTATTTTTATTTTTCCTTAGCTTACTTCTACTAACTAGTAGTAGCGGTAAGTAAGGGTCGATCCCACGGAGAACGGTAAATTAATTATGCTTTTTTGAGGGTTAAGTACTTTTAGCAATTAAAATAAAATGAGGGGGGATTTAATTTCTGATCTTAAAAAAATAATTTGCGTAAAATAAATTAAATTAAAATAAACAAAGGAAATAAAAATTTGAAAATATCAATTAAGGAATAATCTAGTTCTTAGTTCCGTTATCCATCGTTTCGAATTAATTCAAGTTTCAATGCAGCGCTTATCTCTTCTATAATCTCATGAACTCCTATTCCGAAGCCAACAACAAGCTCTGTTGACCCCAATTATTTTTTAAGTTTATTCAGTTAAAACAAGCTCTTTAATCGAACCTATCTATGCGGTGGATTCAAAACAAGCTCTTCAAATCTCGCTCGCTAGATGCATTAAAAACCAAAATAATGAAATAGGCAAGATATTAAGTTCATAAGCTCGACTTAAGGGATCTCGATTTTGTGTTACTCAATTGATAAAATTCAATTGTTTGCTACTTGTGAAATTAAAAATACAACAATTACGTATTACAGCTCAATTTCTAGCATAAGACATGAAATCCCTAATCTAGTTGGCCAAACCAAATCAAGAAATTATATGTCATAGTATTGAATTCAATAACACAAAAGTAATTCAAGAGAATTCGAGTTGAGAATACGCTACGAGATTAAAACATGAATAATTCAAATAAAGTTACAAACTTTACTAAGAATTAGAAAAGAAAATTAGCCGGACATGTTGGCTTTAGAAAACATCAATTAATATTAGACATGAGAAGAAAGAAATTGAAACGGTGTAGTCTTCTTCCTCGCACGTCGGAAACGGCTCGGCTTGCTCCGGTGAGAATGGTGGTTCGGTCGTCCGATTTTTCTTCTCTGCTCCAGTCGCAATATATGGTGATAATGATCATCAATAATAATCTCAGCCCCCTCCTTTTATAATACCCCCGTATCTCTTAGTTTCCTTCTTTAATTGGATCTCCTTCCTTCTTATCCTTCTTGAGTTTTAATTCACTTGGAGTCTTTCTTTCCAAATCTATTCAAATTCCCTTTCCCAGCCTAGGGGTCGATTTTATGCCTTGTGGGACTGATTGAGACGGTTTGGAGTCATTTCTTGGGCCCCAAGTAAGATTATTTTCCGAACAGGGCCGACACTGGGTCATCGAACTGGCACTGGGCCACCCAGTGTCGCGCGACAGTTTCTTCATTAAAGCCCAAATCACATTGGCTTGGTCCGTTTGATGGCCCAAATTGTTCCTTAAGCTTAAAACTCCATCAAACACCTAAATTAAACAACAATTTGCCAAGTGAAGTAAATTGCATCCGAAATATAAATAGGTGGAAATAACCAAGTGTGCCAACATAAAATTCATTAAAACCTTATAATTAACAATGATTTTAGCACACCATTTTCGTTCTATTAGTAATTTTCTTGAGGATATTCCATGCTCGAAAAAGCCTGTGCCCAGTGTTATGATCCATTGCGATAGCCAAGCTACAATTGGAAGAGCACAAAGCCTTATGCATAATGGTAAGTCTCGACACATTCATCGGAGACATAATACCGTGCGACAATTGATCAAAAATGGAGTTAGTCGATGTTCTTTTGGACTTATTTTTGATTTTGATTCGATTGATTCGAGTCCATTCGATTCAATTCGATTCGATTCGAGTCCATTCGATTCGATTGATTCGATTCGATTCGAGTCCATTCGATTCGATTCGATTCGATTCGAGTCCATTCGATTGATTCGATTTAGTTCAATTCAGTTCTTCTTCTTCTTTTTCTTCTTCTTCTTCTTATTATTATTATTAATCTTAATTATTATTATTGTTATTATTACTAATAATATTACTATTATCGTTGTTGTTGTTGATTACTATTATTATTATTATTATTTACCATTATTATTATTATTATTATTATTTACCCTTAATATATATTTGATTCGATTCGATTCAGTCCATTAAGTTCATTCAATTGATTCAATTGAATCCATTCGATTCAATTGATTCATTTCGACATTTGATTCGATTCATTCGATTCATTCGATTCGATTCATTCACCCAAAAGAACAGAGCCTTATATCTATTGACTATGTGAGGTCCAATGTTAATTTCGCGGATCCACTTACAAAAGGTTTGAATAGAGATCAATTTCATAAACTGTTAGAGAGAATGGGATTAAAATTCACATCTTGAAAGAACAATCATAGTGGTAAACCAACCTTGAAAACTAGAGATCCCAAAAACTTGGTTCAGTGGGAAAACAAAGTTATGAAGGTTCTATTGAAAAGTACTTATAATAAATCCATCCCTATAAATCAGAATAAGTGTTGAGTCGTGTGATTGTGGTGAGGTTAAGTCTCTGGACTTTTAATGGTTCTTTGTCCTTGGAAAGGAGAAGTATTGCAGGGTACTTTATAAAAGGAGACCACCTATCTATGTGTGAGGACGGGCCGCCTCGAATAAACACTTAGGAAACCAAGACATTGTCCATGGCCAAAACGAACACAACTATGAGAACGGAAGGTGTTGAGATATTATTGTGTAAGTGTCGTTGAATCGGTATACACCAATGATGATTAGTCCAAGGTACTGTGTCCACTAAACCGCCAGTATATCCGACGATATTTTACTAAGAAAGGTTCAAAGCCACAAACTACCTTTCCCCATACAGCAGTATTTTACGGAAACTGGGTATGTGAGTCTGCATTCATGCATGCATTTATTTCCACTCATGTGGGGGATTGTTGGAAATTGATTTTAGAAAAATGAGTTTTAACTTAATTAAACCAATTTAATAATGATAGAATATTTAATTCTTGAGAATTAAATAATAAATTGTGAATCTACGTTTCGAGAAGATGAACGTACGATTTTATTTTTCTCAAAACTGATTTCCAGTGAGTGAGAAATAAATGATTAAAGTTGGCCATTTAATTGAAAGATGAAGAGTTAACCGGCTTGAAAACCCATCTGATATTTGAGGCTGAAAACCCATCTGATATTTGGGGTTGAAAACTCATCTGATATTTGGGGTTGAAAACCCATCTGATATTTTGGGGGCTGAAAACCCATATGATATCTGAGGTTGAAAACTCATTTGATATTTGGGGGTTGAAAACCTATATGATATTTGAGAGTTGAAAACCCATCTGAAATTTGGGGTTGAAAACCCATCTGATATTTGGGGTTGAAACCCCATCTGATATTTGGGGTTGAAAACCCATCTGATATTTGGGGGCTGAAAAACCCATCTGATATTTGGAGGTTGAAAACCCATCTGATATTTGGGGGCTGAAAAACCCATCTGATATTTGGTGGTTGAAAACTCATCTGATATTTGGGGTTTGAAAACCCATATGATATTTGAGGTTGAAAACCCATATGATATTTGGGGGCTGAAAAACCCATTTGATATTTGGGGTTGAAAACCTATCTGATATTTGGGGCTGAAAACCTATCTGATATGATATTTGGGCTGAAACCAATCTGATCTGATATTTGGACCGAAAACCCATCTGATCTGATATTTGGGGCTGAAAACCTCTCTGATCTGATATTTGGGGCTGAAAACCCATCTGATCTGATATTTGGGGCTGAAAACCCATCTGATCTGATATTTGGGCTGGAAACCAATCTGATCTGATATTTGGGTGTTGAAAACTCAGCTGATATTTGGTCTCGGCTGAAATGAAGCAGATTGAGAACTTAACTTCTGCAATATGACTCTTCACACTCCATAATGTAACGTGTGAATTAAATGAGGTAACTATTGAGCTGAAGGAATAAAGAAAATTAATGGCACTTTAATACTTCCTCCATTCTTTTATTATTGCAACGTGTTGACTATTACACTGTTCACATATTCTCTTTTGACCATTTTTTGTGATTTATACATATGAAAAAATATAGTCATGTGGGATCTTGTTAGATTCATCTCGAAATATACTTTGAAAATATCAATTTTTTATAATTTTTAAAAGTAAAGAATTGAAGATATTAATAATTAAAGTTGTGCATTAGCAAACATGAAAGTCTAGATGTTGCAATTATAAGAGAACGGAGGTAGTATGTAGTAACTCCCCACCTGATGGAGTGGAATTGGACCCTATAAAAGGGGGTCTTATGCATTTCATTTCATATAACACAACAGAACGAATACAACATACCACATATTGCAGCATATTTCTCTCTTGTTTTTCGTACCCAGTTTCCAGCACTTAACGTTCGTCGGAGTTCTGAGTTTTGGAGAGCACATAACTCAGATACGTGTAGTAGTTGTATCTTGGGGACATATTGTCTGAGTCGTCTACTCTTATATGGGTGCATGTCTTACGAAAAGAGTCCTACTCGCCTCTTCTAAAGTTGTAATTTTCAATTTAGTTTTTAATATATTAGGATTGTATTAGGTTGCCTTTCTTTGTAATTTTTACTGTAATTACATTGTTGGAAATTCACAGAACCAACACTTTCAATAAAATCATGAAACTGAACTACTTCCACCGTACTGCCACTAGCCACTAGCCACAGCCACAGGAACCTCCGCCCTTCTCCGCTTCGGTCCGGAAAAAGCCCGACTTCCCTCTCCATTAGTGACACTTCCATGTTCACATCCTCGGCTCGAACCCTTCAGTCTATTACCCCACCATTCCAGAAAACCATGCTTCGAGAAGCAGTTGAATTCTTCATGTCCACTTTGATGACAATATGTACATATTACATTATTTTATCGCCACCCTCGATTTTGCGCAGCCCACTATGAATAGTTTGAGATTTAACGGCCAACATTATTACATCGTCCCGCCCCGCCTTTACCCGAGAAAGAGGAACACATTCTCTCCTCGTGAAATATAGCTTGGTAAGCCCCACCAAGAGTCTACAAGGGATCTTGGGTCAGCGAAGGCGAGTGCACACTGCACAGTATAGTTCTTCATTAATCCACTACAATAAATCATGAAATTTACCTTAAGCAACTACTTGCTATAACACGAGCAAAATATATCAGAAGTTGTTTATGCTTTACACAAAGTCAAGGATGAAATTTATTTATCTTAAGTGAAAATGATAATTAACTCTAGATACATATTTTAAAAAGATATGAATATTGTATATATAGAATTCAATATTATTATTTTATATTTTCATTGGACATTAATGATTTATTTATTTTTTATTGTCCTATCCATTTAGCGAGAATATAACTTTACTCCCTTGGCGCTAATTAAGACTGGAATTTTTTTTTAACTACGCGAGGTTATTATTTTTCCGAGAATTACTTTATCGAAATTTAACTACAACAAAGAAGAAACAGATATATTAATCTGAATCAAATATACTTTAAAACTAAACACATTTGCAAAATTTGGATTTCAGCGCGCCCTTTCTTCGTGATAGCACCGAGTCTCTTCCTCTTTTTTCCGAAGCCCGTTAGTCTTACAACTATATATTTAATTAAAAAACTTACATCATTCTTCTAAATAGAAATTTTAAAAACGTTTTCGATATTTATTTATATTATCACTACAAATAATAATAATATTATAAATATGAGTTATAAAAATACAATTCAAAAATTAAATAGAAAATATCAATATAAAATTATTTGAAAAATTTGGATTGAAATTTAAAAAATATTCAAATATAATTTCCATTTCCATCCAAATATAGTTTCCAATTCAAATATGTATGTGTGCGAATAGGGGTGGTATGCCGTACCGTACCGAACTCATTTGTCAATATCGTATACCGTACCAAAAATTTCGGTACGCCAAAATTCATACCGATACCGTACCGAAAGTTTCGGTATACCGAAATCTCGGTATGGCGTTCGGTTCATACCGATACCGTACCGAAATTTCGGTATACCGAATTTTATTTCGATATCGGTATATACCGAACTTATCGAAATATAGAATTACCAAAATATCGAAAAAAATCTTGATATACCGATATATACCGAAATACCGAACAAATAAAATTTCGAAAAGATCGATATACCGATATATATTGATATATCGATTTTTTTGTATTTAGGTATATACCGAAATACCGAAAATAAAAAAACTTCATATCGTTACCGTACCGAAAAATCGATATACCGAAATTTTCGATAATTTCAATAATTTTTCGGTACGATAAATTCGGTATTTTGGTATTTTGGTATATTTTGCCACCCGTATGTAGAGATGTTAAACGGCCAATTTCATGATTCTACAATAATGGGCTTTCTGCTAAATTATCTGTAAAAAAAGTTCTGATTAAACGGCCAGAATATTGGCTAACCCTAACCCTAACGGGTTTCGGGCTAAACGGGCTAAATATTTAAAAAATTTATTTTTTATTTTTTTATAAGTAAAAAAAATAACAATATATTTTATATATATAGTAACAACTATACTATAATAAATATAACAAAAAATACACTATTATGTATATATATATATACACACTATATTAACAAATACAGTAATAATATATATTATATATAATATTAATATATATTATATATATAATATTAATATAGTATATATATATATATATATCGAACTTACAGCTTGTTGCTAATAGCCTAGCGGCTTATGAAACTGGCCCAGACAAAAGGTTCTGATTTAAACGGCCAGAAATATCACTTAACCTTGCTTGGCGGGTTAAGAACGGCCAATCTACAGGCCCGAGCCCGTTTAACATCTCTACCCGTATGTATGAATTTATAACTGCATCTTATCCGTAGCAATCGCTGGCGTGGTGCCCCGCCACGTCGCACCAACTGTCCGTCGACGTCTCGACGCCCCCTTCCCTTACCGTGGTGGAGGAATGTATTTATTATATTCAAGTTATTCACGTATTGTAAAATGCAGAAAACCGTAAAAATAAAACCTCTCTCTCTCTCTCTCTCTTATTGGACCGAATCTTCCAATCTCCACAATGAAACAGTGATAAAAATCAAAAGCGTTTTCTTACAATAAAGTCTACTCTCCTTCAATAATCCATATCAGTACTTTCATGTATTTAATCAGTACCAGAGTTTGATGAAAATTGATTTCGCTCTGAGTGTGTGTATATGTGTATTTGAATTCTGAATCGGAGCGTATATCTTTTTTGGGTATAAGATGGGTAGCATAACCGACGCGACGATACTGCATCATGTGTGCATTGTGCTGCTTTTGCTATGGTTTCTCAATTCTTTCAACTACTGTCACCCCGTTGCTTATTTTCTCTCCCTGATATATCTCTATCTGGTAATTTCTTTTTCTTTTGTATTTTTTGGGAGATTTTTATGTGTTCCTTTATGATTTGGGCTGACGAATTTGTGCTTAATTTCAAGGTCCATGAAGGGTATGTACTGAAATTGAGGAAGAAACTGCAGTTTGAGGAAAAAAGAGAGTCAAATCAAAGACGGGTAAATAATACCTATTCCCTTTTTTTTTTCAATTTTTTTTTTCGTTTAGTTGTACATCAATACGCCTTAATTATTGTTATGGTAATTGAAAGTTCTCTAATTTTTATTAAAAGTTATTGATCCTGTTTTCTCTATTTTTTTAAGGGTTTGAAGTGTAATATTTTTTTAGAGCTTATGTAATTAGAAGGCTTTCAATATCTATTTTTTGTATTTTGTATAGGTGCTATCGGAATCCGAAACTGTTAGATGGTTGAACTATGCTGTGGAGAAGATATGGCTTGTCTGCATGGAAGAGATAGTTTCTCAGAAAATCCTTCTTCCTATTTTTCCATGGTTCTTGAAAAAATATAAACCTTGGACAGTGGTATGGAAAAAAAAAACCAAAAATCCTTCTTTAAGTGGTGATTTTCTTGATTTCTTGCATATGCATTTATGAATTACTTCGGTGTTTTACGTTTTTTCATTTTCTGGGTGCCAAAGAGAGTTTACAACTATAATTGGAACGTCTTTTTTTGATATTGGGAATCGTATCCAATCTAAATTAATAACGTACCAGAGCAAAGTATTAACTAATCGAGATTATTAAATCGAGGCAAATTTTAACACTAAATTCTTTATGTCGGGACCGACAAAAAGTATTATTTAATTGGGGTTATTAATTTATCGAGGTTCTACTATATACAGAAAGACGTTGAGATTCAGCATCTTTACTTGGGAAGATCCCCGCCTATGATTACTGAAATGAGGGTTGTTCAATACTCGAGTGGTGATGATCACTTGGTAAGTGAGGCCGATTACTGTGAATTATGGACATGATTTAGTTCGTATGGTCAAGATAAATTGATGTTATTGTTATTATACTGCAGGTTCTGGAATTGGGCTTGAATTTTCGTACCGCAGATGATATGAGTGCAATACTTGGGGTGAAACTAAGGAAAAGGTTGGGTTTTGGAATGTTGGCCAAGCTGCATTTGTTAGGCATGCATGTTGAAGGGAAGGTGAGTAAATACTTGCTATGTTTTACTACTTGCAACACTTTCTTAAAACTGAAATGCCACGATACTTGCAATACAACCTAAAATGAAAATTTTAAATTATATCGTATCTATTTAATTATTTTGAATTAAATTTATTCATGACTGATTTTGTTTTGTTCGTCTTTTCGAGCTTGATATAAACATCAGTGTATGGAAATAATGCTGGAAATTAATTATTTTTCTTGTTTGTTTGGTTCCCAATTTATGGCCTCCTGTATGGAAACAATGTTGTTCAGTTTAACTATTGTAGAATAATTTGACATTTCCAAAGCATTTAAAGCCCATTAACTGGCTCTGATGTGCAACGGTTGCTTGCAAGCCACTGCCGTTGTAGTATTCTATCATAATTTGTTAAATTCACATCAGCAGTAGTTATAAAAAATCTTTTTACAGGTGTTGGTTGGGGTAAAGTTCATCCGTGGTTGGCCGTTTATTAGTCGTTTACGTGTATGCTTTGCCGGGCCTCCATATTTTCAGATGACTGTGAAGCCTATATTCTCTCATGGCCTTGATGTAACAGAACTTCCAGGAATTGCTGGCTGGATAGTAAGAACATCTCTCTCTCTCTGTGTGTGTGTGTGTGTACACGTTAGTATCTCTCTCTCTCTCTCTATATATATATATATATATATATATATATATATATATATATATATATAGATAGAGAGAGAGAGGTGGGTTCAGGTGAGAATACAATTTAAGTTAAGAAATGAGAATGAATTTCATCCATAGATCTTTATAAATGGATGGCCTAGATTTATTCTCACAAAAATTTGATGCATATAATGCAATATTTTAATGCATCGATATTTTGATGCATATAATGCATATTTTAATGCATTGCAATTTTGATGCACGAAATGCATATATTTCATGCATAATTAGTACAAAACTCATGCATATTCGCAATTCGCATGATAAGAATCATTCTCATTTGATCCTAAATCTTTATGTGTATATATGTACACATATGCTAATCCCTTTTTTGTTTTTTTCCTTGATAGGATAATCTTCTGGCACTCATGTTTGAGCAAACCCTAGTGGAGGTGATATACTTTGCATTGTTGGTTGCTACAGTTGAGAGTATTCAATTTTGATTTTATAAAGACAAATAGTTTTCATTTTTCACGTGTTTACTGTAAACACTGTGCAAATTAAGGATGCCAGACATCAAGTGCTTTACTAACTTGTCTCTTTTTCTTGCAGCCTAATATGCTGGTGGTTGATGTTGAAAAATTCGTTTCACCCCAGCCGGGTATTCCGACTCTTGAATTTGCTATTTATTCGTTAGTAATATTGAACTTTCTCGGGAAAAAAACTTGATTAATAGCTCTCTGCATCACTCCATAAAGTGGGTAGGCTATCCACATTGGGTTGTTAAATTTGATTCACCGCAAATATTGTTCTTATTCAGATCGTCATCTTGTTTATTATTATCATCATTATTATTATTATTATTATGAATGAAGAATTTAATTGACATAAACACTTCAGTGGTTCATGGGCTAAATTGCAATTGTAGTCCTGTAATCTCTGGAGGTTGACAGTTTACTCTTAACTCCTTGATGGGGCAATTTCTGTCCTTGACGATTTTGCCATTTAGTGAACATATTATTTCCAATCCTTTAACTTTCATATGTATTTTTAAATATGTCGGCTCGGCACTCCTACAACTCTCATATGCGTTTTCAATATGTTGGCATAAGGGCAGTTTGGGAATAAATAAAACACTGAAATGACCTATTGGACCAAAAAAATTGCACCAACATGAAATTTATAGGACCAAATTTCGAAGGAATTGATACTTACTGGACCAAAATTACAACAGCAAAACCTATTACCAAACTTACATGACCAAAATGGCTATTCCCTTACAGTTAAGGGACCATATTTTTAATTAAGCTGTGATTCGTGGATGAGCTCTTTATTAAGTTATTGCTACCATAGGATATAAAATCATGCATGTGGTGGAAGTATGATAGGTACCGTTAGAGATAGTTCTCTTCTTAATTTAGTAATTTTGTTCATTATGTCTGCCTGCAGAACATTGGTTTTCCATTGATGCAAAAGAGCCTATCGCGCATGCTATTGTGGAAGTTCTTGAAGCTTCTGAAATGAAGCCATCGGACTTGAATGGTTAGTGTTTAAAGTGCTCTTATGCTATTTAATGTGCCCAAGATTTGCTAAATTGTACCGGATGTGGTTTTCAGGGTTGGCCGATCCATATGTGAAGGGACAATTAGGGCCTTACAGATTTCGGACTAAGACTCAGAAGAAAACTTTGGCTCCCAAATGGCGTGAGGAATTCAAAATTCCGATATGCTCGTGGGAGTCGGAAAATGTGCTTGCTATTGAAGTTCGTGATAAGGACCATATATTCGATGACACGATGGGGTGTGTCCTCTTCTTTCCACTAGATTACTTGATTATGCTTGGAGGATCTTTAGATGATTTGTTACTGAAAGATCAAAGACGTTTTAGTTTTTTTGGGTAACTTACCAAACTAATTATTATTCTCTGTACTAATTTCAGATAGTACCCATTCATTTATCTTCCAAAATAACGACTACCCCCTTAAGGTATCAAACATACCTCCCTTGAATTTGTATTTACTTAACAAACACTCCAATAGAGGGTCAAATATGTAAGATGGAAATAAATATCAAAGGTATTTCTAATTTCGGAAGATAGCTGACTTATTTTTCTCTTTTTTTTTTTTTTTTTTTTTTGACAATTAGGCTAATTGTGCAAATTCTTTATTATTTTTTCCCCCGGGTAATGAACCCTTGGTTTATTTGATTCAAAAAAATGCTGCTACCTTTCTCTGTATCATGTATCCCTTGTGGGATGTTGTTAGCCCCTTAGCCGATGACTCGGCCCCGGGCGCACCAGGTTGCGGAAGGCTGCGCGCCCAGGGGGCGAGGGGTGCCGAGAGGGTGCGGCACCGGATCCATGCAAGGAGGAAAGGCGTGAAATGAGGTTCCGTGGCAAGATGTTGGTGACTTTGCTCGGAAGGGTCATGCAGGACTTGCATTGGAAGTGAAAAATTGGGCAGACTTTGAGTTGAGGTTATTAGTGGACTCCTCAGCTTTTCAGTATCCACTGCTATCACAAGGGAAAATCTTTCTAAGCCTATTATAGGGGGGAGGTGCTCCAGTGTAGGCCGCGAGCCGGTCGAGTGATTTGCTATCGGCCAAGGCCTTGTGGGAAGTTTCGGACATGATGTGGCTCGGGTCAAAAACGGGTCACGGGTCGGTTCAAGGATCCAAACCCATAATCCGGGTTGGGTCGATCGATGCGGGTATTCGAGGGCAACGTCCGAGTCATGCGGACTCGGACTACTTGTGGGCAACAAGGGTCGGAAATGTGAGCTGGTTCAACACTTAGCGAGCTGGATGCCCCGCGCGCAAGGGAACGCGAGATATTGGCGCGCGCGGGACTTAGACAGGTGTTGGGCGACGGTTACGCCCATTCCAGCGTGGCATTGACGGTTTTTGCTCGAACGGTTATCCGAAGGAACTTCCAGGAGCGTGCATGCGGCATGCGGATACAGGTGTCCGATAAGTAAGCGAGCGGTTGGCGACGGTTACTCGATGCGGTTAACGACGGTTAACCGATACGTGGCACGAAGCGAGACATAACCTTGCGGGCGGTTATGTAGGATGCTGGACACGCAGCATAACCTTGCGAACGGTTATGCCACATGTTTGTCTTATGTTTGTCCATTTGTCCCAGCAGTTGGGGGATTGTCCTCTGCAACCTTAGGCCTATAAATAGTCTAAGGGCACTCGATTTTGAGATAGAGGGAAACGAGTGCAGGAAAAACCAAGTGCATTTTGTGAGCACTGAGTGAGCCATTGTGTGTGTAACTTTGGCCGATTTGGTCTTTGTTTAATTGTTGGAAGTAGTGCAAAGTTGGGAGGATTTCTCCTGTAAACTTATGTGTGTTGATGTGTTTTTCCATTGTGCTTGTGGTGAGCTTTACTTTTCATATTTTCCGTTTCATATAAACACGAGGGTTTGAAAGAAAAGGCAATTTGATTGGTGCACAATCAGGCCGCACAGGCGTGTAAATTTGCGAAAAATTTAACCTCGAAAGGTAACCCTGTGACAAGTGGTATCGGAGCCCGATTTGGGTTCTGACGGAATTTCTTTGAGAAGAAATGGCTGATCCGAAGACAAGAGAGGAACGTGTGGCGTCCTTGGAGGCACGAGTTCTCAGATTGGAAAACTTGGTTGGACCACCTCCACAAACTTCAGTTGTTACGGGGATCTTTCAACGGTTTCAAGCGATCGATGAGTCCGTTGAAGCGATTCGGAAGTTAGCAGAGAGTACCCAGAAATCATTGGATGGGTTACCTGAGTTTGTTGAAGGAAAGATTGTTGGGTGTCAAGAGGATATCAGTAATCTCTGTGACATGCTCGATACCAAGTTGATGGGAATCAAAGATGACGTGAAAATCTTGAAGAAGGTCGTTGGATCAAGTTCCAGCGAAGACCGTCCTTCTTCATCCAAGGTGAAAGTTCCTGAACCTAAGCAATTTGGCGGTGTGCGGAGCGCCAAAGAGTTGGAAAACTTCTTGTGGGACATGGAGGCATACTTCAATGCGGCTCATGTTCCCGACAAGGAGAAGGTGCAGATTACTAGCATGTATCTCACGGGAGATGCAAAGTTGTGGTGGCGTGCACGTCTATCAGACGATGCTAGTGCGAATCGTGAACCTATCGAGACTTGGGAAACTCTGAAGAAAGAGTTGAAGGATCAGTTCCTTCCTTGCAACACGGAGTGGTTGGCAAGGAGTGCGCTGCGTAATTTGAGACAGACGGGGGTTGTACGTGAGTACGTGAAGGAATTTAGTTCCTTAATGCTGGATATTCGTGACATGTCGGAGGGAGACAAATTGTTCAACTTCTTGGCGGGATTGCAGTCTTGGGCCCAAACTGAATTGCGGAGACAAGGGGTCAAAGACTTGCCATCAGCCATTGCTGCGGCAGACGGCCTTGTGGATTATAAGGTCATTGGTGCTCCAGACCAGAATCGGAATAAAAAGGATTCCGGGAAGGAGAAGTTCGTTAAGAGCAAGAAGGATAAGAATGGGAAGTATAAGAAGAAGAAAGGCTATGACGGAAATGCCAGAAAGCCAAGGGAAGTGTCCAAACAACAACCTGTTATGGACAAAACAAACCGCGGTTGCTTCTTATGCGGTGGAGACCATCGAATGCGGGATTGCTCGAAACGTGGGAAGTTGAATGCAATTGTGGCCGAGGATGACGCGAAAAGTGAGGATGATGGCCCGTGCCGGGTAAATCCTATGCAGTTGCTTTGTGCGATTCAAAGCAAGCCCCAGAAGTCGAGTCTGATGTATGTGAAGACTCTCGTGAATGGAAAAGAGGTAATGGCACTCGTTGATTCAGGTGCTACTCATAACTTTGTGGTCGATCATCAAATTCATAGGCTGGGATTGAGTTTGATGAATAAGAGTAGTAGCCAGATGAAGACCGTGAATGCACCGGCTCAAATCATCAAGGGTGTTGCGGAAGTGGATCTTGCGATCGGACCGTGGAAGGGACGGTGTCCTTTGAGAGCCACTCACCTTGACGATTTTGATCTCATCCTAGGAATGGAATTCCTATTATCGACGAAAGTCGCGGTGATGCCGCATTTGGGAGGTATACTCATTTCAGATGAAAGCTGTCCTTGCTTTGTTAAGGGTTCATTTGTGTCGTTGGACAAAGGGGATGGAAAGAAGACGAGTGTGCTCTCGGCCATACAGGTCAAGGATGGGATAAGACATGGCGAACCCACCTACCTTGCTGTATTGGTTGAGATCAAACAGGATGTATACCAGGATGTGCCCGATGTTGTTGCGGATTTGCTTGAGGAATTCGGGGATATCATGCCACCCGAATTGCCGAAAGTATTACCACCAAGACGTGCTTGTGACCATAAGATCGAGTTGGAACCAAAGTGCGAGACCTCTGCGCAAGCACCTTACGTGATGCCACCAATGAGTCGGGCCGAGTTAAGGAGACTGACGAATTGTTGGAGGCAGGATTGATCCACCTTCCAAAGCTCCATATGGGTCGCCGGTTCTATTCCGTAAAAGCAAGATGGTACGCCGAGGATGTGTGTGGATTATAGGGCTTTGAATAAGGTTACTATCAAAAATAAGTACCCTATTCCAAACGCTCTCGATCCGTTTGACAAGTTGGCCGAGCAAGATGGTACACAAAGATTGATCTAAGGTCGGGATATTGGCAAAGCGGGTTGCCCAGGAGATGAGGCAAAGACTACCTTCGTGACGAGATATGGTCGTTCGAATCATTAGTGATGCCTTCGGCTTAACTAATGCTCTGCTACATTCTCGTAATCTCATGAATGATGTGTTGTATGAGTTCCTTGATCGTTTTGTTGTTGTGTATTTGGATGATATCGTTGTTTATTCTGAGTCTTTAGAGGACCATTTGGTGCACCTACGGTCGGTTTTCATAAAGCTGCGGGAAAATAAGCTTTATGCTAAAAAGGAGAAGTGTGAATTTTGTCGAGACAAAATCACTTTTCTTGGTCACATTATTAGCCAAGGAAAAATCTGCATGGACCCTAAGAAAATACAGGCTGTTGTGGATTGGCCGGTTCCATCAAAGGTTGCGGAGTTGCGGTCGTTCTTGGGATTAGCGAACTATTACCGTCGGTTCGTGAAGGGGTATTCTAAGATCGCCAACCCTTTGACGGATTTACTTAAGAAAGACAAGCAGTGGGAATGGACATTGGAATGTCAGGAAGCCTTGGAGAGATTGAAACAGGCCATTACATCTGAACCTGTTCTCAAGCTCCCAGACTTCGATAAACCGTTTGAAGTACAAGTGGACGCGTCGGACCGTGCTCTTGGGGGTGTCTTGGTGCAGGACAAGCACCCGATAGCATTCGAAAGTCGGAAGCTGAAGGATGCCGAGCAAATGATGAGACCCATGAGAAGGAAATGTCACAGTGATCCATTGTTTGGAAGTGTGGCGTCACTACCTACTCGGTACGAGATTCACTGTGGTGATCGACAATGTTGCTAACACATATTTCGTGACACGTAAGAAGTCGCCCCAAACAAGCTCGTTGGCAAGAACTCTTGGCGAGTTCGATTTTACTGGGTACATCGACTGTGCAAGCATAATGACGTGGCGGATGCTCTTAGTCGAAAAGTGGTGGAGGACTATGTTGCTGCGATTACGTTGGTTGAGACGGATTTCTTGAGGAGAATCAGAAGTGTCCTGAATGATTCGGTTTATTTGAAGTCGCTTGAACAAGTAAATAAGGGCGAGTTGCGGAAATATTGGCTAGATGATGGCATACTCTATGCCAAGGGTGGCCGAGCATATGTACCAAGAGTTCGTTGACGGAACTACGAGGGAAACACATGACCCTCAATACCGGACATCCGGGAACGGATGTATGCATTGCTGTCTCGGAAGTATTATTGGCCAAAGATGGTAGAAGACGTTGAAGCTTATGTTCGGACATGTCTTGTATGCCAACAAGACAAGCTGGAAAGAAAGAAGGAAGGTGGCTTGCTGCAGCCACTGCCCATTCCGGACAAACCTTTTCAATCACTATCGATGGATTTTATATCGGGCTTTCCAAAGGTGAACGGTATGGCTTCGATTTTTATAGTGGTTGATCGATTCTCTAAATATGGCATTTTTGTTGCTGCCCCGAAAGCATGTTCTCATGGATGTTGCTGCCGCATTGTTCTTTAAAAATGTAGTGAAGTACTTTGGTGTCCCGGAAGATATCGTGAGTGACAGGGATACTCGTTTTTACGGGAAGGTTTTGGACGTCGTTATTCAAGATGATGGGTACACAATTGAAATTTTCGACGGCGAACCATCCCCAAACTGATGGTCAGACCGAACGGATGAATCAGTTGCTGGAGGAGTACTTGAGACACTATGTTACGGCGAGTCAACGAAATTGGGTTGAGCTGTTGGACATGGCACAATTCTGTTATAATTTGCACAAGTCATCAGCTACCAATATGAGTCCGTTTGAGTTGGTGTACGGCCAACAACCTCAAGCGCCGCATGAAATTGCTGTTCAGAGGACTGGGGGAAATTGTCCGGCTGCTTATCGGTACGCCCGGACGCAACAAGAATTGTTGGATGATGCCAAGGAGAGTTTGCAGAAAGCACAGCGTCGAATGAAAAGGTACGCCGATGTGGGAAGGCGTCACGTGGAGTTCAGTGTGGGTGATCAAGTTTTGCTGAAACTTACTCCACAAATTTGGAAGAAGATTTCTTCTAAGGCGGTACATCGTGGCTTAATTCCTAAGTACGATGGTCCATTTGAAGTTATTAGTAGAGTGGGCAATGTAGCTTATCGTTTGAGATTGCCGGATCGGTTGAAAATACATCCGACATTTCATGTCTCTTTTCTGAAAAAGTATAGTGAGGATATACTTGATGCTTCTCGGAATGAATCGAGAAGGGCTCCACCCGTTGTACGTCAACAGTTCACTAAGGAGGTTCACAAGATCTTGGACGAAAGGACCCGAGGACAGAGTGTGAAAAACCGGAGGACGGATTACTTAGTCCATTGGAAGGGCGAGTCCGAGGCAGACGCTACTTGGGAACGGAATGTGAATTTGTGGCAGTTTGGAAAGGAGATTGAGGATTTTTTAAAAACGAAGGAAGCTACGAGGACGTCGTCCGATTTAGGCGGGGAGGTTTGTTAGCCCCTTAGCCGATGACTCGGCCCGGGCGCACCAAAGTTGCGGAAGGCTGCGCGCCCGAAGCGAGGGGTGCCGAGAGGGTGCGGCACCGGATCCATGCAAGGAGGAAAGGCGTGAAATGAGGTTCCGTGGCAAGATGTTGGTGACTTTGCTCTAAGGGTCATGCAGACTTGCATTGGAAGTGAAAATCGGGAGGTTATTAGTGGACTCTCGGCTTTTCAAGATCCACCGCTATCACAAGGGAAAATCTTTCTAAGCCTATTATAGGGGAGGTGCTCCAAGAGCTGGCTGCGAGCTGGTCGAGTGACGGTTATCGGCCAAGGCCTTGTGGGAAGTTTCGGACATGATGTGGCTCGGGTCAAAAACGGGTCACGGGTCGGTTCAAGGATCCAAACCCATAATCCGGGTTGGGTCGATCGATGCGGGTATTCGAGGGCAACGTCCGAGTCATGCGGACTCGGACTACTTGTGGGCAACAAGGGTCGGAAATGTGAGCTGGTTCAACACTTAGCGAGCTGGATGCCCCGCGCGCAAGGGAACGCGAGATATTGGCGCGCGCGGGACTTAGACAGGTGTTGGGCGACGGTTACGCCCATTCCAGCGTGGCATTGACGGTTTTTGCTCGAACGGTTATCCGAAGGAACTTCCAGGAGCGTGCATGCGGCATGCGGATACAGGTGTCCGATAAGTAAGCGAGCGGTTGGCGACGGTTACTCGATGCGGTTAACGACGGTTAACCGATACGTGGCACGAAGCGAGACATAACCTTGCGGGCGGTTATGTAGGATGCTGGACACGCAGCATAACCTTGCGAACGGTTATGCCACGTGTTTGTCTTATGTTTGTCCATTTGTCCCAGCAGTTGGGGGATTGTCCTCTGCAACCTTAGGCCTATAAATAGTCTAAGGGCACTCGATTTTGAGATAGAGGGAAACGAGTGCAGGAAAAACCAAGTGCATTTTGTGAGCACTGAGTGAGCCATTGTGTGTGTAACTTTGGCCGATTTGGTCTTTGTACGAATTGTTGGAAGTAGTGCAAAGTTGGGAGGATTTCTCCTGTAAACTTATGTGTGTTGATGCTGTTTTTCCATTGTGCTTGTGGTGAGCTTTACTTTTCATATTTTCCAGTTTCATATAAACACGAGGGTTTGAAAGGAAAAAGGGCTGACTGATTGGTGCACAATCAGGCCGCACAGGCGTGTAAATTTGCGAAAAATTTAACCTCGAAATTTAACCCTGTGACAGATGTCCACCCCCCCATCCCAAAGGATCTTGCCTTTTTATTCTTCGTTGAATTCACCATCCTCAATATTCTCATAAGAACTTGTTCATAAATATTGTAGTGAAGGGAAGATAGGAGTTTGTCGCTAGGTATTTGACCAAATAGGATCGTTCAGTTCCTAGAGCACCTATCACTAGAATCCCCCTCTTGGCTTATTTGCATTTCACATTCTGTAAACTAAGTTACGCAAATGATATGCAGAGATTGTTGTGTAAACATCAATGAACTTAGGGATGGGCAGAGGCATGACTTGTGGTTGCCTCTTCAGAACATTAAAATGGGAAGACTGCATCTTGCTGTAACCGTGTCCCAAGGAACTGGAAAGGTATGTTAGTTGGCTAAGTTCTACTTGCATTGAGATCCGACTTTGTTTTATCATTATATCTGCGCTTTTTTTAAATCTTGAAAGTGGGAGTTGAAATCACATGTAGAGTGAACTTTATGACATTAAATATGGGCACTCGTCAACTATATTAGGAAATGGTGAACTGTCTAGGAGTTATGTTCACGTGTGTTATTCATAGCTACCAAACAAGTTTTTCTGTTACTATAATGTAATAACCTAAAATGAAGCTCTCAAATATTGTTTCGTCAAAAGAGAATGACTGATTTTCTAATACTACTCGGTTAACTTAGTTAATCTGTACTTTGTAATGTAAAAGAGGACAGAAAGTAACAGGAAGCGTGCCAAGGATGTCTATCTGAAAGTGAAATTCAGGCTATAGGCTATGTCGTGGACACCTAAATTGCAAAAGGGATGACAAAATCAACTGTGAGTCCTTTATTTTAATAACTTGGGAATTTGTTTCTAATCTTACTAATTCTATAATTATCTACGAAGACTTAAATATCAGTGTCTTTTATTTTTTATCGACTATTTATGCATATACAGACTATTTGAGCATTAGTTCACCATAATAAGTTTGGATGCCACAACCATGAAGATTTATTTAATCGTTATTGTTCCATTATTTTTTATTATTTTATCATCGAGCTCTAGCTCGATTGGAATGACTGTCCACTCTTCACAAGTGTGGTCAGGGTTCGAATCCCGTCAATGACAGTTCGATGCGATTGTTGATTAATCCCTTGAGGGATGGTTTAATTGGGGTTGCTACCCCCCATTTGTGTAGTCAATTACAATTCTTAATTCTATTTCCACTCTAGTCATTTTACTAGAGCCTCCTTTTTTGTTTTTAATAAGTGAAGTCTTACAGTTACAGGTGTGTAATTTGAAATCCTTGATCATATTATTTAAAGGTTGGATTGAGGCGTAGTTTATATGGAATAAATTTGTAGCCATGCCTTTAGACTGACGGGTCTCCAAAAATATATAGCATTTTCTACATTGTTTCTTCTTCGTTCTATTTTTGTATATTTTTTACAAGTATGACACACTCGAGGGGATGATTATAAAGCAGGTAGCAGAACCTGAACCTTTATGTGACACGGAAGTACCCGATGGTGACCTTAAGACATCATCTTCTGCAGATGCTTCTGTTCAAAAAGACCCATTTACCCCCAAAATATCCGGAAAAACCCAGGAAGTTGCGGATAAGTTCGAGCCAATCGACATCGAAGGACAATCGGAGACCGGGATTTGGATTCACCATCCAGGCAGTGAAATTGCACAAGTGTGGGAGCCAAGAAAGGGGAAAACCAGGCGCCAAAATAGTCATCGCCTCAACGGTCAAATTCAAGGTGAGACATGTGATTCTTCCGGAAATCTTAAACCGAACGGTCAAAATGACGGAAGTAGCACCGACGAAAGTATGGATTCTACCAAATCGCCTTCGAAAGTCCAAAAGGGGTTGAGAAAAATCACTTCGGTTTTCCGCAGGAATAGAGACGAAGATAGATCTGAGAAATCCATCAGTCTTGGCGAGGCGGAGCCATCTCCACATGATAATATAAGGGCGTTAAATGCGAAAGAAGTTGGTGTTAGGTGGATAAAAGACGATGCTATTACCACTAGATCTCCGAGGACGTTAAGAGACGACGGGAAAGAGTTTGGCGAGGAAAACGGGTCGGAAAGCCCGCATGTGCATGTGAAGGGTGTCGCTAAGAATATTCTGAAACAGGCGGGAAAATCCGCTTGGAGCTTGAGAAGCGCGCTTTCTCGGAAAGCATCGAGAAAGTCAAAAGCAGACAGAGATGCTTTTCTGGAAGAGGATTCGTCCGGTGACGAGTCTCTTTCATCTGCACTGGCGGCACCTGGTTTGGTTATTCCGGGTTCTGCTGTTTCTAGTCCAGCGTCATCTGTGGTGGATAATAATTCATCATTCAAGTTGAAGGACGGTGTTGAGGGTAGCCCCTCTTTCAAGTCTACGGATAGTAGAGTTTGAAATGGTAGTAGTTCTTTCAGTTCTGTGGATGGTACCGTTAAAACTCCAGAGTACTCGAGATGCATCACGACGAGTAATATAGATCTTAAGTTTTTGTTTGCATGATTTAGCTTTTGTATGATGCAAAACCATGTGTAGAGGGATATATATATACATATTATATAATACGTAGATTATAGATTTCTAGTTTCTACTGTTGTACATATAATGAGATTGTATGAAAAACATAGGTGTATAATATGATTAGGTTTTTTGTTAGTTGTACAAAGGAGTTGAAGTACTTTATATTAGTGTTCCTAAGGGTGTAAGTAACACTGTGAATGTGAACAGTTAAATTTGTGTAGTGCAACTTTTAATACTTCGGACAAGTTCAAGTGTTTCGTCCAACGTACTACGCATGAATTCTGTGGCGCCTCATGGAGCGCCATAACACCGTGACACAATCCAATGTTGTACGGTGTGATTAGCTGTGCAAATCTGCCCGTATTGGGTTATCTCCACGACATGTGGGGACAACCTGTGGGGTTGATATTTACAACTAGTTGCCGCGTGCCACATGGGATCGTGGCACGGCGTTATGGCACTCCATTGGGGGCCACACAATTCCTGTGCTTGTAAGCTACATCGACTATTATAATTCTCGACTATTATAGCCTTCTTAATGATTTACTATTTTAACTACAGAACTGTATTGACTAACATCTTCAATGCTACCATTCTAATTCTTGCATGTCATTACTTTTTTCCAGGAAGAAGATCTAGACTTTATAGTATGCGCGGTAAATGATTTCCAATGAGAAATTCATAAACAAACAAGATTACGCATCATGATTTCTAAAAACTTGAGCTTATTTTGAATAAATTTCTTAATCTTTTCGACCAAATACACCCAGCAGTTTCATACTTCTGAATCCTACGACAGTAATCAATTAAGATGCAAACTCCCGTCCAATGGCTTGGTGCTTGCAGCTAAACTCGCAGACCCCACAACACCAAGAGACGGTTCGACGAACTTTAGATTCCGGATCAATCAGTCCCTAGTGGTTCCTCTATAAGAAACACATCAAGAAACGGACCATGTGTATCCGAGACTATGCACAGCACGACTTGTTTCCACATTCCCATCTTCGGCACGAATCCGTGCACAACCATTTGCTTCAACGCCCATTCAACATCCTCCACAAGATTCTCACTGCAAAATCCTCGTATAACTGCCTTGTACGACTCAAAGCTCGGATTTATACCCTTATCTATCATCTTCTCCATAAAACACTTGGCCTCGCAAAACCTCTTTGCATCAAGCAAACAATATAACACCTCTTGATAAGTCCCGGGATTCGGTTTACATCCTCTGAGCATAATCCGGTCGAAAAGCTCGACCCCTTCTTTTCCTCTCCCTTGTTTTCTTAAACCCGATATCAGTATATTAAACACGACTGCATCCATCTCCACGCCTTCATTCTCCATTCTCTCCAACAAACTAAACGACTCATCCACACGGTCGCACGCGCACAAGCCGTGCATTATAGTGGAAAACGTCCTAACGTTAGGCACACATTTCTGTTGGGGAAATTCATCGAGCACCTTGTAGGCAGCCTCTATCTGTCCGCACTCGCATAGCCCTTTAATGATTATATTCAAACAACAGGCATCGATCTCCACTCCCAATTTGGAAGCCCCCTCGTACACCTCGTGGACCACCTCAAACTGCTTAGTCGAAACCAGTAAATTCAACACGCAGTTAAAAGTCGCTGTACTGGGCCAGCACTTGTAGTTCGGCATGTCGAATAGGGTACCGACCGCACTGTTGATTCTACCAGCTGAATGTCCGTAAATCTTAATCACGTCGCGGAAGAAGGCGTCGGACAGGCGGCATTTTCGTGCGAGCTTGATTTGCTGCATAAATTTCTCAATTCCGTCGAAGTTTTTGGCAAGCGCGAGCTTGTTGATGACTGTGGCGTAAATGGACTCGCTGGGTTTGTAGTCTTTGCGGCTCGAGAGCTGGGAAAAAAGTGGGAGCGCGAAATTTGGATCCTTGAGGTTTTGGAAAATTCTGATTGCTTCAGGTTGGCTTAGCCAGTCCCTGTGGTTCAGCAGACTCGGACAGTTGTGGTTGTCGTCGTCGGCGGAGGGTTTGCGGCGAGGTTTTGAAGGGGCGAATTGATGGAAAGAGAGAGAAAAGTTGAGACTTGGGTAGAGAATCGAGGAAATGAGTGGAAATTGGGAGATGGGCTTGTGGAATTTGGTCCTGAAAACCAGATATGATTGCACGATCATCGTCTATATACTGGTCTGGGGTCCGACAGTCTTCCTAAAAGAGATCGAATAAGGTATTTGCTGTCATGTAAGGCTGTAATTTGCATCCTAGTGTTCCTAGTAATGCAACATGTGTGACGAGTGTGCACATTTCTAACCAAGCACGTCCACATGTCTAAGGGAAATTAGGTCATTTTAAGTGTGACACTCGAATTCCCGAACCAAAATCACGCGAGTCACTGGGGTCACTAGGCCGCCCCATACTCGAGAGTGGGATCGGTTCGATTTTTATATAAATTTTGAAGAAACGAAACTTGCACAAATTTGATTTTGGTTAATGCACGCATTTCTTCAAAATCGTGAAAGAATCGTATAGTTTACTGTCGGTTTGGTTATTTGGGTTGTGTGGTTAAGTGAAGTCAAATTGGAACCGATAATGAGTCGATTATATTGTCAGGGTCAACCAAATACATACAACCGGTTATCTATTTGGGAATTAACCATGGAATGTTTTATGTATATAGACAGAATCATCAGCCCTGTAAAATATATAGAGAGTATTGTTCTTCGTTTTTGAAAATTATTTATCACAATAAAGCGGAGAAGCGAAACCTCTAAACTATTAATAGCTGAGCCCAAGAAAAATTGAGTTACTTTTAAGTCCGGTTTGTTTTTGCGGATCCCCATTAAAAAAAACACCCCTACCCAAATCCCCAAATTGTTGTGCCCTAGGTCGGACTTAGCAAATTTCACCCTAAAAGTTCCTCCTATGAGTATATGTTGGTAGTATTGAAGCATCAATCTCACATCGGGTAAATATAAGGACCCAGATGATTGTCAGGTTGTTTGAGATGAAACTCAGATTTTAATATAATATCAGAGCAGACTCCGTACACGTGCTAACTCAACAACCCACGATAATCTAACTCCGCGCCACCCTAGTCACAAAATCCATACTGTAAGTCTTGAGTCCCACTACGCTTGAAGTGGCGTGTTGAAGCGTGAACCCACATCGGATAAATATAAATCTCGCCTATAAGAATGTGCTAACGAAAGAAAAGATAGTAATTATTCCCATTGACAAGAACAAAATGAAGTGACCACTTCCTAAACTACTATTCACTATAATTTATTTTTCTACCTCTCACAAGGAATATACAGTACACTACTGTACCTCTAACATATTTTGCTTTTGGCAATATGTATATATAAGAATGTAGTTTGCTCTCGTAATGCATGCATGTACAAGAAAAAGAATACTATGTCTAAGAATCAGGTCTTATGTTTCTTCTTTCCAGCAATAATTTTCTGAATCTCCAAGTTCCTGCTGAAGGCCTCGTTGAAAAGAAAACGAGTCTGGAAAGCCGAGATTATAGGGAGCCAAGCTAACGCGGCTATAGGCGCAAAAAGAACCACGCCCATCCCGTAATCGTAAGCCCGTGCGAAAACCCAAGTGAAGTGCCACAAACCAGTACCTTCAATCCTAGGCCTCAGAGTTTGCGCCACCTGACCGGAAAAAAGGCGAACAATAATATATCAGGATCTAAAAAAATAATAACAATAATAATAATAATTAATTAATAAATTCGGAAAAGAACGGTATAATCATGACATGTAAGGATTTTTTTTTATTTTTTTTTGGAGCTAACCATTATCAAGCCCCAGCCGGTTGGAAGAAACGCCAGACAACAAACAATGAGATCCCTCACGGATAAGTGACATATGAGCGATAGAGTTACTATCGTGGCTAAAACGCCTAGGAAAAGAAAGGCTTTGAATAGCCGGTAGGCCAAGTGATGATTCGCGCTTAGATTCTGTTTCCCCACGTTAACTATCTGCGTAGATAGTGTCGATCAGATGTGTAGCTAGTTATGGAAAAAACGAAAGAAACTTCCAATTTGTAGCATGCTGCTATTAAGAAAGCTAAGGCTAAATTGCAATCTTAGTATAGGGTTGAGTTCATGAGGAACCTTTCTTACCGTAGAAACCGAGGGGACCTGCTAGTAAACATGTATACATGATGCTATTATCGATATACGTCAGATGTTATGCATTTAGTATATATATATATATTATATATATAACATAAAAGATTGAGGGAAGTGGCGGCGCCACCTCTCCCCTTGCATCCGTCCCTGGTTGTAGGGTGGTGCCGTTAATGATCCTGTAGGAATCACGGTTTACAGAAAGTACTGTAATTTTCAAGAAATTTTCACTCTTGGACTTTTTATTGCTATAAATTGGAATATATGTCGGAAAAATTCACGTGCCAATATTTTCGATTGAACTTGCTGATGCGAAGAGGGACTCCTCTTATGCGGACATCCTAGAGTGAATTTTTTTTTTCTTGAGTTTTTGTCTCAATCAACAAGCCGACTAACTTGTAACATGTCCACCAAGTGAAATTGATTTCCACGTGCAAAAATGAGGCAACAATATCGACTTTTCTCTCAGATTTTCCTATTTTTAGAGACCGGAGAGTTTTTGAAACTTACCGGAGAGTATTCTGAGAAAAGACTTTACTAACTGTAATTTGGCCAAAGTTTTGACCTTAAGTTGGCATCCATACTTGTTAAATTTCGAGGAAACATAACTTACCTTGAGAAGGAGAAATATCGCAACTATGACGACCCACGAGAGCACATAAACGACGAAGTTTTTATTCTGTCCAGATATATCAAGGTGGTAAACCAGACCATACTGGTAAAGAAAAAATCTAAGGGAAAGCAGCAACTCTATAAGCCGAGAAGTGATTCCACAGTGAAGTAAATGCGCTTGCTCCTCGTCCCACCAAGACTGCCAGCTTTTATCTTGTGAGATTCCAATGCCTCCCTGCTGCTTAATCCACTTGTTCCAATCTTTCCAATCGTCCACAATCTTTCCCCATTCGAAGCCCGACGGATTAAACAAAAACGGCGCGAGAAGCCAAGTCATCGACATGAACCATATCGCGTACGTTATCAACACATAAACCATGCTGCTCTGATAAGACCGTCTGAACAGGTCATAAACGACTAGCAAAAGCAGAAGCTCGAATCCCTTCACAAAGTGGCTTCTTGAGTACAATCTATAGCTTTCAGTAAAGCTAGAATGGAAGACCACTACTTTACGACCCGTGGGCCGGTATTTTGCTCCCCCATGAAGGATGGTTCGGCCGTAGTAATGAGCTTTTGTTCCGTAAGAGAAAGTGAAGAAGACGGCGGCTAGTTGAAGTTGCATGAGGACGAAATCTTTAAGGGCGTTAAGGAATCCTCTTTCCAGTCCGATCTCTATGACCATTGGCAAGCCGGTTAAGAGACCGAGCTGGATGAAGGATTCAGAGGCCAAAGCCGTTTCTAGAGATTTTATGTTGTTTTCTTTGGCCTCGAGAAGGAGTGCTCTGTGAAGACCACTGAGGACTAGGTAGAGCTGCCCGTAGAGAAACACGTACACTCCGATTATGGCTATCTGCAAAGTTAGAGAATGGAAATTATTTTCCAAAAAAAAAAAAAAATCATGGATAATTATAAAAATTACCACAGAGGTTTAGAGTATTTACAGAAAAGACCCTGCTTTGGCAATTATGGAAACCATTCTTACGGTTTGATTCAGTCTTACACTTTGCATGGACCTTTAGTTGACCTTAAGGAATTTACTGATTTCATTTTTAAAAGAATCAGTTACACCCCAGTTTTTGTTACAAATAGGACCAACTTACGGTCTTGCTACTTGTAATATTTAGAAAAGTTGAGGGATGTATATGTATTTTGTAAGCAAGGTTCTAAAAAACGCTAGGCGCTAGGCGTTCGGATTGCTAACGCCTAGCGCCCAGAGGATTAATCGGGGATTAGTCGGGGATTAATCGGATTAGGCGGATTTATTTATTATTATTATAATTATTATTTTTATATATAAAAAATTATATATATGTAAAGAATAAAAAACATCTAATATTTAAATATTTAAACAAACATATAATCGATCATATATTAAATTGTTAAACATTTACATAAGCATAACATAGTCCATAGTATCTCAATTAAGGAATTTATAGTACCGCTAATATAAAAAAATAAAAAATAAAAGGTTTACCCGCCTAGGCGCCCGCCCAACCGCTTAGGCGCCCGCCCAGCTTGTCATCCTAGGCGCCCGCCCAGCCGCCTAGGCGCCCGCCCAGCCCGCCTAGGCGGCCGATTAATCACCCGAACGCCCAGGACAAACGCCCAGGGCATAATCGGAGCGCCCGGGGGCCGCCTAGCGCCTAGGCGCCGCCTAGGCGGCCGCCCAGGCCGACTTTTAGAACACTGTTTGTAAGAAGAAAAATTGAGTTTTTTTTTTTCTTTTTTTATCTCTGGGGAGGATTGTCCTGAGGCTCTACCTCAATCGAATCTAGAGGTAAGTTTTCCGGACCTGTTCGCCTTTTCCCCGCTTGGGTTACAGACCATGCTTACTGGGCCCGGTCCTCGGCCTTCCAGCCGTTCCCCCCAAAGAAAATTTGAGGTTATTTGTAATACTTAGAAAAGACGAGGACGTTTAGTTGTAAAAACATTTAACAGCGTCAACGATTCCGTTAGCTCCTCTAGCGGCAAGTGCAAAATGCAACACCATATAAACCTCAAGGGTCTGTTTTGCCAAAAAAAAAAAAAGAAAAAAAAATGTATGTACAATATTAGGCCAAACCTCAAGGGTCACTTATGTAACTGTCCAAAAAAATAAAAGATAAGAAAATCAAAAGAGTAATAAACTTATCCAGAATTTCGAGTCGAGATTAAAAACTCATAAGCTATGAAGCAACGACAATTCTAGGAGGCTGACGTATGAGTGCCGGACACGGGGACACTTCGAGGACACGACTTTTGAGTTTTTTTTTTTTTTTTCAGAATGAGGTGTTTTTACTAATTTTACAAAAAAAGGGGGTTGATATGCAAAAAATAAAATTAAAATGTTTAATTGTTAATTTGGTAATTTAAATAGTTTGAACTTTGAAGTATTAAGTGTTTCTTCTTGATGAATTAAATGACTTATTAATTATTATGAATGTTAGTTATTGTTTATAATGACTTAAGAATGTATTTGTGATATATATATAAATTTGGCGTGATATTTTTTCCAAGTACAAGAATTGGATTCGCAATGTTCAAGAGATAAAGCCATAAAGCTTAAAAAAAGCTCACCAGACTGTTAAAATAAAAGCCAACCGTTGTGAAGTACAACGAAAGCATTCGAAAGAAGTCAAATCGACGTGCAAGGCGGTAGATATCACGGCTCAGAGTTTGCTCACTGTTTCCGTTTGCTACTTTGGCTTCAAATTTTGAAATTTGGTTTAGACCAACATCACGGCCTTTACCGACTTGCATGTATTCATGATACGTAACATATCCTCTTCTTAGCGTAGTATTAAATCCTGAAACAAAAAAGGATATTTACCATGAAAAGATATCGCACAGTCTGACGCGACACTTATACATTTCAGTATCAGAAATGATACTTTATAATCCCGTGTTTTACAAAGTATCATTTCTTAATACTGAAAAGAAAATGTGTCGGTCGTCTGATAGAATTAGACGATCTGATACAAGTTTTTGTTATAATTATTTTCTACCTGCAAATACATCTTCACTTAAGTTTATGGTCTTGGATGCCTTGCTTATGCCACCTCTAGTCAAGTGAAATATCCTGTCAAATACATCTGGATGTCCATAATGGAATCTAACCCTGCATTATACATCGAAATCATTAGACATGAATACATCCTTTTTAACTTATTAAACATATTTCGAATATAACATCGACATCCTTTTCGAATATCAAACCTTTTTTTTAAAAGGTGATTCGTCTTTCGCACATACAATTATGAAAGATATCTGATTTGGTTTATTATTCACATACTCAACATAGTGTTGGTGATTTTAGTGTCACCATTCATTTTGTGTAATTGGAACTAATATGTGAGCTAAGGGGTTTATAATTTGTATTCTAATATATGTTCGGGTATGTGCGGAATGCACACATGTATAAGATCGAATTATAAGCCGGTACCACCAAATGCCGGGGGTCCGCGGGCAGCGCCCCTAGCGGGATCCATGGGGCAGAGCCCTCGCGGGGTTTGGGGCAGCGGCCCAAAAGGTCTTCGGAAATTTAGACGGGTAAATTAGTGATATTTCCGAATTTTAGAGGGAGACTATGGTAAAATTGACTAATTTCGTCAATTTTGGTAAACCATCCGTCAAACCCTAATTTCGGATCACTAATGACGGCGCCGCTCTCGTAAACCCTAAAAATCGACCTAATGTAACCCTAATCCGACATGTATAAATAAGGCTCTCCTATTGTGTCTGAGATATACCCTTTTCTGAGCTCTCTCTTTCTGATAAACACAGAATTTCTCTAGCAATTTGGCTTACGTTTTTGTGCCTAGATTCGTAAGTGTTCCATTGGATTATCCTAGGCTGAATTTCTTGTAACCCGGGCATAGGAGTTCGGAAAGTGTTTACACGATCCATTGGAAATCCGGATCTCCATAATAAACTCTTATACCCAAACACATAGTTAATCTTTTTATAAGAAAAAACAGAGAGAACCAAATACCTGAGTGGATTTGCAAGAAGTCTTTGTCCAATTGTCACAAAGCTGGTCTCCTGATAGGACATGAACCATGCTAAAGAAGAAACACTGAAGTGTAAATAAACTCTTGTTAGTTAGCCAAAAAAACTACTCATGAATATACAAATTGATGCTGCATTTATTTTTTTTATTTTTTTAATATTTTTTTTCATTTTCATTCTTCTAACATAATTCATATGTAAGGCCCGAGATGATTTTTTTTTTTAATTTTTATTCTTTTTGAATCTTGTTTTAGGACCTAACCTTCCTGTGAATATATGTTCCCTCATGCCAAGAATAGTAGGTGGGCTCCTCCTTTGAACTCTTAGAAATTCTTGCAATAGATTTCTCATCTTGAGAGCTTCCTCAAGGTAATTATCCTGCCACGACACCGTCATTACGAAACTGATATAATATTCGTAGAATAATATTTACACCGAAGGAGGAGGAGAAAAACAAGAGAAACTTAGTATACTTGGTTCATATCAATTGCTTGAAGCGCTTCACCACGCGTAAATATTATCGAATGATTCTGATTTTCAGGTTTTCCTTCTCCGATATTTGGTGGTCCGGGGAGCTTTATACGGTAAATCTCCTACAAAAAAGTTGAAGTTTTTGCATAACTATGACATGCAGAAACAAAATGTTCCACTAACCGACATGAATCGGTATTTCAAAATTGACATCAAACGACAGTTTGATGTAATTACACACACACACACACCAGATGAAAAAAGATTATTTGAAAATAAAAAATAAACCGAATAATGCATTCATGACAAATGTTATTTACCTGATCAAAACCATTGACAGCTTTGACTAGGATAGAAGAATAAACCGTTGGAGGCCTATCTGGCACAATCTCTTCTTTCTCCTCAACGTAAGCAACACGCAAAGACGGATACCTACGAGCAAAATTTAAAGAACTTATTTTTTTTTTTTTACAAATATATCCCTGGGAATGAGAAACTATTTACCTTATCATCAACTCAAGAATGTCTTGAGCCTGAGGGTCTCCAGAGGACTTCTGGGATCCATATATCTGACACGAAACGACGTGAGTAAATTTCATGTCTGCCAAAGCATCAAGCTGCGCTGATAACGTATCGTTTGCTCGATCAATGGCATTGTAATTTTGAAGAATATCTGGTGAGCATATGACATTGATGTGAGTGGAATTGGTTTTATTTTGAAGTTAGACTTTTCTAAGACATTGGGAAGTTGGAATTAGTAGTCCTATGAAACAAACCGTCATCTTCGGCCATGTCGAGAAAAGCTTGTAACTTTAAGGCTTTTCGATAATACATCATTCCTCTGACTGTAACAAAAGTAAGGGATGTCATATATGGGGTGCTACAATTTTTGGAAAAAAAAAAAACTGCAATTATTAGGAATAATTACAAAACTTATCCTTCAAGTTTGGCCTAATTACAAGAAAGAAAAATTGTCTTTCGAAATTATCCCATTAAAGATGCAATTTGTTAAATAGAAACAAATATCAAGGGGTACTTGTTATTTTGAAGATAACTTTTTTCCCACTAAACTTCAAGGGTAGTTTTAGTAAGAGTTAATTACAAAAAGCACCCTTGAGGTTTAACCTAGTTACAAAAAAACCAGCTTCTTTCCAAATTACAAAGACACCCTCAAATTTAATGTCTTATGATTACCCTTCATAGGCCGAAAAAAAAAGAACATTTTCAAACCCCCTTCACATCTATAAAAATATTTACGGTTGACCCCTTAAATATAACCTCAGGGTATTTTTTATAATTTTGAAAAGTAGTTGGGTTCTTTTGTAAATTAGATCAAACCTCAAAGTGACAGGTACTTTTTGTAACCATACCTTTCAGTAGTATATTTCTATTTTACAACTCACCGGTCCGGCTAAGAGTTTGTCCCCGAAAAGAAGCCCAATCTCTTAGATCTTCTTCATCAATCTCGTCACTAATGTCGTCTACCTTTTCACTTCCCAGTCGCTCCAGAAAATTTTCCCACTCATCTGAGTGAACATAGGAAATGGGAGTTGAATCAGAGTATTGAAGACTATTTTATGCAGCAATATATATAATGTATATTTTTGGCTTCTTCATAAGAACCTGGAAATATCTTTTGCATATAAAAGCCAATGGAGACCCCTTCTTTGCTTGAGTGAAGCTCCTTCTTTGAGAATTTGACTTCTTCCATGTAGTGTGGAGTCAAAACACTGTGATTAAGGAGAATCAACATGGTATAATAACACAAATATGAATCATGGATGGCATGCTCATACTAGTTTTGGATAATAACAAAAACTACCCAGCGGTTTAGTCTAATTACAAAAAATAACATTTGTTTTTCTAAATTACAAAAATAACCCCTAAACGTTTTTATTTACCATAGAAATAACTCCCTCTATACCATCTTGACCCCTTATGACTCCGAGGGTGCACTTTCATACCTATAAGAGCATTGGGTACGCTCGTGCCAAAGGCCTCGTGCCGTTGGTAAAAAGTGGTGCCACGTCAGCAAAAAGCTCTTTGGCACAAGACCCTCAACGGCACCAAAAAGCCCCCTCCCTCATACAAATGTGGTGCCATAGCAAAAGTGGTGCCGTTGGGTCCACACATACCCCACTAAATACACAAATACAACACACACACACCAAAAAAAAAAAAAAAAGGTTTGGCGTTGGCTGTTAGGGACCAGCCAAGACCCTTTGACACCAACCACGGTACCGTGAGCCAACCATGTTTCTCGCGTTTTTCCTTTGGCACGAGCCATTGGCACCACGTACCCCATGCTCTAAAAATGGGGGCTACTTGTAATTTTGAAACATGACTGAGTTTATTTGCAATTAGGCTAAACTTTGGGGTCGGTTTTTGTAAGAAGTGCTATAGCTTTATTTGATTTTTCATTTCAAAGAAATCAAAGATATAGAAAATTGTACTACAACAAGAATCAAGAAAGCACCTGAACGACAACATGTTGCGCACTTTCGGAGCTTTAGGCATGTTCATAAAAAGCGAAGTAGCGAAAAACGAAATCCGTCTTCGAGCTTCCAAGTTTGAGGGTATGTATATTGCTTTATCTTTGACCGTAATCAACAAATGAAAACGCTTAATCTGTCATTCAAAAAATCTGGATCAGTTTCAGATTTTTTTTTTCTTACAAGAATTAGAATATGGTGTGAACTTGTACACTATCATTAGAGATGTAATAATAATATCACTAATCTGTGAGGACCAGTTTGCATTAAAATTAAATCATCCAAACATAGATTGTGAAAAAAAAAAACTTTACATTTTGAATAAAGTGAAGGGTAAATTACAAAAATGTCCCCCGAAGTTTAGCCTAATTACAAAATAGGAAAAAAAATTCTCTTTCAAGTTACAGATTTCTCCTTGACATTTGTTCCTCTTTTACAGATTTCACCTTCATGATATACAAACCTCAATAGGGTGTTTGTAACATTTTAAGGGTGATATTGTAATTTTGGGAAATAACTGGGAATTTCTTGTAATTACCTCAGAGGCAATTATTTGTAAATATCCCTAAAATGAAGGTACCTTCTCCATCAATGCACCACGATCTGGCAATGGGAAATGAATGGAATGCTCCGAAGCAAATAATTCTGGCTCAAAATGGCTGAAAAGATCAGTCGTATCTCCTTCTTGTTTCCGGTAGTCGTGGAGCACATCCAATGTTCTTAATGCATAAAGAACACATGCAACATTTTTTAATGAATGAAGGGAAACAAAACAATATAGCTAATTCATCAAGTAAAATTTGAAGGAATCATTTTTTACCTGGAACCATTTACGAACAAATCATTCGTAACAAGCTCAAAGATGTCTTGAAGCGTCTTCACAACATTATAGCGATGGTGTTCTTGACCCTCAACCTTAATATAAACGTTATCTTGTCAAAATGCCGCAGAACTCTTGAGAAACTCGAGCATTGCTTGGATATATATAATGTATGGAAATTACCAGAAGAGTGATCAAGTCGGTGCATTTAGCGTGTAAAGCTGGTAACTCACTCATGCGTAGATCCCTGAGAAGAGTCGAGTTTGCAATGCTTCCCTCAATTTCGTCGACTATACCGGATACAATCCTGAAATGCATATCAAGTAGGATAGCATGTTGCACATTAATAGTGATGAAGGGGTGAATGGCGGATTATACCCATGTGTTTTACAAAATGGGCCGTTTATCCCCTGTGTAAATTAAATAGTCATATTACCCCCTCCCCCAGTATTTTTAAAAATAGTCGATTATCCCCCTGTGCAAATAAATAGACACATTACCCCTGTATTTTCAGAAAGGTACAGATTAACCCTTGTATATGTGCAGATAACCCCTTTGTGGGGTAATATGACTATTTGAGGGTAAATGGCAGATTTTTTAAAACACAGGAGTAATCTGCCAAAAACCCGTGAAGTAGAGAGAAGAGAATTCAAAAGGGGTTAATTACAAAACATACCCTTGGAGTTCAGTCTAATTACAGAAAAGTCCAACCATCATTCAAAATTACAAATGCCTCCTTTAATATGTATTTGTAGTTTACACTAGGGAGTGTTTGATAGGAAAATAGAAATCTCAAGATTATATAATTCTGCATAAACAATTTAAAAATTGAACTAGGCTTACCTTCTCTCCATTTCACCGACAACAAGTATATCCAAGATGTACTTGAGTGATTCGTAACATTCGGTTACGACCATGTACATGTAGTTGTCCTTTCTAATTTTTTTCAAGAGATTGTCATGTTTTCCCTCAAAATCTCTAGCAATGATAAGAGCTGTCGACAACTGTAATTTAAATAAAAAGAAAAAAATAAGAGAAAATGGAAAACAAAGACACTTCAAAGTTTAATCATCAATGTACTAGAAGTATGAACTTCTATCTACATTACCTTGTTTGCTAAGAGAAATACAGGCCAAAAGACTTGGTTAGAGATCAGTTCGGACGAGACAGGCATTCTCATCAAATCCATTTCCCTGCATTCAGTGATTCATAAATGATGGTACGTACCATTTTCTTCTTCTTATCTATTATGGCAAATACTTGGTGTGAGACCGTCTTGCGAAATATATTATGTAAGATGAAGTTTAAAAAAGATACAAATGCCCCCCTTGAAATTTGTTTATTATATTCTACAGATTTGCGACATGGGTGGTATTTGTAATTTAAAAAGATAATTAGAATGTTTTGTAATAAGGCTAAACCATAGGGGTGTTATTTGTAATTATCGAAAAGAGGGGGGGGGGGGGGGGGGGGGAAGACATGGCAATGCATAACCAACCTGTCGCTTATCAGGTCTTCGTCACGAAAGCTACTTATAATTTGGTTCCACACGATGGCGAACTTGAGAACTCCACCCTTCTTGTTCTCTAAAGCCTGAAACCAGCCGGATTAATATTCATGCACTAAAAAGTTTTAGTTTTTATATCATCAAAAATCGGGTGAACCTTCAAAAAAACCGGGTTGCGAAGCCACATTGTGATTCCTCGCTTATCGTTTGGTTGGGGTGGTGTAAGGCAATCATTGAATGCTGACGACAAAGTGTCGAACTTACTTCTCAGCATTCCCTGTGTACGAATCTGTTTGAAACCAAAATGATTCAGTGTTAAGCACTTCATAATCGAAAAAGAGACTGCATGCGCCTTTCAGGGGCCGAACCAGGGGGACAGAGAGGGATTTTTTTTTAAAAAAAACCTACTAGAACTTCATTAAACCCATCCCTCTGATAAACTTTAGCTCATAGCCACCCCTGTGAAACATCCTGGGTCGGCCTCTACCACCTTTTCGTCCCACACGATTGCCACTCCGAAACTTTAGATCACATAGTTTTAGTGTCAACATTAAAAACTTGAGCAGAAAATGTCCCATAAGAATCAAATAAAAAAGAACTTCTCGTGGGACCAAAAAACGAATTACCGACCAAAAGTGTCGAAGGCTAAATGTCTTGGGACAAAAAATGCAGCTTTCTCTATTAGAAATAGAGGGTGTGAGTGAGCTGAGCCAGCTCGTGAGCTACTCGGAATCGACTTGAAAAAAACTCGAAATTGGCTCGAAGTTAATCAAGCTCGAGCTATTCAAGTAGGTGGCGAGCTCGAACTCGGGCTCAGTCATACTTGACTTGATAGGCTCGCGAGGCTTTATCAGATTTAAATTTTTTCTCTTAGTATTTTATTTATTTAAAATATACCTTAATTAATTAAATAACAAATAATACAAAATATGACATTTTAAAACTATTTCACTAAAATTTATAACTCGAATCGAGTTGAGTCGAGCTCGAGCTTACCGAGTTTTCTAAACGAGTCGAGCTCGAGCTTGAGAAAATAGAGCTCGTTCGAGCTGGAGCTAAGCTCGAGCTTCGAGTTTCGTAATCATGCTCGAGCTCGAGCCTGGCCCTGCTCGACTTGACTCGGTCCGATTATACCCCTAATTGGAAAGAGAGATAATATTCGCTTACTTCACCGAGATGGTGCAGAATTCCATAAAGTCCACCAAAGACGGAGCAGTACACAGAATACCATATTTGTGCATCCATGAAATATACCTGAATTATAAGTAAAAAATTTGAAAGACTTAAAATAAATAAAATGATTGTATTCAAGGTGTGAAATTAATTTGCAAATGTTCAAATGCCAGAAACTTACAAGTATTATAGGAGACCAAATAGCTGTAATGGCACCAGCATTACTCTTGACTAAATAATTTGAAAATTCATATCAGATGGTATACGTAAGCGAAAAAAACATCGAATTTAATCTTTACCGTGGTAAAAAAAAAAAAAAAAAAAGGACCATTGAGGGGTTACCTTTAGGAAAAAGCTCATGCCAGTCGTAGTTTTTAACCCCTATCCTCATGATCTCTCTTGTTGGTGCTATAAGTGGTTTTATCTGGCAAATGCCGTAACATCTCGAGCATATGAGCTTTCATAAGCCTACTTCTGATCATAAGTTTTCACTATTCCTCTAAATTGCCTAAGGTAAATTGTAATTTACCTTATGTGTATATAATTTACAAAAGAAGAAAAAAAAAAGAACCTCAAAGGTATAGCTGAATGAAAATTTGCTCAACAATAGCAGTATCCAAAACAATGTATACCTGAAGAAACACCAAACAAGCCCATTTTTAAGGAGAAAAAAAAAAAGAATCATAAACTAAAAAAAATATATATATAGCTTAGAGATTTTGGAAAATACTTCATAAGAGATAATTGGCTCTCTTGCATTCCTCTTCCGACGTATAATCTTGGCTACAAAAAATATGGAGAAAATGTTATGTGCACGATGCGAAAATGTTATTTTCCCGCACTGGGATGGGATTATCGTTCCAGCAGTACATGTGCAAAGCGCTGGGCACAACACGCGTCAGGCAGGCAGTGACACACATGTCCTGCTGGGACGAGATGATCTACGTATCTCCATATTCGTAAGAATTCATTACAATGGGACAGTTGTTGACAACCAAATTATTCAAGAGGAAAAAAAAGAACTCCTACCTGATCCCACCAAGACAAGACTGTACATATACGAGAATTCGACGTCTCTACATATTTTCCAACTGCTGGCACTAGAAAGACGACCATACTGACCGCATTACGAATCAAGTAACATGCAACCGATATCATATAGGAAGAATAGCACCATTTTCCGAGCCAGCTCCCATCTCCAAGACAGGTATATTTTCGTCTGGCACTCGAATAAAAAATAGGAAGAACAGTTGTCCATATAACTGCCTCCATTATCTTCAGCATATCTTTTTTCCGTTGAGTAGAGTCCACTGTACATTTAGCCTTCCATTTGAAAGCAACATCAAGAATAACTGCAAATCAACCATTCAGATTGTTTTTTTTAACCTTGTAGGCTCAAGAAGAGGTAAATTCATTCTTATGGTTTTAATCCAAGTTCAAAAGTCCAAAACCCATTATTTGTGCAAAAGGCATATTTGGGATGAATTAGAATTTAAAAATGATCCCTGAAGTTTGGGGTGATTACAAGAAAACCCAACTAAATCTATAAATTACAAAAACTATCCTTGATGTATGATTCCGCTTACATTATGCATCAACATTCTCGTCTAGCTATTTGTAATATTTAGAAAAGCTGACGGATGTAATTGTAAAATGTAAGACAAAAGTTGGGGTTATTTGTAATATTTGGAAAGCTCGCGGAATGCCATTACCAAAATATTTAAGGACGTCAACAATTACCGTTAGCTCTAACCGCAGTACAAAATGTAAGGTGGTCATTGTAATTCGAAAAGTTATCTTTTCTATTAACTAGGCTAAACCTCAGGGGTATGTTTGTAATTATTCCTTGAGAGAGAGAGAGAGAGAAACCCACAAGGAATGCTTCCTTCCTACATATAGAAAGCAGCAACATACCTTGGATGAGTCTAAGAACTGCTGATGTAATAAAGATGCTCATGACGTCCTCAAGCACCATTGTGTCGAACACTTGCAAAGGTGACTCCAAATCATGGGACGCCATAATTATCATTGCCTAAGAGTAAAAAATAAACGGTAAAGTTTCAGGTATGAGATGTTACAGCAATATAGCCAGTAGATCCCCACAAAGTTACCTGCAGGGATAAAATAAGGAAGCTCCACATTCTATCAAAGCTTCTGAAAATCTGCCAAAACGAACGAATTTCTGCAAAATTTGTCTTTCCTAACCACTTTGGTTCATGCTTTTCATCTACAATGGCCTGAAAATGACCCTGACATAATACGTTGAGACCAAGATTAACGTGGAGACTACCGGTGTGGCCCATATAAGCTGCTTTAGTTTGATTGGATACTTTTAGAGGAAGTGATTTTTCGAACTAGAAGCGAAAAAGTAGTTGAGAATCAATAAGTTGGGAGAGGGTGTTGGCGCATCAAGTTGTAGAAGTGATTTACTCGTGTGTAAAGTTAGATCATAAGAAGCTAGCTTACTCCCATTTCTACATCTTCAATGTCATTGTCATCCCTTCTCTCTTCTTCACGAGTTTCCACTGATTTCCGGGATTTCTTCTTCTCGCCATCATTCGAAGGATCTACACAAAAGAAGTCATGATCCGAACGCATGGGCCAACCTATCTCAAAGCAATCACGAGACCTGAAATCCAATGAGCAAGAGAACACTTTGTTAGACATGACAGAATGTATCCCAAAAGGCTTATATCTACGAGTTGTATTTTTACCAGAAAAATTCATTCAAGTCGTCGTAGTTCCTCCATGTTGAATGATCGGTAGTTCCGTTTCTGTTTTTCATAGCTTCCTTCAGTAATTGGTGGAAACATTAGAAATATGCGCACGCACACACACAAAAAAAAAAAGGACCATGAACAAGTCTACCAGTTCAGTGATTCGAAGTACCTCACGTATAACCTCGTATATTGGACAAACAACATGTGTTAGGAAAGCCTCGTATTCTCCTCCATACACCGGCATGACTATTTCTCCAGTTGTCAAACTCACTTTACCAGTTAGCATGCCATGCAATTCACTTGCCATCTGGAGAGTAAATGTACTTTTGTTCTGAAACATGATCATCCTTGATCTATATCTCAAATTATATATTATGGGATAATTACAAAACTTCCCCTGAATTTGAGGTACTTACAAAATAACCCCGTAAAAATTCATAAACTATCGAAATACCCCTTGAAATTATTTCTTTGTAATTTTCGAAATTTATTTAATTTTTTTTCTTTTTCTTTTTTCTTTTTGTATTTACCTCAAAGTTAAGGGATAGTTTTTTATTTTCCTTGTATATATTAACTAAGTTTTGAGTCACGTTCCATGACGTACGTGTTGATTTTACAATATCAATCACGTAAATGCGACATGACTATAACAATTATCTCGACTCATCAACGTCTCGTGTAACTAGAAAAACCTATGACGTTGATGGCTTTGGAATATCATCTCATTTCAAGGTTGCAACAGAATTTTGTTTTTGCATGAATTATGGTGTTAATTAATTTTAGACAATTATAACATTCATGCCGCCGACTTCAACATAGTTGGATTAAGGTGCAGTTGATATACTAACTAAGTTTTTTAAGTGTGAGGACTAAGAAAGTGTAGAAATAGGCGCGAAACTGACGACAAGAAGAGACGATCTTACATGGTGAAATATATAACAGAGACATTCGGGCATAAACCTTAAGTTCGCAGCCTCTCCCCATATTAAGAGATAAAGTGCTACATACAGAAGTTTATACTGTTGAGCTTCCTGTTTTAAATATGGCAACCTGAGTAATAAAAATATGAAGTATATGATGATGTTACTACAGAAAACATCATAAGAAAAACTATGTTTCATCTGAAAAACAACAGAAGTAAAAATAAAAAGAAAACAAAGAAAATCCTCTCACCGAATGTTGCTTTTTCTGTCGAGAAACTTGCACCACTCTGTATAGTTTTTGAAGAATTTCTTCATCAGTTGATCCATCGCTCCATCCTCTAACTAATATCGAAAAAATGAGGGCACTCAGTTGTCACAGATGGGAAAAGGACAGAATGTAAGAATCTTGATTATCTTTTAGTCTGAATTACAAAAACTACCCCGAGGTTCTGGCTAATTACAAGACAAAACCAAAAGGTTTGATTCTGTACTACACTTTACTCCATTCATAAGCACAAATTTTTCATACACAACCCTCACATTTGTAAAAAATATTACAGTTAACAGAATCAAAACTCAGGGTCTTTTTCTTTTTGGTAATTTGGAGCTTTTATGGGTTTTATGTGTAATTACCCCAAACCTCAGGGGTTGTTTTTGGATATTTTGATTTTCTTATAGTAAAAAGGATACCTTTGGTGCTTTTTTATGAGTTCTCCGAATATGAGAATTGGCAAGTAGAAGGATTAAATGCTCCCTCTGGTTGGCAACGTTTCCTTTCTGATGAAAGTAGACCAGACAAGGCCAGTTAAAGAAAGAGAAACCAAACATGCCTCATATTAAATACAAAAAGTTGGACAGAAGGAAAAAAAAAAAAAAAAAAAAAAGGAAACCTGAAATCCAAAGCAAAACTGAAGCCAATCAAACAAATCCATACATGGCATCCGCCTTTTAAAATCGTCCAAGAAAGGCAATCCTCGTACATTGCGGACAGCAGCTATCGCACATTTTATCTGTAAAGTTCTACATTTTATCAAGTCATTTCATTTTTATCATATTACATCTAGGTGCTACAATTCATGCTACTACCGTTCAACAAAATGAACTAGCTCCGGACGGAGTAATGTGTTTTCGCTCCTATGCTGGAATACATTTTTGGTATAATTACAAAAACTACCCCTGAGGTTTGGGGTAACTACAAAAGAACCCAGAGAAGTTTCAAAATTACAAGAAACACTTTGAGGTTTGCTTATGATGAAGGTTTTTTTTTTTTTTTTTTAAAATTATCCCTGCATTATTATTGTAAGAGTTTTGTAATAGTGAAACTTTTTTTTTTGTGAATACCCCAAACTTGAGGGGTGGTTTTTGTAATTATCGTTTATCCCTACCATTACTATTGAGTATGCCTACTTTTAAAGAGCATCAGACCTCAGGAAGTTGCATTATCGCTTGATGAACACCTCCTTGATCAAGAGGAAGAATGTTATACGGCACATAGAACTCGGATCTCGAATGATCAGCCTCAGCAAGGCCCTATTCAAAGAAATAAAAATGTCAGACTTAATTCTAAAATAAAAGAATTAATGGAAGAATTAAAGAGCAACAGAAGAAGGGAATGAGGGGACTAACCTCGGACCCTGCTGCGGTGGTAACCGTATTTAGTACTTCGAATAGAACAGATGCAATGGCACGCGCTTTGATCAGTTTCTCTCTGTAAGAAGATAATATCAATGGCATCTAAGTAAATGTTTTTCCAGATAACATTTAAGGAAAAACATTTATGTGTCGGATTAGTGACCTGGTTTCCAAAGTATACTCTCCACCATGTTTGATGATGTAGTCTTTGTAGACCCGATATACACGACGCAGCTCGCGGATATCGTTCTTTTCCCTCATTTTTCTAACTGTAACTTCTTCATCCTATCGAATGCAACAACAACAACAACAACAACAACACAAATTTGGTACACATTTTAATACGAATCTTGCAGAATAAAGATATTTTCGTCGTTTGAGTATCCCTTTCGGCTAATGTTTTTACCTGTTCAAGCCGCTGGAGAAGAGAAGTTTTGAACTGTCGAACCCCGCGGCCACTTGAATTTTTGTCCAAGCTATGTGCTACTTCAAAAGCATGAAAACGGCCTGGCCAAATGACTCGGATCAGTTAGCGTCGAGACACTAGTTTTTCGATTGTAATGGGTACTATTTGTCCATGTAACTATTTTCTTCACTAGGTATTTAACCATAGATGGAAGATTTCCGGAGCAGAGTTGTATTACAAAACACAATGATCTTTTTTACTTGTTACTCTTCCATGTGGTTCGACATATTCCGCGCGAATATTCAAACTCCAGCTAATATGAAGTTGCAACATTTTGGTAGTTACAAATAATAATAATAATAATAATAATAATAATAATAATAATACTAATAATAATAATAATAATAATATAGGTTGCAAAGTGTAAAAAAAGGCCAAACTTGACAGGATTCAAGGTGAACTCTATAGAAATTTTAATGTGACCCATAGAGCCTCACAACACCGTGCGGCTGTTCAGGTCGGCGCCAAAATCAAATACGAGACGATCTGGACACTCAAGCACGCTGTGCCACAACATATTGTGGTTGTGGTACGGCCAGGGGCGGTACCAGGTCGGTCTAAGTTTGATAAAATTTAAGTTCCTAAAAATAGATAAGATTGTTCGTTTTCTAACAAAAAATGTCGAAATATAAAAATACACACTAAAATGGCCTCGTCGTTTTTCCAAAGCATAAATTCGTCAATAATAGATTTTATAATCTAATATAGACGGGAGGTGGCACCGGGCTCAGTATGACGCCCCTTAGCCGTAAGATCCGACTATGGGCGATGAGTACCGAGTTATGGTGTACGTAAAATTCCACAAGATCTTCAAGAATATAAAAACTCACAAAGATAAGCAACCCGAGGCTCGTCAATCTCAATCTGATTGGCCACACGAAGAAACCTCTGAATCTCGGAAACCAAAGTGACCGGCAACTTCTCACTATCGAAAGGCTCCGGGACACTGTCACGGCCGCCCGAAGTGATTGATCTTGCGAAATGCCTTGTACTAGACGTAGTATAATAAGCTCTTCGACTGCTTCCGCTCTGCTCGTCGTCGTTTATGGCCTCTGCAACAACAATTTCTGACATTTTGTGGGAGACAATGAAATTCTTGGGAGGGAAGAAGAGTGAGATTGCATGGGGGTAAAGTGTGTGTGTGTGTGTATATTATGGAATCTTGAGTGTATATACATTATGTTTTTTTCTTTAAATTTTATTTTTCTCTGTCTTCTTTTCTTTTGGCTTTATTGAGTGCTTTATGATTATGGGGTGTAATCTTTTTTCCCGCTTTTGCTTTTGATGAAATTAGGAAATTGGTGTGATTGAAAAAGGAAATAGCAAGTGGGATTCATTTAGTTTGAAGCATTGTGTGATTTTTTTTGTCGTTGAGTGAGAGACGAGAAACTCACGCCACCTGTATCAAGGGTCCCTTGATCAGGCAACGAGACACGAACCCAGCAACAAACTTTGCAATATTTCAGCAAAGTATTGTCACCATACAAATTCGAACTCGCGATGTCAGAGTGTTTCCACCCAATCACCTTGCAACTTACCATCAGTCTAACTTGAAGCATTGTGTGCTACTTGATGGAGAAGTTGAAATCAAACTGAACCTAGAGGTGCCCAACCACGGGTCCGGGTCCGGGTCCGGGTCGGACCCGCCGGGTCGCCGGGTCGGCAGGACAGGACCCGGACCCCACCCGTACATATGAAATGTACGGGTTGGCGGGTCGACGGGTCGGCCACGGGTCCGGGTCCGGGTCCGACCCGCCGGGTCACGGGTCGACCCATCTAATTTTTTTTTTTTTTTTTTTTTAAAAAAATATATATAAAACTTTTATTTGTTATCATTTTATACACGAAAAATAACTATAAATGAAAAAGGAAATCATTTGAAAAAATTAGCTTGTATTTAATTTTAAGTTTTTACTTAAAATTAAATTGCCTACGTATCCCCGTGAGGAATCAAAGCTCCACGGAGATCAACTTCTTCTTCACTGGTAGTTGTTGTACTACCGTAATAGATATTTTCATGTGTAACATCATATTCAGGATCTTGACTTTCATTTTCAAAATCGGGTGGAGTTTGGTTTTGGGGCTCCCGAATAATTATTCCGGATGGTTTCTTCGATTTGCCCCAAAGACCCATTCGCTCGAACTTGGACATTTTGGATTTTTTGGGAGATGTAGCAATACCCTTTCCCTTGTCAGAACTCGACATAATGATAAAATGCGAAAAAAAAGAGAGAGATTAAGTAGTATAGCAATTAACAATGAGAGTTTGAGAGATAGAAAGTATTGAAGGTGTGGAAAAATTGTGTTGGGGAGGGGGGTATTTATAGTTAGGAAAAAATTTTTTTTTTTTTTAAAAAATCGGACTAGCCGTTAGACCCGCCGGGTCCGGGTCCGACCCGCCGGGTCCGGGTCCGACCCGCCGGGTCCAACGGCCATTTTTTTGAATTTTTTTTTTTTTGTTTTTTTTTTTAATTTCCGCCGGGTCGACGGGTCGGACCCGGCGGGTCGACGGGTTGGGGGAAGCTCGACCCGGACCCCACCCGTGTATACCATGGGTCCGGGTCGGCGGGTCGCACGGGTCGGCCGGGTCCGGGTCTTGCACGGGTCAGCCGGGTCCGGGTCGGCGGGTCGACCCGGCGGGTTGGGTCGTTTTGGGCACCTCTAACTGAACCACTGGATACTCGATTCAGGCTTGATTGGTAAAGAATTTGATCGAGCTCGGTTCGTTAATGTAATGAATCTAGTTTGAATATAATTCTTTATTTGATAAGATATTGATGAGAGTTTTATTGTATCATGATATGTTGTACGAGCCAAGCTTTAATATACATAAATTTTTGTTATCACCAAATTTCATAACTAATAGATTCTTAAAATTAACAAAATAATATAAAAATATAAGTTCTAAATATCGCTTACATAAGATCGGGGAACAAATTATACCACATTACTAATCAGTTATGTGGTAAACTTCTTTCCTCTTGTTATGGATACTAATTAATTCCAGATGTTGCAGACCGGTAAAAAACTATAGTATACTATTTAAAAAAAATTATCGTAATATTGAATTTGCACGAGGTTTATTGCTTAATCATGTATTAATAATGATTATAAGAAATAATATTTTGAAGATACAGATTTTAATGTTTTATATGCTAATATTTATTTCTATATAAATATAACAAAATAGATCAAATATTAGTATAAAAACAACATAGCATCAATTTTTCAATACCAAACTATAAAATTAACAAGTTATATATTAGGATTCATAAGAGCAGAAGTTATTGATATCATTTTGGTTAAAAAGACTAAAGTACCGTTGCTCGCCATCGAGTGCACGTCTAATGTGCCCACGATAGCTGCACACGGTAGCATCCCACTGTGTGCAGCGGTCGGTGATCGTATCCTTGCCCACAATCACTGCACAGGACCGCATCCACCGTGTGCAGCGATCGCGTCCCTACCCGCGATCGCTGCATACGATCACATCCCATCGTGTGCAGCGATTGTGTCCAAGACTGGGATTGTGCTTTTATATATTTTAAGAATATTAATATTTTTCGTATCAATAATTTCTACTATTATAAATAATTGCGAGAGTACTAAACATATTTTCTTTTAACTATCTTTTAATCTTTATATATAAGAAAAATATAGTTATATATTATCTTGTTAGATTTATATTTATATATATTTTTAAAATATAAACCTTTTAAAAAATTTACAATATTTAAAATCGTGCATCGACAAGAGTAAAATTCAAATGTTGCAGATATAAATGGAATAAGTATATATTACGAATATGTATATTATTATATATATATATATATACGCAAATGATCAAATAAAAACAATAACCGGAAATTCTGACTACATCTAAAATACTGCCAAACCAAGATATGCAATGACATTGATGGAGTATTCAAATTCCGAATCAATAACTCTACTATAATTTTCCGTAATACTTAAAATACTCTTTGAAAAAAATAGCTTTGAATACACAATTTCCAGCTCTACAGTCCTACATTTTTAATAAATATATATCGAAACGGGGTTTATATTTCAATCAAAAAGTATCAGTTATTACTTAAATAGTCAAAACGTAAAATGAAAAAAAAAAAAAAAAAAAAGTGACTGGTGGGGCCAACCAAAACCCAGACCGACCCATCTATACAGGGTCGGTCCAATCGTTTTTGATGCCCTGGGCGAATAACTAAAATTATGCCCATAATCCAATCAACACATAATACACAATTTTTTTTAAGGGGTTTGAAACCTATTCAAGCTAGGCGGCTCACCCGATTCTTATTGAAAAAAAGGAGTTACAACGGGAGACATAAACCAAAACCTCGGACAATAAAACGAAAATAAGATCACTTAAAATGGTGCGTTCGTGCACTTCGTGAAGCAAAATCATCAATTAATCTATCATAGTTTGTATATGCTAAAAACTTACTTTCGATGCTCAAAATTGCTAACTCGTTAAGCCTACCTTGACTCGTGGTAGTCCGCAAATATGATTTCAATAGCTTTAATTTTGAAAAACTCCTTTCATCACACTTAGAATCACCAACAAGTTTATCATGAACAAGATTCACATTATCATTAGAATTAGGATCACCAATAAGTTTTTCATCAACAAGATTTTCCACATCATCATTAGAATTAGGATCAAGTTCTTCGTCAATAAGTTTTTCATCAACACATTCCTCAACATGATCATTAGTATTAGGATTATTAAAACCTCTTAGGTCGGATTTTTAATAGGTTTTTCTTGCCCAATAAAAAACTTATTTAATGATCCTTGTAAAAGTTAAGCAATTTCTTGTTGCTTTTTCATTCTTTTCTTATTTTGAGCTGTCGATGGTTGTGATCTAAGAAACATATTTTATGTTTTTAAACAATGAATCAATGATAGTGATAATGAACATCAAATAACCCATAACCACTTAATCAGTTAATAATCACAGTAACACAGATTACAGATGACATAATTTGTAAGTTGTTGGCGCCAGCTTTTGAGCCAAAAAATTGAATGAAAATTTAGAGGGGTGTATTAAATTCAGATTTTGATGGATTAATAATAATTCATGGATTTTTAAAGATTTTGGTGGATTAGAAATAATGCATGGATTAATAATAATCATTGTAAAATCTTATAAAGTTGATGGAGAGTCTTTCGGATTTAAAAATGGATTTTTAGAAATCCTTCAAAATCTCATTGATTTTGGAAAAAAAAAAAACTAACAAATCCATCAAAATCCATGGATTTGTGAATACACTCAGATTATAATGGATTGTTTTAAATCCAGATTTTAATACACCAAGATTTTAAATGACATTTTGAAATCCAAATTGAATACACCAAGATTTTAAATGACATTCTGAAATTCAAATTGAATACCTCAAGATTTTAATGGATTCAAAACAATCCAAATTGAATACCCTAGGATTTCTAAAATCCAAAAGAATTCCACAAAATCCCAATTGAATACACCCAACTTAATTTTTTTCTTTCAGAAAAAAAAATGAACCTAGGTATACTCAAGGAAAATTTGGGCTCTGCTGCCTCCTGGGCTTTGCTGCCCTGGGCGATGGCCCATGCTGCCCACTAGGAGGGCCGGCCCTGCATCTATATAATGTGTGTATATATATATATAATGTATCGATATTTTTATGCATGTAATGCATAATTTTAATATATAAAATATATATGTATTTTATGTATACTATAACTAGATCTTAGATCACACAAAAATTAGTGATCGAGATTCATTCTTATTTCTTACTTAGAAAGTCATTCTCTGGCTGCGTCGGAATGATTGGTTTCTTTATACAAATATTTCCTCCGTTACTTTATTATTGCAACGTGTTGATTATTACACTGTTCACATACTCTCTTTTGACCATCTTTTGTGATTTATACATATGAAAAAATATAGTCATGTGAGATCTTGTTAGATTCATCTCGAAATATAACGTCTTATAATTTTTAAAAATAAAGAATTGAAGATATTAATAATCACAGTTGTGCATTGACAAACGTAAAAATTCAAATATTGCAGTTATAAAAAAACAGATATAATAATAAATAAAAAAAGAGGTAAAATGCAATGCAGCAAAATATGTACGCAAAAGTAAGTAGCGCACCCCTTTTGAGCAAATCTTTCTCTTCCTTACCCTCTAAGAATTTGAAAGATGAGGGTAGTAAGCAAGAGTTGACGGCTTCTCATTTTCTTTTCGATTACCTTTTTTTTTTTTTTTTTTTATTTAAGAATAAGTTAAATAACCATGAATGATTAGTTAAGAAAGTCTCTCGTTTAATGTTAAAAAAAGAGGTGTAATCATGTATAATCACAATTATAATATAAAGTCACAAAAATCTTTTGCCTTGAGATAGAAATGCATAATATCTACGATATGGTATTTTTTTGGTGGTGTGCGCTTGAGAAGACCATATCTATCCTTTATCTCTCCTTATTTTCTCTTCATAAATTTAATAATAATAATTATAATAATATTAATTGTTCAACAATAATAGATTTACAAAAAATATTCTTTGCACATTAAATTAAATAAAATTAAATCCAAGGGACAATTAATTTAAAAAAAATCTTTTTCTACAGGGATCTCCGATGGACCTCCGATCGGCCAGTTTTTTCGACAGGGCCGCTGCTGGTCAGCAGTCGGCCATATAATTTTTTGATGCCAGGCTGCCGACCTGCTTTACGGCGGGCCACCGTCGGCGACCGACAAACCACCGGCGGCCTGCCAAATTTCTTTTTTTTTTAAACACCAGGTCGTGGGCCTGCTTTCTGGCGGGCCACCGCCGACGGCCGGCCAACTTTTTCTTCCTTTTTTTTTTCTTTTACGCCAGTCCTCTCAGCCTACTTTCCGCGAACCTCCGGCGGCCGACTTTTTTTAAACGCCAGGCCCGCCGGCTACTTTCCGATAATTTCTTAACTTTTTTCCTTTTCTTACGGTAGGCTCGTCGGCCGCAGATATAATTTTGGGAACCAACATATTTTAATTATTTTATTTTAAATTATATCACCAGCCACCGTGTCATTATGGCACGAGTTATTTCTAGTCCATAATATAAAGGACAACGGTTATTTTGATGGTAGTCCGTACCGAAAAAGACTATTGTAGACATCCCTCCCTTCCCTTCTTTTTGTGATGAATTTAATAGTAATTGTAATATTAAAAAATATTCAACAACAATAAATTCTAAAATACTCCCACAATATTAAAATAAAAATAAATTAAAGGGACAATTTCAAAAAAAAATACGGGGATCCCCGACGGACCAATTTTAACGGCGGGACAGCCGACGATCGCCTGCAGACCTCCGACGGCCGGCCAGTTTTTTTTATTTTGTGGTAGTGCGAGCCGAAAAATACTACTGTACCCCTCCCATTAGAGGTGGCCATGGGCCGGACTGAAGTGGGCTGGGGTGGCACTAGGGAGCCCAGGACCGACCCATATTTTTGATGGGTTGGGCGGTCGCGGCCCATTACCTGCCCGCCCCCGGGATGTCGTGGGACGGTCTAGGCCGGGCTCGGGCCGAATATTAAAAATAAAACAGTTTAAAAATATGTTAACATTAAATTAAAAATCAATTTGTAAAAATGTGTTTTGAAATTTTAAAATAAATTAATTAATATTAAATAAAAAACAATTTAAAAAACTATTTTGAATTAACAAAATTGTAAAGAAGTATATTGGGGTGGGTTTAGGGTGGGCTTGGAGTGGGCTAGGGTGGGTCGGGCTGCGGGTGGGCTGGGGTTGGTCTGGCTCGGAGGTGGGTCGAGCTGGGTTGAGCCTGAGCTGGAGAGTTCGGGACCGGGACCGTCCGGGTGTCCAGGGGGGTTGTGCTCGGTCCTGGGCCGGGCTGGACTATGCGGCCCGCGGGCCTAGAAAATCCGAGTTGGGCTGGACTTGGCTAGGCCGGGCCGGCCCATTGGCCACCTCTACCTCCCATCTCCTTTCCTTCCTTTTGTGATGAATTTAATAATAATAATAATAATAATAAATATTCAACAACAATAAATTAAAAAAAAAATGCTCCTAGACCTCCGACGACCGGCGGACCTCCGATGGCTACCCATTTTTTTTTTACGCGAGGTCGTCGATCTGCTTCCGGTGGACCTTCGGCGGCCAGCCAATACCGGGATGCTTTCGACAGGCCATCGCCGGCGGCCGACCAATTCTTTATTTTTACTAGGCCTGGGACTTTTCGCTTCTTGGGAGAAAAATACAGGAACCGGAACCGAACCGCATAGTTATTTCGCGGTTCGGTTTTTCCAGTTTTTTTTGTCCGAACCGCACAGGAACCGAACCGAATCGGAACCGAACCGGAACCGATTTTGTATGGTTTGGACGAAATATATTATATTATATTTTATTTAATTAAGAATATATTATATTATTTTATATTATATTATATTAATTATGTTTAATAAGAATATATTATATTATATTATATTCAGATGGTTTCGCTTCCTGGTGCGGTTGGACGGTTCGGTTGCATCGGATCGTTCCTCTTTAAAATGACAGAACCGCGAACCGAACCGAACCGAATACTAACAAGATTTAACCGAACCGAAAAAAATTGTTGCTAGAACCGAACCGAACCGCTTGCGATGCGGTTCGGACGGTTTCGCGGTTCCTGCTCTAAAAGTCCTGCCTCTAATTTTACGCTGCATCGCGGACCACGGCAAATAACCTCCTGGCCAACCGCTTTTCTTTTTTTCCGCTCACTTGCCGCTTTTCGATGGTCACAAATTTTTTTAAAAACACCAGCTCAGCCATCCTACTTCCCGATAGTCCTTGATTTTTTCTTTTTTTGTGACAGGCCCGTCGGTCGCTGGTTGAATTTAATAATAATATTAAAAATATTCAATAATAATAAATATTGAAAAAATACTCCTAAAATATAAAGTTAAATTAAAGAGGCAATCTTAAATTTTTTTAAGGGGATTTTCGACGGACCTCCGACCGATCCATATTTCCGAAGGGCAGCCGCCAGCCGCCGACAGATGGGCGGGCCTGTCGTAAAAAAAAAAAACGAAAGAGGCTATCGGAGGTCTATGGGCCACCGGAAAGCAAGTTGGGATTCACGTAGTTCGTTTTACTCACTTATTTACTTTCCTGGAGCTTGAAGGTTGGAGCTGTCCTCAATCGTCGTGTTGGCCACTCGCTGAAGCTCCCGATTCGGATGAAGAATCCATCATCATCCACGGATCATCATCCTCGTTGTGGTCGTCTTCTTCTTCCATTCGTACTTGTTGACGTTTTTCTGCTTGTTCCCAATCTTTTTTACAGACCAGGATCTTCATAAACATCGGGCAATAAAAATGTATGTCCATCTGTTATAACTTTTCTACTTACACTAAAAGCGGGTTCCGAAGCAATTATTGAGGCTGGAACTACAATGAGATTTAAAAAAACAAAGTAGAAATAGTAAACTTACCAAAATACAAGTTGGTATCATTATCATCGGTTTCTTCACGATGAACGTTCCTTCATCAGTCCGCCATAGTATTTTTTTAAATAAAGATTGATTGGCACAAAGGTGCTTAAAATTAAACAATAATATGAAATTATAACGATCTAACTAAAACTAAAACTTGAGAGCTGGGAAAACTTGAAAATTATCAAGAAGAGAGAGTAGAGTTGGTGGTGTAGAAAAATGGTAAGAGGAGGGGGTATCTATAAAATAATTTAAAGAAAAAAAAATCAACTTATGTCTTTTAGGCTGGGCCCGACCCAGCCCTACCCATAGGCTAGCCGTTGGGCAACGGCTACTGCACCAACCAATTGACTGGTGCCAAAAGGCAGGAGTCCCGGGCAAATGCCATTCAAATTTGAATGGTGGTTGGGGTGGGGGGGCTTCCGGTGGACTTGGGGTGGGCTTCGGGTGGGCTGAGGGGCAAGCTTGGGGGTGGGCTAAGTTGGCGAGCTGGGTGGGCTGGGCCGGGCTGGATCGGGCTGGGCCTGGTCTGGAAGATAGCGTCGGGGACCGCCCCTAGCCATGGTTGGCTGGGCCACTGGTGTGGGCCAGGTTAGCCAGCTTGGCCCCCCGGCCTGAAAAATCGGGCTTGTTCGGTTTGTCCTACTGGCCATCTCTAACTCTAATTATGTAATTCTAGAGTTGGTTAGTGTGCCGAGCCAGCCCATCACGTTTTAGCCCAACTTGAAAATTCGTGTTTGGTGGGCCGTTTTGGTTTGGCCAGGCGAGGCCGTTACTAGTAGACCCGGCAATTTACCACACGACACGAAAATTTAGTGTTTGAGTTTGCATTTTGAGTACACTACACGAAAATACACGAACACGAAAGTACACGATCGAGATTTAGTGTCGGGTTTGTATTTACCCTTTGGGTACACGACACTCATTACCTACACGATAATTTAAATAAATAAATAAATAAATATAATATTTTATATTTAATTTAATAAAACCATATATTTTATGAATTCTGTTTATACTAAACTTTAAAATTTGAAAATATAATGTGAACTTTCATAAATTTTGTATAAACATTCGTGTTTTCGTTGTCATTCGTTTCATTTCGTCTACTAAATCTATAAAAATAATATTATAATATTAAAACTATTATTTTTATAATATTTTAATATTTATTTTATATTATGTGTCTGACACGAAAACACGACACGAAACGACACGAATTTGCGCGGTACACGACACGACATGACACGAATTCATTTAGTGTCGTGTATGGGTTTAGATTTTTGATACAAGAAATACAAAACTACACAATACGAAAATAAACGACGCGAACGAATTGCCCGGTCTAGTTACTAGGATGGCCAATTTTCGGTATGAATTTTCCACTCCAATCCAAAAACCAAAAAGTCAATCCAACTCATGACTCAAACCAGCCTAGTCGATCCCAGGATTGGTCTGAAATTGGTCCAACTATCTATTATTATTTTTTTATAATATGTTTTAAATCTATAATGTAATGACATAAAATATAATAATATATAATTTTCATTTTTCTAAAAATATTTTTTATTATAATTCAAAAATACTAAAAACTATCTTGTCTTTTCTAAAAAAATACTCCCTCCTTTCATAATAAATTTGTCTGTTTTGACTTTGATCGGTCTTCCTAAATACACATTTGACCATTAATAATTTCAATTATATATGAATATGTTGTAATTAATGTATGAATGACATTTATGCCCCATAAACCCTAATAGTATACCTATAAATAAAGTCATTTGCCCCTCATAATAAGATACACACCATTCTTCTTCTCTTTTATTTTCCTCTATTTTCTCTCAAGTTCATAACACGTTATCAGCACGATTACTCTAATCTGTATTAGATTTCAAAATTCTCGCAGCCACTCTTCTAAATTCTTTTATCAAGAGACGGTAAGGATTTCTTTGTTGACTTTTATTTCTTTCCTAGTAATTTATTCAACAAAAAAAAAGAATTGTAAAGCTTTAGATCCCAGTCCCACCGATCTGTATGTATGTTTTTTAAGTGATCAATATATATTTTTAATAATTTTTATCCACCGGTCCATTAAGCTTGAAAGCTTCCATTGATCCATAATTTTAATAGCATGAATTTACATTCTGTATTCTTCTTGTATGAGTATTTTTAATTAATATTTATTCTATCATCAGTTTTCCAAAATTAAAAAAGAAAAAAAAATAATAATAATACCGATTCAATGGATTTGATTTGATTAAACAAATTAATTGATTAATTTTGTGTAGCCAAAATTTATGTAATTCCTATGTTGTTCATAATATTGTTATTTTGATTTTAAATATTATCATATATAAATAATATATATGATAATTTAAGAACATCAAATAGATTCATTAGTATTTCCTGAAGAAACATGATCTAACAATCCTTAATAGTCCAGAAGACTATTAAGATAAAATACGTGTTGTAGTTCTTGAACAAATACGATATTAGCTCGTCATATTCTAGTTGAATATGATGTATTCCTGAAGAACACTACGAGATCTAAAAACTTTGTGTAAAATTCCTGATGAAGAACACAAAATAATATACTGAAGAATATTGTGTGGGCTCTTGAAGAATCACTTTCATTCGATTTATTTTATTTTGCACTATTTTATTATCGTGTATTTTTTTTCCTTAAAATTGTTGCTCCAGAAGTAGCACAATTAATTGCAATACTACTGACAAACATACTTGTTCTAAAAGAACAAATCATATTCGTATTAAATCTCTCATGATAATACAATATTCCTGAAGAATTGATACAAGATAATATAAATTATTATGCTCTTGAAGTAGCATAAGTTTTAAATACAAATGTGATATATGGCACAATACTTATCCCTCAAGGAAAATTTTACGTCATATTAAAATGACTTGTTTTATTTTTATTATGTAGATTTACATATGGCCAATATCACCAAGCTTGAGTTTGTTGCACTTGATATTTCTGGCAAGAACTATTTATCATGGACTCTTGATGCCGATATCCACTTGATTTCAAAGGGTCTGGGTGAATAAAAGAAGGAAATAAAGAATCCCAGCAGGATCGTGCCGAGGCACTAATATTTCTTCGTCATCATCTTCATGATGATTTATAAGTTGAGTACCTCACCGTCAAAGATCCAAGTGAGTTATGGAAAAGTTTAAAAGAGAGGTTTGACCATCCGAGGACTGTAGTCCTCCCTAGAGCTCGACACGAATAGATACGTCTCTGCTTGCAAGATTTTAAAAGCGTGAGTGCCTATAATTCAGAGTTATTCAGAATCAACTCTACTTTGAAGCTTTGTGGTTAAAAAAATAACTGATGAAGATATGCTTGAGAAAATATTCTCCACGTTCAACGCTTCAAATATGATCTTGCAACAGCAATATCGAGAACGTGGTTTCAAAAGATACTCTGAACTCATATCTTGTTAGTTGGTCGCTGAGCAAAACAATGAGTTGCTCATGCAAAACCACGAATTATGACCCACTAGTTCCGCAGCATTGCCTGAATCCAGTGCTACATTCAATCATGGAAATGGGCGTGGACGTGGCCGCGGATATGGACGTGGGCGTGGTTTTGGACGTGGCACAACACATAGCGAAATACCCAACAACAAAAGGCACAAAGCATCCAATGATAGTAACCCATCCAAAAGGGAAGAAAAATGCCATAAATGTGGCATGATTGGGCACTGGTCACGTACCCGTCGTACCGCAAAACATCTCGTGGGCCTTTAACAGAAATCAATCAAGGGAAAAGAAAAGATTGAAACTAATGTTCTTGATTATGACGGTCCACTTGATACGACTCACTTGGATGTCTCTGGTTTCTTTGCTCATCCAAAATGAGATATTGATCACTTGATTGGGGGTTGTGTGTTAGACGACATTGATTAGTTTGAGAATTGTTGCTTTGTTATTTTCTTTGCTTAGGAATTTTTATTTCTTTCACTATGATGATTTGATTTTGAACTAGTTATTTTTGGAATGGTTATTTCATAATAAATGAATTTAATTCTATAAAGTTCCTTTAAATTATTACAGAAATTCCAAATGGATGTTTGTGATATTTGTCTAGCTGATAGTGCAACTACGCACACCATTCTCCAAGATAAGATATACTTTCTCAAATTAACATTAGCAGAAGATAATGTTAATACCATATCAGGTGCATCAAATATCATTGAAGGCTCCGGAAGAGCATGTATTATTTTACCAAATAATACTAAATTAGTTATAGATTATGCACTTTACTCTAGTAAATCGAGAAGGAATCTACTAAGTTTTAAGGATATCTGCTGCAATGGATACCACATTGAGACAGTGCAAGAAGGTAATATTGAGTACCTTTGTATAAATTCTTTTGTGTCTGGCCAGAAGCAAACAAAAGAAAAGTTTTCGACATTATCGTCTGGAATGTATTACACATTCATAAAAGAAATTGAGGCAAATCATGTCATGAACCGGAAGTTCCATAATCCAAAGAGCTTTATGCTCTGGCATGAAAGATTTGGAAATCCTGAAGCAACTATGATGCGTCGAATACTCAATACTTCATACGGGCATAACATAAAGAACCAGAAGATTCTTTTAGCAAATGAAATATCTTGTGATGCTTGTGCACAAGGAAAGTTAATCACTAGACCTTCAAATACGAAAGTTAGCATTGAATCTCCATCTTTCCTAGAAAGAATTCAAGGAGATATGTAACACCTCCAAAGCCAATCGGGAATATTACAGCATCGTGGGGCCCACTTTGGAACCCACAAGGCTAAAATCATTTTCGCAAACATTTCAAATACGCCAAAGAGGCGAAGACGGTAATGTTTTAAATACTCAAATATTTTTCAAAACATAGTTCCCAATTACCATCAGAAAATACCATTTGAAAGCACAAGGCAAAGACGCCAAAAGGGCATTTAGAAAGTATACACGAGTTGGTAAAATACTGAAAGCCATTAAAAGATACACACGCAGTGGATAGAGACATGATAGAAATACATTTGCAGCGGAATTATAAAAACCAGAAAGAATACTCGAATCCCAATAACCACACCATAGCCAATATCACAGAAAAGTTCATTCCTTCACGACCGCTACTAGCTCGAACTTCGAGTACCTAAAAGATAAATCCCACGACGGGGTCAGCCATAATACTCAACAATTATAACGATCACATCAACATATACAATTATATATCAATGTAATTACAAGGTAAGAATATTTCCAGTGTAACCTTACCGTAGTAACCTTACCAATCCGTGGAATCTCAAATCAATTCAACCCTTACCTCAATTCGCACCTCGCATTCACGAGTAACGAATGCATTCAAAAATAACCATCTAAAGTATTCAAAACGATACTAAGACTATCAACCATAAATATATCTCCAATATGGAATAATCTGGCCATGTCCAATTCTGTCCGCTGGATTGCACAATCGGATCCCAATTCTGATAAAACCGATATCACATAATACATCTGTAGATCAACTGTCCCGAAACAATAGCAAGTCCCGGATATCAATACAAAGTATGAATGCTCACACAATCAATAATAATAAACAACCAATGCATCAGAACGAGAATATCAATGACATGATAAGTCCACACAAGATCGACAAAGGATCAACCACGAACGAGAATACTATTGATGTGGTAAACTCCAACGGGATCAACAAATGATCAATGACCGAGAATACCAACGATATGTAAACTCTAACAAGATCAATAAAGGATCAACAACCGAGAATACCAATGATACGGTAACTCTAACAAGATCAATAAAGGATCTACAACGACCGAGAATACCAACGGTAAGGCAAACTCCAAACGGAATCAATAAGGATCAATAACGAACGAGAATACCAACGCTAGGATAAACTTCAATCGATATTAATAAAGGGTCAATAACAAACGAGTTGACCGACGATAGGGTGAACTCCAAACGAGATCAGTAGGGAATCAATAACAAACGAGATTACCAACGATATGGTAACTCCAAACGAGATCAGTAGGGAATCAATAACAAACGAGATTACCAGCGATATGGTAACTCCAAACGAGATCAGTAGAGAATCAATAACAAACGAGATTACCAACGATATGGTAACTCCAAATGAGGTCGATAAAGGATCAACAGGGACAGATACACGAGGGAATAGAATCATCAACCGTATACGAATCACACATGTGGGATCTCGAAGACAAACCCGACTACCGAATAGATCCGATTATATAAGGACTAAGAACGACCAATCAACATGACTCAAGATGAACGTCACGATACGCCCGATCCGGAAATGTGTCCGTGTACAAGCCATCCACGGGTATTGTAACACCCCAATTCGCAAATGGGACATTACACGCCGTAGAACCCTCGTGAGGTCTACCAGGCTAACACATGACACATAACCCACAATGTAATTCCAAACAATGCACTCAAAAGTAAATAAGGCCGTGGCCTCGGCCAAAACAATTTTAACGGAGTACATGAACATAAAATAAATACCAATCCGTTGCCCACGCAGGGGACTTAAACCAAGTTTAAAAGTAGACAGTTTAATTCCAAGACTGACAAATGCAATGACAAAACATAAAATTGCTGCACTCGAGCCACATCATCAAGCCACCCATCCTTTACGTGCGTGTCCCGTGCCTGCTCCTCGGCTCTCTCCTGACTAAATGCATAAGACGCATTTCCCCATTTAAGGGGTTAGCATTCGAATAGCTAGTGCAAGTACACAATTACACAACATTATATACAAAATACGGTTTTTAGCACAATCATCTCAATCAAATCGCTTGCCATATATATATATTCCTAATACTACATCGCAATCAAATCGGCCCAATCATCACGATATCACCAAAATCACAATCGTATCCCGTGGCCGTACCCCTTAGTATCGACCCCGGACATCCCGTCGAACACTCGGTGGGATACCACTTCCGCGGCCGTACCCCTTAGTATCGACCCCGGACATCCCGTCGGACACTCCGGGTGGAAGTTCAATCACACACGCACCCAAGTTCCCTTCCGCGGCCGTACCCCTTAGTATCGACCCCGGACATCCCGTCGGACACTCCGGGTGGAAGGAACACAACTCACGCACCCGAAAATCACAATTCATCATTCATTTCGAAAATCACAACATACATAACGAAATGTAATACATGTACTTGCCTTGAAAGAAACGAAACGAAGGAAACGACGAAGGAATAGGTTTCGGTCCGAACAATCTTCCCAAATCCGTCCCTAACACAATAACGGTATACACAAGTCTCAATAATGAGGAAAGGTAAGAATTAATCCTAATTCTACCCCTTGGAACGATTTGTCGGAAAATCCGAAGTCCACGATGGCTATAATATAACAATGAAGAAATTACTAGGTTAAATCCATTAAACTATACTGGAAACAAGGGATTTACGACTACACAATCGTAATCTAACAAGTCGTCGAAGCCAAAACGGATTAAAAGGAAGAATTATGCCAAAAAATCCCGAAATCCCCAAAAACTAGGGTTCATCGATGTATACCTCGATTCGGACGGATGGAGGATGATTATGATGATGATAAACCTTGCTTGGGACGCAAAAATCGATCTTTAGAAGGTTCCTACGGATTGCACCGGATGAATCGCTTGAAATCGCCAAAAGGAAACTCACGTCATGAAAGAAAGAAAAGGAGTGAAATAAGTCGACCGAAATAAGTCGAATTAAAAGACTGACGGCGAGTTACGACGTTAACGCCTATTGTTAACGACGTTATGAAGGTTACGACGTAACCCCTCTCAGTTAACGTCGTAACGAACAATCTGACACTTTCGCGTAACCATAACGTCACGTTACCAATGGGGTATAACGACGTTATGATACCTATATAACGCACGTAAAGGAGCGTGCATAACGACGTTATGCATGCAGCTTCAAAGACCTTGCTAAACACTTAGCTCAAAGACAAATGATACAACGACGAAACGCAACACAAGGATAGAATCAAAAGTATAAACATGGGGTATCCAAAACAACGAAGCCGAGTTTTGAAAGAAAATATAATCCCGATCACTAGAGAGTCTCAAATGAAGCAAATGAAGCGAAATTCCCAAACTTATGAAAATTACAAAACGCCCAAGAGCCCGAAAATCACGATGCAACGTCGGATTAACAAACCGAAAATTTCAACACGACCAATTCAACCATACAAACTTATACAAATCAAGAAACAACGGAAACGAACAAGTTTTACGAGAATCGAACGTACATACGACAAGATATAAATTAAGATGAAATTATGCAAAACATCCTCGAAACTCATCCAGACGGAAAAACTCCAAGAACAAAATAGATTCAATTCCAAAACAAGCATAAGCGAGTTGTCCGAAACGAACATACAACAAATATCGAAAGTACCAACAATGGAAAACACGGATATTACATTATCTCCCTAAAAATAAGTTTCGTCCCGAAACTTACAACGCGAACAACTAGGTATCTCGACCGCATACTCTCTTCCGTCTCCCATGTGGCTTCCTCGGATCCATGTCTCGACCATTGAACTTTAACCAGAGGAATGGTTTTATGACGAAGTTGCTTCACCCGACGCTCTAAAATCTGAATCGGCCTCTCCTCAATGGTAATGTCGGGTCCCAATTCGATCTCTCCAAAATCAAGAATATGGCTAGGGTCCGATACGTACTTCCTAAGATGGGAAACATGAAATACGTTATGAACGTGACCCAAGGACTGCGGCAAACCCAACCGATAGGCAAGCTATCCCACTCTCTCTAAAATTTCAAACGGCCCAATATATCTCGGACTAAGTTTACCCTTCCTACTAAGCGGTAAACTCCCGTGTCGGCGACACCTTAAGCAAAACATGATCTCCCACCTCAAACTCCAACGGCCGGCGACGCGTGTCGGCATAAGACTTTTGCCGACTCTGGGCCGTCAACAATCTATCACGAATCAGAGTAATCTTCTCCCTCGTCTCAACTACCATATCGGGCTCGGTACCAATCAGCTCGGACGCATCGTCCCAACACAACGGCGATCTGTACCTCCTCCCATACAATGCCTCAAATGGTGCCATTTTGATCGAGGCGTGCCAACTATTGTTGTACGTAAACTCGATCAACGGCAAGTGCGACTCCCAATCATCCTTCCAATCTAGGGCACAGGCTCTCAACATATCCTCCAACGTCTGGATCGTCCGCTCTGACTGCCCGTCAGTCTGAGGGTGGTAAGACGTACTGAGTCTCAACTCAGTCCCCAAAGCTCGATGAACAGCCTGCCAAAAATGTGATACAAACCGGCCATCACGATCCGAAACAATACTCTTAGGAGTCCCATGTAATCTCACGATCTCTGCAATAAACACTCGTGCCAGTCTCTCTGGACCCCAAGTGTCCTTAATACCCAGGAAATGAGCTGATTTGGTCAGTCGATCGATAATAACTCAAATCATGTTCATTCCAGTCCGAGTCCTAGGCATACTGGTAATGAAATCCATAGAAATATCCTCCCATTTCCACTCCTGGATGGGAAGTGGTCGCAAAAACCCCGCGGGTCGCTGATGCTCGATCTTAACCTGCTGACAGGTCAAACATCTCGACACGAACTCGCTAACGTCTGTCTTCAAATTACTCCACCAGTAGTTACTCCTCACGTCTTTGTACATTTTACTCGTACCAGGATGTATGGAGTAAGGCGTGGTATGAGCTTCGCTCAAGATCTTCTGTCTCAGCTCAATAACATTCGGTACACATAATCTGCCGCGAAATCTCAGAACGCCATCATCCTGAATCACAAATCCAGGGGCTTTCCCCTTCCTCACATCTTCCCTCAACTGGACCAAACACGGATCATCATACTGTTTCGCCTTAATATCATCAGTCAAGGACGAAGTGATCTCTAACGCACAAAGCTGGCCCTGAACTCTCTGAACCCAAACCTCAATATTCTGACAGATAAATCTCGCTGGATCCTACTCTGTGGTGTAAGTACCTCTAACATCTGTAAAGCCATCGGTTTTCGGCTCAACGCATCAGCCACTACGTTGGCCTTACCCGGATGGTAAAGTATCTCGAGGTCGTAATCTTTAATTAGCTCTAACCACCTACACTGCCTCATATTCAACTCTTTCTGGCTGAAGATGTACTTCAGACTCTTGTGGTCCGTAAAAATCTTACACGACGACCCATAGAGATAATGCCTCCATATCTTTAAGGCGAAAACGACCGCAACTAACTCCAAATCGTGCGTGGGATAATTTACCTCATAAGGTTTCAATTGGCGGGACGCATAAGCAATCACTCTGTCTCTCTGCATCAAAACACATCCAAGCCCAAGGCCCGAAGCATCACTATACACTACGAAATCCTCGTTCCCCTGAGGCAATGCTAAAACGGGTGCGGTAGTCAAACGTCTCTTTAACTCGTCAAAACTGTCCTGCCTGTCTGCAGTCCACTCGAACTTCTGAGTTTTCTGGAGCAACTGAGTGAGTGGTCTAGCGATCTTAGAAAATCCCTCAACGAATCTACGGTAATAGCCGGCAAGACCCAGAAAACTCCTCACCTCCTTCACATTCTTAGGCGGCTCCCAAGCCATCACTGCCTCTATCTTCTGTGGATCTACCCGAACTCCCTCTGCTGAAATCACATGCCCGAGGAACGTCACTTCCTCGAGCCAAAACTCACACTTAGAGAACTTCGCGTACAACTGCTCGGCCCTCAAAGTGTCTAATACAATCCGGAGATGTAAGGCGTGCTCCTCCCGACTCCGTGAATAGATAAGAATATCGTCGATAAAAACGACTACGAATTTGTCCAGATACTCAATAAAAACTTTGTTCATCAACTGCATGAACACTGCTGGGGCATTGGTTAGCCCGAAAGGCATAACCACAAACTCGTAATGGCCATATCTCGTCCGAAAGGCAGCTTTCGGAATATCGACGTCCCGAATCCTCAACTGGTAGTAGCCCGATCGCAAATCAATCTTCGAAAAGACTGTCGCCCCCTGAAGCTGATCAAACAAGTCGTCAATCCGGGGCAAAGGGTATTTATTTTTGATGGTCAACTTGTTTAATTCTCGATAATCGATACATAAACGAAGCGATCCATCCTTCTTCTTAACAAAAAGTACAGGCGCACCCCAAGGCGATGCGCTCGGTCGAATATACCCTTTATCTAACAATTCTCCCAACTGATTCTTCAACTCTAGCATCTCCGACGGTGCCATACGGTACGGTGCTCGAGAAATAGGGGCCGCATTCGGCTCAAGATCAATAGGAAACTCCACCTCTCGATGTGGTGGTAATCCCGGCAAGTCGTCCGGAAATACATCAGGATACTCGCTAACAACTGGAATCGACGATATGTCAACCTCACCATCTTCCGCCTGCAGAGCGAAACACCAAAGAGCCGACACAACCCTGGTTCGAAGTTTCATCGCCTTCAAGGCGCTAATCACACTCCCGATCTACCCGGACATACGGACGAGAGTATGCCTTGCCTGTCCTCGGCAACTATCGAGATGGTACGAGTCCGATAGTTCATGATAGCACCGTGACGATCCAACCAATCGTCTCCGAGGATTAAATCCTCACCCTTAAGGTCTATAACAATGAGAGTCGAGGGCCAATCCCGGCTCCCGATCCTCACCGGGCAATCCCTAACTTCCCGGTCCCCAACCATACGATCCCCACCGGGTGTACCCACTACAAATGGCTCACACTCAAATAAGCAGTCAAAACCAATACGACTCACACAATCCGAAGCAATAAAGGAATGGGTAGCACCAATCAAAAGCACCGACACTTTGGATGAGTAAGGATTTGAGTAGTACTGACGCCACCTGAACATCTGTCTCCTCTGTACGCCTCATCTGATACAATCGGGGGTGAACTGAACCCGAACTCGAGGCTGCACGGCGATCCGGCTGACCCCGTCCCCTACCACGACTCGAACTCTGCGGAACATAAGTAGCTGGAGTGCTGTGATCTCTCTGATCGGTAGTGGTAGTCGGAACTCTAACAGCCCTGGTGGCCCTCTCACAATGAGTCTCCCGATGCCCGGTCTGCCCACAAGTGAAGCAAGTAACTGGAGGAAAAGGGCAATCCTTCATCAAATGCTCATACTGGTTGCAGTTAAAACAAACCCTGCCACCAGAAGCAACGGACTGAACTGAACGGTTACCCTGAGATCCCCCAGCCTGATGAAATGGCCTCTTCCCCGGTGTAGGGGCAGACTGTGCTCTCGAAAATCGGCCACTCTTGCCGGCTGAGAAGTTGCCAACTGTTTTCTGTTTCTTGGCCTCGGCACCTAACTCTAATTCTGGTGCGGCCATCTCGATCGCTAGAGCGCGATCCTGATACTCCTTCAAAGTGGCACACATGAGCGGTGCCATACTCTGCCTGATATGCGGTTTCATACGCATATTAAAGTAACGGATTTTATCAGCTTCCGTCCTCACCTGATCTCTCACGAAACCCAACTGCTGATTGTAAGTAATGATGGCCTGAGAAATAGGCACATCCTGAGGTGTAGCGGTGAAGAACTCCACAATTCTGCGCTCTTTAACTGGCGGTGGACAATATTCTGCTTCCATAGCAGCCCTGAACTCATCCCAAGTGGCCCGACGGTCTCTGGGCGCAACGGCCTCCCACCATTCCGCAGCTTCCTTATCCAGAAGGTATTGGGCAATATGTACCCTCCTGTCTTCGTGACAATCTACGGCATCAAAGGTCCAGGACAACTGAAAGAGCCAATTCTCCCAACCGAGGGAGTCAAGATCCGAGAAACGAGGAGGGTGCATCTTAGTCACCGTCTCAAGCCACTTACTAGCTTCTTCTTCAGTGTCGGGGTGGATTCAAGGCCCACCCCGAGCTATCCGAGTAAGTGGGCTACTAATCGGCAAGTACGGCGGAGCCAGCGTCGGCATTATTACCCGACGGCACTGAGTGAGAGGCCGAGTCTGCAGAGGATCGAGAAAGTGAGCCCTCTTCATTATCGGCACCCGACCACGGCCTCGGCCGCGCCCCTAGCTGGTCTACCACGACCTCTCAACATACTCAAGAAAATACGAAAAGAACAAGATCGAAAGATTCACAATTCACAAAGTTGGTAACACAAGTCACAATTCGAACTACGCAAGAAAACGACGTAAATGTAAGAGTTCGAGGAGACTTACACCACGGTCGCACGAAAAGACGGTAGCGTGATGATATTAGGCTCAACGACGACTCTAACGACATAACCGATGCACCAAAATTCACCGATGCTCTAGGTATTCAAAACCTAGGCTCGATACCATAAATGTAACACCCCAATTCGCAAATGGGACATTACACGCCGTAGAACCCTCGTGAGGTCTACCAGCTAACACATGACACATAACCCACAATGTAATTCCAAACAATGCACTCAAAAGTAAATAAGGCCGTGGCCTCGGCAAAACAATTTTAACTGAGTACATGAACATAAAATAAATACCAACCGTTGCCCACGCAGGGACTTAAACCAAGTTTAAAAGTAGACAGTTTAATTCCAAGACTGACAAATGCAATGACAAAACATAAAATTACGGACTCGAGCCACATCATCAAGCCACCCCATCCTTTACGTGCGTGTCCCGTGCCTCGCTCCTCGCCTCTCCAGACTAAATGCATAAGACGCATTTCCCCATTTAAGGGGTTAGCATTCGAATAGCTAGTGCAAGTACACAATTACACAACATTATATACAAAATACGGTTTTTAGCACAATCATCTCAATCGAAATCATTTGCCATATATATATATTCCTAATACTACATCGAAATCAAATCGGTTCAATCATCACGATATCACCAAAATCACAATCGGTATCCCGTGGCCGCACCTTAGTATCGACCCCCGGACATCCCGTCGAACACTCCGGTGGGATACCACTTCCGCGGCCGTACCCTTAGTATCGACCCCGGACATCCCGTCGGACACTCCGGGTGGAAGTTCAATCACACACGCACCCAAGTTCCCTTCCGCGGCCGTACCCCTTAGTATCGACCCCCAAACATCCCGTCGGACACTCCGGGTGGAAGGAACACAACTCACGCACCCGAAAATCACAATTCATCATTCATTTCGAAAATCACAACATACATAACGAAATGTAATACATGTACTTGCCTTGAAAGAAACGAAACGAAGGAAACGACGAAGGAATAGGTTTCGGTCCGAACAATCTTCCCAAATCCGTCCCTAACACAATAACGGTATACACAAGTCTCAATAATGAGGAAAGGTAAGAATTAATCCTAATTCTACCCCTTGGAACGATTTGTCGGAAAATCCGAAGTCCACGATGGCTATAATCTAACAATGAAGAAATTACTAGGTTAAATCCATTAAACTATACTGGAAACAAGGGATTTACGACTACACAATCGTAATCTAACAAGTCGTCAAGCCAAAACGGATTAAAAGGAAGAATTATGCCAAAATCCGAAATCCCCAAAACTAGGGTTCATCGATGTATACCTCGATTCGGACGGATGGAGGATGATTATGATGATGATAAACCTTGCTTGGGACGCAAAATCGATCTTTAGAAGGTTCCTACGGATTGCCGGATGAATCGCTTGAAATCGCCAAAGGAAACTCACGTCGCGAAAGAAAGAAAAGGAGTGAAATAAGTCGACCGGAAATAAGTCAGAATTAAAAGACTCGACGGCGAGTTACGACGTTAACGCCTATTGTTAACGTACGTTATGAAGGTTACGTACGTAACCCCTCTCAGGTTAACGTACGTAACGAACAATCTGGACACTTTCTGCGTAACCATAACGTACGTTACCAATGGGGTATAACGTACGTTATGATACCTATATAATGTACGTAAAGGAGCGTGCATAACGTACGTTATGCATGCAAAGTCAAAGATCGCTAAACACTTAGCTCAGCACAGTCGATACAACGACGAAACGCAACACAAGGATAGAATCAAAAGTATAAACATGGGGTATCCAAAACAACGAAGCTGAGTTTTGAAAGAAAATATAATCCCGATCACTAGAGAGTCTAAAATGAAGCAAATGAAGCGAAATTCCCCAAACTTATGAAAATTACAAAAACGGCCCAAGAGCCCGAAAAATCACGATGCAACGTCGGATTAACAAACCGAAAATTTCAACACGACCAATTCAACCATACAAACTTATACAAATCAAGAAACAACGGAAACGAACAAGTTTTACGAGAATCGAACGTACATACGACAAGATATAAATTAAGATGAAATTATGCAAAAACATCCTCGAAACTCATCCAGACGGAAAAACTCCAAGAACAAAATAGATTCAGAATTCCAAAACAGTGCTAAGCGAGTTGTCCGAAATGAACATACACCAAAAATAGAAATTACCAAAAATAGAAAACACGGATATTACAGGTATTGATCAGATACACGTATGTTCTCGTACCTAATCAGCCTCATGAAGTACGTCTCGTGTGCACGGTTCAATATGAGGTCGAAACCAACACATGCTACACGTTCCTGCCCTGAAAATCCTACACATAACCGATCAGAACGTATCTAACTCCAATGATACAACATGACAACGAATCTCGAAGAAACGCATATCCAACAAGGATCAGAAGACTTTCCAAGTGAGCAAAGATAACTCGATCATGAAAGATCGCCACGACCATAATGTCGTATTCCGTTAGATAACAGTTCACATCATGCTCAACAATGCATATAATATTAGCACATAAACTCCCAAGGCCTCAGCCAAGGGTCACGGAAGCATGTTGTTAGTTGATTCTTTAGTCTAATACTCGCAAGCGCACGATTTGTTCGGTGTATATATGCGGTGCAAGGTCGATTCCACATGAAGGACTATGATAGTGAAGTAAAATTATTCCTATCGTTTTGAACCAAATTTTATTAAATTCTAACATAGTCCCAAATAATTTTATTTTTGAATGGTTATAATAATTGCATTAAATAACAGTAATTTTTAAGTAAATTTTAGATAAATTGATTTTAAATAATTTACTAGGCTTTAGAATCCACCAATGTCTATTTATTATTTATTTTATATTTTAATTCCAAGAAATTCAGGGAATAGATCCTGAAATCAATCTCACTATTTCCCTATAGATTTGACAATAAGTACAAAATTATAATTCAAATATAGATTTTCCTTCGCTTGAAAAATGTAATTTCTAAGCATTATATGTATCCAATTTAATGGAAAATAAATAATCAAAGAAATTAACTAATATCAATAATCACAAAGCAAGGGGAATTTATAACTATAAAAAATACGTGATATAATTGATGAAATAATATTACCCTATTGAAGCGAAAATCATAATCGTTAAAAACATTTATTTGGAATTATGATATAAATATTAATAATTATATATAAATAATATTCCCCTATTGAAGCAAGGGGAATTTATAACTATCAAAAACATTAATGAGGCTGTTGTTACCCAAAATATTATCCGGAGATGATATTGCTGGAATGGTCTAGTAACAAACAAATGCGAGAACACTTCCGTGGGAAAGTAAATAACACAAGATTTGTCGGGGTTGTTAGTCCCGGGCTTGAATGCTCTCGCGAGATGTTATTAATACAAATACTTTGGAGTACAAATATTAATGTTAGAGTGCAATTACAATGAGTGTAAGGACTCTAGTTATCTTAGCTATAGAGCATGAAGATTGCCAGAAGAACCAGATATGATGCTCTGTGAGTTCTTGCTTTTTATGTTCTGTATACGTGAATGAGTTTCACTGTGTTGTCTCTGTACTGTTTTTCACTCTCTCATTTGGCCACTGTTGGAGGCCGTCTATTTATAGGATAAGTGGTTGCTAGGTCCTCCCCAGCGATCGCGCCCGCGATCGCCGTTTTCTATATTAGAATAAGGTTGGCGATCGTCCCATCACGTGGGACTGTTTCCTTAAAGTCTGAGGCTGTTTGCTGGCAGCCAGATGTGCGAGCCAATGAGAAGTCCGCACGCGTCCTGAGCCGCTATCTGGGAGGGACCCACTTTGTACCTTTCGGCGGGCTTGTCGATAGGTGTGAAGGTGGTGACATGCTGGGGTCAAAAGGCCTTATCTTGTGGCGCCTTTTGCGGATCTGCATGTGGGTCTTCGTCCGAGATTCGGTCTTCGAAGACTCTGACGGGTGTCGGATTCATACGTGGCACGGGACGATCGTCTACAGTCGGAAATTATAGGCGATCGCCAGATGCCAATAGACGATCGCCTTGGACGTCGACCGCTAGGCGCTTGCCCAGCATCTGTCTTCTATGGCTGGCTCTTGACCATTACGCCGATCGCCATCAAGGCGTATAAATCGCCGCACAACAATTGCCCCCCAGCTCGCTCCGATGTTGAAAACATGGGGTGAGGTGGCACTGTTGGCGATCGCCTATTTTAGACGATTGATTCGTCTATTTATGACAAAGACGATCGTCGCCTGGACGATCTGATTTCGAATCCGGACGATCTCCTTATGCACTGGAAATAGCGGGAAGTGGAGGCGGGTTCTCGAAACGTCGCAGGTACACGCGTCGCGCTCCTGTTGGGGGAGTCCGATGGTTTTGTCAGACTTGTCGCCTGGCGTGCCCTCGAAACGACGCGTACGCGGGTTTCGAGGGCTGCATTTAATGTGTCCCCCCGATGGTTGCACTTCAGCCCCCGGGATTCTGCCTATTTGCACAGAGGTCCCTACTTTCGCCTATAAAAGGGCTAGGTCCACTTCGGTTCAACTCTTTATGCGCCCTTGCCTTTTAGACAAGACTCTGCCGAATTTCTTTGAAGCTTCTTGTGCCGACTGACTTCCTTTCTAGGTAATAATACAAATTCTCTCCCCCCTTTTCTCTTCGAAACATGTCTGGAAGAGGATCCAAAGCATACGAGGCTGGTAGCTCTTCTGCTGCCGCGACTTCGCCTGCCCGGGAAGAAGCCTCTGCGGTTCTTCACATGGAGACGGCCGTTGAGGCCATCCGTGCGGGAATCACACCCGCAGAGGTTGAAGAGCTTTTCAACGAGGCCGACGCGGCGCGATCGGCGGCGGCGGCGGGGCAGAGGGGCTCGCCAGTGGATGAGGATGAAGCGGTGAGGCTGTACTAGGAGTAGAACAGCGTGTTTGGCCGGGCCTTTTTGGAGTTCGCCGGTCTTATGGAGGGGATTGCCGGACCACGCCCTCATTTTGACTTCGAAGCATACTCGGTCGCCCACCCCTATGAGCCCGTGAAGCGAACGTCATTTCGGGCCGCGGACCGCTCCCCGTGGACCCTCGGTCAGATCCGGAGTTCGGCGACTAGGAAAGACTTGAGTAGCTGGAGGGCGAAATTCCATATCCCTTCTGACGTCTCGTTGTATGTGCCCTCGGAGAACGAACGTGCCGACCAACCTCCCGAGGGTTTGGTCTCCGTCAACGAACTGATCCTGGAGGCCGGTTTGCGGTTCCCATTGCCGTTCGCCGTGTCATTCCTGCTGACCGCCTGGAATGTGGCGCCGCTCCAATTGACGCCAAATGCATGGCTGTAGATTATTAGTGCCTTGACGCTTTTTGGCGATCATCGGCTGTACCGTCTACCTTCTGCGCTAGAAATGAACTACCTCTTCAAGCTGACTGCGCAGAAGGGATCGGTCGACGACTACCACATTCAGGGTCGCATGGGTAGGGTGGTATTAGGGGTGCCGAACAAAGTTCGAGGTGATCTGGCAAAATGGTGCTGGGTCGGTGGAGCGTGGAAGTCGGCGTCGAGCGATAAGCCAGAGGATGAGTTGGATATCCCCACCAGTTTTCGGGAGAGGAATCCGAGTAAGGGTTTTAACTCTCCCTTTGTTCGGATACTTCTTGAACTGATCTAATTTGGTTTCCTTTTTGCAGGCTCCCTTGTTCCAGCGATCGATGACCTTCCTTTTGACTTCTTGATCGTTTGGGAGCGGATCCGCGGTTTGCCGGACAGCTACCTCGACGTTCGCACGGTCAACAACGAACCTCATTGGTTGGGTGCTCGATTGTTTCGCTTCCCTCACCACCTGAAGGTTCCAGGTATAAATTTTTTACTTCCTCTTTTCTGCTTGACTATCGTCTGATTAAGAAATATGTCTAACTTGGTTGAATATTCTTCTTTGACAGAGATCCACTTTCCCCGCTACTTCAAGCCCCCGAGAGAGATAATAATGTCGAACCCCGGCCTTATGAGTCGTCTCCGCCAAGGGAAGAAGACGGGTCGTGCCCCTGCAACGACATCCCATCCTATACCCGAGGAGAGACCTATCATAGCGCCGGTCGTCGAGCCGGAGGCCCGGGATGAGGAGCAGCTCCAGCGCAACCGCAAGAGGCGGAGGTCGGAGGAGCCCCAGCCCACTGTTGCTGCGGAGGCAACCATAGTGGTGCCGCCGGTTGCCGCGCCTCCTATTTCTGCCATTTCAATGGAGGGGGGGTCTTCGGCCTCAGCGGCCTTCCTGAAGATGGCGGCGATCGCTGATGCCGAGACTCCGCGGGGCAAGCCCTTTTTCGGCCGTGACCCCGAGTTGGCTGTGAGGTAAGGCTGGTTTGATCTTTCCGAGTTGAGCTACTTGTGTGGGGTGCATACTAACTTCTTCGTTTTTTTGTTTGTGTTGCAGGGTCCGTCTTTCCGATCCGAACACCTCGCCGATGGTGTTGGATTTCCTGGCGAGCAAGTCCCCGCGCCAATCCATCGACGTTCCTTCCTACATCTCTCGGGCCATCACCTCTCTTCCTAAGGCTTGGACGACCGACCTTGACGCGATTGCTCGCCGGCGGTCTGGAGATGCCATGCAGGCGACACTCGCCCTGACTCTCCAGGCGGCGACGATGGCCGCCCAAGCCGTTAAAGATTATGAGGGGCGACCCTTTACTGCTTGCCTCCATCAAGATCTTGAGGCTGCTCGGAACCAGAATGCCAAGTTCGCTAATAGGATAGTCGTTATGGAGAAGGAGTACACGGAGACGGCCAAGCGAGCCAAACAAGACCTTGACCGGATGAAGCAGGAGCTTGACCGGTCCCGGGGGGTGGCAGATCGGTTCCGTGACCAGATGACGGATGCTCACCGGTTGCACGCAACCTCGCCGGAGGAGGTGACTGGGCTGAAGGCGACAGTGGACCGGCTCAACGGAGAGCTGGAGAAAACAAAGGGGGAACTGGATGCCAAGGTAGCCGAGCTCGCGGACGCGGACAAGACGGCCGCGTGGCTGAAGGAGCAGTTAAAGGCGATCGAGACCGATCCCTACCTTAATGTGGAGTACGTCGGCGAGTTCACATACTATATGGCTTACGCCGACGCTATCCGTGCTGCTAAGAAGGTAGGGCTCGAGGTCGGTCCTATGATGGAAACCTTCAAAGCCTATGTACTTGAGCATCCTCTGCAGCCGGACTTCTCCCTGCCGATCCTCGACCTCACCGACTTAGGGATCGATCTGAGCTGGTATCCGTTTCCGGATAAACTTTTTTATCCTGAAGCCGGTGAGGAAGCGCGCGCCGATCCGCCTGCTGGAGGCAAAGGCCAGTCGGGGATGGCCTGAGTGATGCTGGAGTTGTTTTGTTTTCCTTTGCTTGTAATTTCCAGTTTTTCCTTGTATTGCCTTCGGGCTTGTATGTACAAGCATTTTGAATGGAATAAAATACTTCTTTTTGCATCTGATTCTTTATATGTACGATTGCCTCTTCTGAATGTTTGCATATGAATTTATACAAGTGTTCCCACAATCGCACGTGATGCCTTGTTTGTATGATCGACTGTCTGAATGTTCCGCATCACTTCGACTTTGCACAATTGTCTGAATAGATCCGAATGTATTGGTACACTTCAAAATTCTTACTTGTGAATTTCTTGAACAAAACCGATCGTCATGTGTGTGTCTGAACAAAGCCGATCGTGTATGGTTCCTTCCTCCCGATCGCATGTAGGAATAGCTCCGCTTTGCCCCTTGTTTTTGTTTACTTAGTGTAAGTAAGGGAACGAAAATAGTATGTTTGGTGAGCTATCTTTAGTTTTGCCGATCCTTCGAGGGAGGACGACTGTTTCGACTATGATGAACCGTGCACGGTCGCGGAGTTCGATGGACCGACCTCCATAACCGTGTCTTTGTGTGCGAGGGACATTCCATCTGTAGGTCTGTCTCGCGACTCACTTTATTGTTAGGGTCCTCCGTTAGGCTGCGCCCGCCTTGTATTTAAACGAAAGACGAGCGGTCTTGGTCTGGAGGAGTCCTTGCACGGGGTGTCGTCGGTTTATTCGACTCCACGTCCGCGGCTTGTTAGCACTTTTCTACGACATTCCATCTATAGGTGTAACACCCGTATTTTTCTTTTCCCGGTATTTTCACTTTTCGGTGTATTTCTCATTTTTAGCGACACTCGTGTAACCGTATTAGTTTTGAGAATAATTTTTTCGAGACTTTTTGTCATCCAGTTATACGTTATTGGTTCTTCCGTAGCTTATCGATCTGATTCCCGTAAGTGTTTTTCAGAACCGCCGTTTCGGGGTTGTCGTGGGTCCATTCTATGTTATGATGCATTTTGAGATGTTTCGTTTGATGCTTCGTTCGTGTTTCGGTGTTTCGGACCGTTGTTACCCTGTGCCTAACGCGCGCTAATGTTACTTTATAGCGCGCGCTAATCATCCTTCAGTAGCGCACGCTACGCTTGTTTTGTAGCGCGCGCTAGCGAGTCTGTCCAGTACGGGACAGTTTGCTACTGGACTCGGTCAGGTGCCCAGGTAGCGCACGCTATGGTCGATAGCGCGCGCTACCGATACGCTTTTAGCGCATGCTACGTTTGGACGATAGCGTGCGCTAACGGGGTCAGGTGAGTACTGGGCAGTTCACTTCTGGACTCGGCTGATGTCCAGGTAGCGCACGCTATGGCCGATAGCGCGCGCTACCGAGAGGCTATTAGCGCACGCTACGTTTCGAGTAGCGCACGCTAACGGTCCAATGTCCGTTACCGGATCGACGTTAACTGGATCGAGTTTTGTCCCGTTAGCGCACGCTAACTTCTGAGGATTAGCGCGCGCTAACACTCCCTGGCTATATAAAGCAGGGAGTTGACCGAGAGGAACGTCTTTTTTTCATTTCTTCTTCCTCTCCGCGGCTTAGGCGATTTGGGCGATTTTCTTGGCGATTTCTTCCTCCAATGATCTCAACCATCATCTTCTTTGAGTTGTTGGTGTATAATAACAACATCAACGCGAATCTTTCATCCTAATCCAAGGTAAATCTCTTAGAACCCTACTTTTGGATAATTTGGGGGTTTTGCGATTTTCGTCCGATTCATCCCGTTTTGTTGGTTAATCCATGATGAATATGATTAATCTTGTTGATATCATTAGTTTTCCGATGGATTCATGGTATATTTTCGTGGTTTTGCGGAATCGAGAGGGTTTGGTTGTGGTCTGACACGTCTTTAGTGTAACTATCACAAGTGCACGATATTGTATCAAGTAGTAAGTGGACTTTTTGAGTCCGGTTTATCGATCCCAAGAGGAAGTTAGGTTATATATTGAATTATACACTGTTTAAATATTTGTTATAGAGATTTATAAGATTGAAACACACAATTTAAGAGTTTGGTTTGACAATTGCAAATAAAATGCAATAATAGTTCTAATATTCAAGGAAATGAAAGATTGCACTAATAATAGATTAATAAAAGATAAAATGAAATATTTGGGATTACAAACTTAGTTCATCATTAGTTATAGAAGATGTATAGGAGATCATAAGATGAATTTACTTATTATGTTGTGTAGATTCAATTTTCCTTAAAAAGACGGTTTCTCTTTCGAACTATAAAACGCCCCTTATATATTGAATCAATCCACTATATTTCTATGTTGATTGGCTTCAATACATAGCATTAGGTTTTATGAAAATAACTCAAAGAACCATCCAAGGTCTAGAGGTATATTTCTATCCCCTAGAACAACTTAGAGTGAAGATCATTTGATCTAATCAAACATATTTTCTTTCGAAACATATGAAGATCATAAATATCGTCATTTATTAGCCAAATAAATAAAGATAGGTAAAATAATGAAAATCACACACAATAATAAGTAATTCAGAATAGATCTTTATACAAACTTAAATAACATGACAAACCTTGTTTATAATCCCAACTAAGGTAACTTAGCCCATTAAGGGTTTAATAAACATAATACAAGCTTGAGTGGTCATTATTAGTTGAAAAAGAGAAAGAATTGATCCTAACTCCCTTAGTAGATAAAGGAGAAAGAAGCAATAAACTCCCTTAACAACATATGCTATACCACTATTACACAAGTCACTCAAGAACACAAGTGTGTTCTTCACACCAAAAAAAAAAGGGTTCTATCTTTTATAATACCAAACCATAAAAGTAACAAGTTATATATCCTCATTCATAAGAGTATAAGTTTTTTATACCAAAAGACATTAATACCCTTAAATCTATCACTAAAAGGTAAAAAAGGAAAGTCAACATCAACACCTTTTTGGAGGACATTTTAGTCTTTTTAAGCAAAATGGTATCAATAACTTACACTCTTATGAATGAGGATATATAACTTATCAATTTTATGGTTTGGTATTAAAAAATTGATTCTCACAAAAGAAAATATTACAAAAAATGGAAAAATATAAGATGAATGATGATGGATAATGGATCTAAGGGGTCTATTTATACACCTAAAGTCATCTAATAGCTCCAAAACTCCAGCATTATTACATTAGATCGGATCAATGCCAGCCATCCCCTCAATAATAGACCAAAAGTATAAAAAATTAGACAATGATTAAAAATCTGTCAAGAGTTACGGCCGTAACTTTGAGGAGTTACAGCCATAACTATGAGGACTTACGGCCGTAACATTGAGGAGTTACGGCCGTAACATGGCTACGGCTTTTTGCACATTAGTTGCTTTGTGAGTTACGCCCGTAACTTTTAGATGTTACGCCCGTATGGAGTTTCAGACTTCATTTTTAACCCAGAATTTCTGACTTTTGCGTTTTCGCCCCAAATCTTCTTCGGATGTTAACTTTTGATATATAACTCTGATTTTAAATCTGGAAAGACTGCCGAACTCGTATCGGAAAGCCCTACAACATGAATACATAAAAATTCGACAAAGAGAATATTTTATAAACATGTTATTTCTTGAGTAAATCTGTAATTCAATCCGATTAAGACTAAATTTACATTTTCATCCGATAAAAAATAAAATTATTAAAAATTAATTAATTCAAAGCAAAAACGAGTAGACTACCTCAATTATGGGTGAAATATATCAATACAAATCACGGGTAAGCGTATAAAACTGATACTTATCACACCCCCAAACTTAAATTCTTGCTAGTCCCGAGCAGGACTCTTTATTATTCATGCTCAAAATAAAAAATAAAAATAAGACACAAAATAAGAAAAATAATACACACACAAATTAAGAAAAATAATTATATATAAAGAGAAAATGAGATCAAAATGCCATTAATACACAACAACCAGCTTTATACAGTAGATATAAATGAATCAAGATTCAAAATAAATCTACTAATGATTTTGAAGTTAAAACACGGTTTTATTTTTGTAATTCCAAAATGCAAGGTTTCCCCCCCAAAAGGTTGATTATTTCTTTCCCACTCGTGATACACACGACTCTCTTTAATGGTTGCTCTCGATCACTCGTTTATTTTTCGACTCAATATGAAGAAGAATTTCATTGGCGGCATCAAATATTGTGATTTTTCACGAAATTGAGTGTATTGAAATTCAGCCGCTAATTAATTCAAATCTGCTCATAAACTACATCCCTTAGTGATAGCTTTCACACCATTATTTGCTAATGTGTAGCTCTTTTCACTAACACAATTTCCATTTTTTTAGGTGATAGCTTTCACACCGTTATTTGCTAACGTGTAACTCTTTTCACCAACACAATTTTTTTTTAGGTGATAGCTTTCACACCGTTATTTGCTAACGTGTAGCTCTTTTCACCAACACATCTATCTTTTTTTTTTTTAGGTGATAGCTTTCACATCGTTATTTGCTAACGTGTAGCTCTTTTCACCAATGACTCCATTTTTTTAGGGAATAGAATTTTTGCAGAAAATCGTTTATTAGCTAAGCATAAAAAATCAAAAACTCCACAAATTAAGTAAATTTCAGTTCTATTTTTCAGCAACCGACTGATTCATCTTTTCTCAAGGTAACGAATGACTCGATTTTATATGATAACTACAAGGCTTGGAAAGAGAGATTAAGGCTCAAAAATTTTGGAATATACAATTTTTTTACCGGTTAAAACGATTTTAGAAGCTTGTATATAGCTAATTTATTGGTGTTATGGCCAGATCTAGAAATCTCACAAATCAAAATAATATATATATATATAAAAAAAAAATTAAGGCAAATAACCAAAATAAACAAAACCAACACACCAAAACATACCACCCTCAAACTTGAAAATAAAACTGTCCTCAGTTTAAAAAAAAAAGCAAGGAGAAAAACAGAATACTCCCTGTTATGAAACTTGATGCTTGAGCTAACGCCTTTTAGAATCTGCAAGAGAATAAATATACGAGGCACACAACAAAAGAAAATAAAATATACTCGGAAGTATAACACAATTTTTAAGATGCGCTTCAAGAAAGTCCGAAGAGTCGCCTTACGCTGCCATCAATGCTTTTATAAAAAACAAACAATAAAAATTACAGCAATAAAATAACAATATATAAATCGCGAATAGATGCGCGTCAAGAGATCAAGAAAAAACTCCTTAAGCTGTCATCATTTATCACGATTTTTACACACAACAGAAAGTAAAAATACAAGAGGTCCGACATGGGTTATCAAAGGGAGAGGAATGAATCCACTTTTCGTTTTCTCACGGTAAAATCTTCCATCCAGACAATTTTAGCTAGAGCTGGATCTGGTTGAGGAACAAATTCAATGAGTTTTTTGATTAGTTCTTCTGATGTTGTTGCAACGACTATGATTCGTTTAGCACGCTCGGAAATAAAACCCTTTTCAGCAGAGTAGTCGATGAAAGATAGTAAACCATCAAAGAAACCATTGACATTAAGCGAGACTATTGGTTTTGATGAACATTTAGTAGGCTCTGGTAACCACATGAAAAAGTTCCTCAAGAGTGCCAAAACCACCGGAAGGGTGATAAAGATGCGAATTATTTATCATGTGAGTTATGCGATCTTGCATATTCTGAGATCTAAACTCATCTCCAATAGTTGCCCGGTGATTTTACTTTCAAAGAGGTTTTGGAATTATTCCCAACACTCTTACTCATTCCATATAAATGTACGACTCGTCCCATTAATCCTAGACTTCCTCCTCCGTAAACTACATGAATGCATTTTTCTCCTAAGGTACGACCCAAGTTGTGGGCTGCTTCAGTAAAGCATGCCTCTTTTCCATAACTAGCTCCACCAAAACTGCAGACTGTGCTAATTTTTTTGTGGAATATGATGACTCCATTTTTGAAAAGAAATTTATTTGAGAGAAAAAGGAAAAAAAGTACAAGTTTGAGGGATGAATAAAAGAAACAAGCACAATGTTTATTTATAGAAGAAAAATGAGGTAAAATTGTTTAATAAGTTTGTGATTGCGTTGATTGCGCCTCAACTACTCAATAGAATAATGAATGCATTTATTGCGTATCACCTTTTTTTATTCAGAAAATCTCACCACACGGACAAAAATTAAAGATACTCACGAGTATGTACAGTAGTTGTGATTGTGGCTCACATCTTCCTCTGATTTTACGTTCAGAAACAGCCTAAACGCCTTCTATGAGTCGGGGAGAAGCTTCCCATCCAATTTTCTTACAAATTGGCAAGACGTTGTACATATTCTGGCTTGAATTTATTCCACAAACATCGAATTCCGTAATGTACAAGTCCACTGTGTCAAGAGAAATTTCGATATCATCTAAATTCTCTTTATTCAGACCATCCTTAATTAATTGAATTTTATATTCTCTGTTTGTAGATGGAATTCCTAAAGATCGACATTTTAAATTACAGTTCCATCTAGCACATTTATAACAAACGGCTATCATCTTTGCTCGTCGTTTCTTGGCATATGAACTTTTTCCAAGCCCTGGTAAAAATCTAGTCGGTATTTCTGTGAATTCACCTGCTATTCTTACTTTGGCTTCAATTATGAATCTAATATCAAAAGGTATGCTTTTATTCATAAGCAACCTCATCCTTTCAATTCTTGCTTTGTAGATTTTTAAAATTGCTTTTTTGCTCAGAAAGGGAAATCTTTTTTCAATATTATTCAAAGTTTCATCCATGACAAAAAAAAAAAAAATGAAAAAGGATAAAATATCTACAAATATCAGTTGTTGTGGGAAACTGAAAAATCCGACTTTAATAGTCACGGAGTACCGTTATCCGCCACTTGACCGGACAGACACAATTGAGTACTAAGTTACAATGTCGAGAAATTGTATCTATAACAATAGTTTACAATGTAAGATTTCAAAATAAAACTTATACTTCCCCGGCAACGGCGCCAAAAACTTGACACGTCTTTAGTGTAACTATCGCAAGTGCACGATATCGTATCAAGTAGTAAGTGGACTTTTTGAGTCCGGTTTATCGATCCAATGAGGAAGTTAGGTTATATATTGAATTATACACTATTTAACTATTTGTTATAGAGATTTATAAGATTGAAACACACAATTTAAGAGTTTGGTTTGACAATTGCAAATAAAATGCAATAATAGTTCTAATATTCAAGGAAATGAAAGATTGCACTAATAATAGAACAATAAAATATAAAATGAAATAGTTGAGATTACAAACTTAGTTCATCATTAGTTATAGAAGATGTATAGGAGATCATAAGATGAATTTACTTATTATGTTGTGTAGATTCGATTTTCCTTAAAAAGACGGTTTCTCTTTCGAACTATAAAACGCCCCTTATATATTGAATCAATCCACTATATTTCTATGTTGATTGGCTTCAATACATAGCATTAGGTTTTATGAAAATAACTCAAAGAACCATCCAAGGTCTAGAGGTATATTTCTATCCCCTAGAACAACTTAGAGTGAAGATCATTTGATCTAATCAAACATATTTTCTTTCGAAACATATGAAGACCATAAATATCGTCATTTATTGGCCAAATAAATAAATATAGGTAAAACAATGAAAATCACACACAATAATAAGTAATTCATAATAGATCTTTATACAAACTTAAATAACATGACAAACCTTGTTTAGAATCCCAACTAAGGTAACTTAGCCCATTAAGGGTTTAATAAACATAATACAAGCTTGAGTGGTCATTATTAGTTGAAAAAGAGAAAGAATTGATCCTAACTCCCTTAGTAGATAAAGGAGAAAGAAGCAATGAACTCCCTTAACAACATATGCTATACCACTATTACACAAGTCACTCAAGAACACAAGTGTGTTCTTCACACCAAAAAGAAAATATTACAAAAAATGGAAAAATATAAGATGAATGATGATGGATGATGGATCTAAGGGGTGTATTTATACACCTAAAGTCATCTAATAGCTCCAAAACTCCAGCATTATTATATTAGATCGGATCAATGCCAGCCATCCCCTCAATAATAGACCAAAAGTATAAAAAATTAGACAATGATCAAAAATCTTTCAAGAGTTACGACCGTAACTATGAGGACTTACGGCCGTAACATTGAGGAGTTACGGCCGTAACATGGCTACGGCTTTTTTCACATTAGTTGCTTTGTGAGTTACGCCCGTAACTTTTAGATGTTACGCCCGTATGGAGTTTCAGACTTCATTTTTAACCCATAGTTTTTGACTTTTACGTTTTCGCCCCAAATCTTCTTCGGATGATAACTTTTGATATATAACTCTGATTTTGAATCCGGAAAGACTGCCGAACTCGTCTCGGAAAGCCCTACAACATGAATACATAAAAATTCAACAAAGAGAATATTTTATAAACATGTTATTTCTTGAGTAAATCAGTAATTCAATCCGATTAAGACTAAATTTACGTCTTCATCCGATAAAAAATAAAATTATTAAAAATTAATTAATTCAAAGCAAAAACGAGTAGACTACCTCAATTATGGGTGAAATATATCAATACAAATCACAGATAAGTGTATAAAACTGACACTTATCATGGTCCGCCCTCGTTGTTGTTTATATACGAATATACATGAATCGTAAGCGGGTTTTCGGGTGTATTCCATTCCCGTATTCGTTTAGAAATGGTTGTGATTGTATTCTTCAAATCGTTAGGTTCGGTGTCGTTGGTTCCTAGCGTTCGTCGGTGACTTTCCTTTCCGTTCGTTGCGTCGTCAATTATTCAAGGCAAGTATCTTTGGAAACCTTTATGCTTAACGTGAAATGGTAATGTATATTGTGTGTGCTTTACTCACCTCGAGAGGGTCCGACGGGGCCTCGAGGGAATCTATGGCTTCGTCCTGGATTCATGAGTTTGTTTCGCGGCCAGCCCGAGAGGGTCCTTAGAGGCCTCAGGTGGGATTCGTGGCTTCGTCCCGGTCCTAGGTGACGTGTGTGCTTGATTTTTTTTATGAATATGGCCAGCCCGGGAGGGTCCTTAGAGGCCTCGAGTGGGATTCGTGGCTTCCTTCCGGTCCTAGGCAAATTGTTTAACTGTTTGTTTCCGGAAAAGACATGTCTGATTTTGGTTTTCGAAATGACTTTGGCGCATGTACTATGAAATGGGTAAGCGATTGGTTTGCCTTGATTACTTTTACTAGCGTAATTGCTAACCCCTTTGGGCACCCGTCGTGGGGAAATTCTTGTTATGGATTTCAGGTTATGATCATCCGGATGAGCGATCACTGGGACAATACGAGGATGCTGGCCAGGGTCGTTGACATGTGCATTGAGTCTTTTTATTTCCGTTGTTTCCCTTCGATATGGTTGTTGTCTACTTTTGAAACTTATAGATTGTACTCGCGAGTACTTAGGCTTTTCTCTTCCGATTATGTTTTGTATTCGTGGAAGTTACTTATGTTTGCCATTGTTGATTATTCCGCCGGTCGTACCAGACGTGTTATTTGATTTTTTAACTGGATAATGTGTGTTTCTATTGTGGTAAGTTGTGTCTAGCCTGGTGGGTCCCATGTAGGGGTCCACGACACTGTAATACACCTCGAATATCTCGGGGGTGTTACAGTAGGTCTGTCTCGCGACTCACTTTATTGTTAGGGTCCTCCGTTAGGCTGCGCCCGCCTTGTATTTAAACGAAAAGCGAGCAGTCTTGGTCTGGAGGAGTCTGACACGTCTTTAGTGTAACTATCGCAAGTGCACGATATTGTATCAAGTAGTAAGTGGACTTTTTGAGTCCGATTTATCGATCCCACGAGGAAGTTTGGTTATAATTTGAATTATACACTATTAGTCTATTTTTATAGATACTAAGATGAGTGAAACATACAATTAAAGAGTTTGGTTTAATAATTGCAAAGAAAATGCAACAATAGTTCTAATATTCAAGGAAATAAAAAGATTGCAACAATAATAGATTGATTAAAGATAAAATGAAATAGTTGGGATTACAAACTTAGTTCGTCATTAGTTATAGTAGATGTATAAGAGATCATAAGATGAATTTACTTATTATGTTGTGTAGATTCGATTTTCCTTAAAAAGACAGTTTCTCTTTCGAACTATAAAACGCCCCTTATATATTGAATCAATCCACTATATTTCTATGTTGATTGGCTTCAATACATAGCATTAGGTTTTATGAAAATAACTCAAAGAATCATCTAAGGTCTAGAGGTATATTTCTATCCCCTAGAACAACTTAGAGTGAAGATCATTTGATCTAATCAAACATGTTTTCTTTCGAAACATATGAAGACCATAAATATCATCATTTATTGGCCAAATAAATAAAGATTGTTCAAACAATGAAAATCACACACAATAATAAGTAATTCACAATAGATCTTTATACAAACTTAAATAACATGACTAACCTTGTTTATAATCCCAACTAAGGTAACTTAGCCCATTAAGGGTTTAATATACATAATACAAGCTTGAGTGGTCATTATTAGTTGAACAAGAGAAATAATTGATCCTAGCTCCCTTAGTAGATAAAGGAGAAAGAAGCAATAAACTCTCTGAACAACATATGCTATACCACTATTACACAAATCACTCAAGAACACAAGTGTGTTCTTCACACAAAAAGAAAATATTACAAAAATTGGAAAAATTATAAGATGAATCTATAATGATGGATCTAAGGGGTCTATTTATACACCTAAAGTCATCTAATAGCTTCAAAACTCCAGCATTATTACAATAGATCAGATCAATGCCAGCCATCCCCTCAATAATACATCAAAAGTATAAAAAATTAGATAAATGATTACAATCTGCCAAGAGTTACGGCCGTAACATTCAGGAGTTACGGCCGTAACATGGATGACTTACGGCCGTAACATACAGTAGTTATGGCCGTAACTAGGCTACGACTTTTTGTTTTGTGAGTTACGCCCGTATGTTATGATGTTACGCCCGTATGGAGTTTCAGACTTCATTTTCAGCCCAAAAATTTCTTAGACTTTGCGTTTTTGCCCCAAATCTTCTTCGGATGATAACTTTGATATATAACTCAGATTTTGAATCCGGAAAGACAGCCGAACTCGTCTCGGAAAGCCCTACAACATGAATACATAAAAATTCAACAAAGAGAATATTTTATAAACATGTTATTTCTTGAGTAAATCAGTAATTCAATCCGATTAAGACTAAATTTACATCATCATCCGATAAAAATAAAATTATTAAAAACTAATTAATTAAAAGCAAAAAACGAGTAGACTAGCTCAATTATGGGTGAAATTTATCGATACAAACCATGTATAAGTGTATAAAACTGACACTTATCACACCCCCAAACTTGAATTCTTGCTAGTCCCCCGAGCAAGACTCTTTATTAATCACACACAAAATAAAAATTAAAATAAGACACAAAATAAAAAATAATACGCACAAATTTAAGAAAAATAATTATATATAAAGAGAAAAAGATATCAAAATGCCATTAATACACAATAACCAACTTTATACAGTAGATAGAAATGAATCAGGATTCAAAATAAATCTACTAATGATTTTGAAGTTAAAACACGGTTTTTATTTTTGTAATTCCAAAATGCAAGGTTTTCCCCCCAAAAGGTGGATTATTTCTTTCCCACTCGTGATTCATACGACTCCATTTAATGGTTGCTCTCGATCACTCGTTTATTTTTCGACTCAATATGAAGAAGAATTTCATTGGCGTCATCAAATATTGTGATTTTTCACGAAATTGAGTGTATTGAAATTCAGCCGCTAATTAATTCAAATCTGCTCATAAACTACATCCCTTAGTGATAGCTTTCACACCGTTATTTGCTAACGTGTAGCTCTTTTCACCAACACAATTTCCATTTTTTTTAGGTGATAGCTTTCACACCGTTATTTGCTAACGTGTAGCTCTTTTCACCAATTTTTCTGTGAGACGGCAGCTACGCACCAACAATGGTTAGTCCTTTATTTTTCGCAAAATTTTAAGACCCCCAAAATTAGGCAGCTGTTGCTGCTCAACACTTCTCCTTTTTGTCATTTATTTTTTTAGGTGATAGCTTTCACACCGTTATTTACTAACGTGCAGCTCTTTTCACCAATGACTCTTTTTTTTTAGGGAATAAAATTTTTGCAGAAAATCATTTATTAGTTAAGCATGAAAAATCAAAAACTCCACAAATTAAGTAAATTTCAGTTCTATTTTTCATCAACCGACTGATTCTTCTTTTCTCAAGGTAACGAATGACTCGATTTTATATGATAACTACAAGGCTTGGAAAGAGAGATTAAGGCAAAACAAATTTTGGAATATACAATTTTTTTAACCGGTTTAAAACGATTTTAGAAGCTTGTATATAGCTAACTTATTGGTGTTATGGCCAGATCTAGAAATCTCATAAATCAAAATAATATAAATATATATATATATATATATATAAAAAAAATTAAGGCAAATAACCAAAATAATCAAAACACACCAAAATAATTAAAACAAACCACCCCCAAACTTGAAAATAAAACTGTCCTCAGTTTTTAAAAAAAAAATAGAAAAAATAAAATAAAAAGCAATGGAGAAAAGCAGAATACTCCATGTTGATGAAAGTTTTGCTTGGGCTAACGCCTATTAGAATCTGCAAGAGAATAGATATACGAGGCAAACAACAAAAGAAAATAAAATATACTCGGAAGTATAACACAATTTTTAAAATGCGCATCAAGAAAGTCCGAAGAGTCGCCTTACGCTGCTATCAAAGCTTTTATAATAAAATAAAATAAAAAAAACAATAAAAATTACAGCAATAAAATAACAATACGTAAATCGCACATAGATGCGCGTCAAGAGATCAAGAAGAAACTCCTTAAGCTGCCATCATTTAGCACGATTATTACACACGACAGAAAGTAAAAATACAAGAGGTCCGACATGGGTTATCAAAGGGAGAGGAATGAATCCACTTTTCGTTTTCTCACGGTAAAATAGAGCTGGATCTGGTTGAGGAACAAATTCATTGAGTTTTTTGATTAGTTCTTCTGGTGTGGTTGCAACGACTATGATTCGTTTAGCACGCTCGGAAATAAAACCCTTTTCAGCAGAGTAGTCGATGAAAGATAGTAAACCATCAAAGAAACCATTGACATTAAGCAGACCTATTTATTTTTGATGAACATTTAGCTGGGCTCTGGTAACCACATGAAAAAGTTCCTCAAGAGTGCCAAAACCACCGGGAAGGGTGATAAAGGCGCTAGAATTATTTATCATGTGAGTTTTGCGATCTTGCATATTTACAGATCTAAACTCATCTCCAATAGTTGCCCCAGTGATTTTACTTTCAGCAGAGGTTTTGGAATTATTCCCAACACTCTTACTCCTTCCATATAGGCAGAAGCAGCAGCTCGTCCCATTAATCCTAGACTTCCTCCTCTGTAAACTACATGAATGCATTTTTCTCCTAAGGTACGACCCAAGTTGTGGGCTGCTTCAGTAAAACATGCCTCTTTTCCATAACTAGCTCCACCAAAAATGCAGACTGTGTTAAATTTTTTTGTGGAATATGATGACTCCATTTTTGAAAAGAAATTTATTTGAGAGAAAAAGGAAAAAAAGTACAAGTTTGAGGGATGAATAAAAGAAACAAGCACAATGTTTATTTATAGAAGAAAAATGAGGAAAAATTGTTTAACAAGTTTGTGATTGCGTTGATTGCGCTTCAACTACTCAATAGAATAATGAATGCATTTATCGCGTATCACATTTTTTATTCAGAAAATCTCACCATACGACAAAAATAAAAGATACTTAGGCGTATGTACAGTAGTTGTGATTGTGGCTCACATCTTCCTCTGATTTTACGTTCAGAAACGGCCTAAACACCTTCTATGAGTCGGGGAGAAGCTTCCCATCCAATTTTCTTACAAATTGGCAAACAGGGTCTTTTAACGTCAGATTCCCAAGACGTTGTTCATATTCTGCTTTGAATTTATTCCACAAACATCGAATTCCGTAATGTACGAGTCCATTAGGATGCGTGTCAAGAGAAATTTCGATATCATCTAAATTCTCTTTATTCAGACCATCCTTAATGAATTGAATTTTATCTTCTCTGTTTGTAGATGGAATTCCTAAAGATCGACATTTTAAATTACAGTTCCATCTAACACATTTATAGCAAACGGCTATCATCTTTGCTCGTCGTTTCTTGGCATATGAACTTTTTCCAAGTCCTGGTAAAAATCTAGTCGGTATTTCTGTGAATTCACCTGCTATTCTTACTTTGGCTTCAATTATGAATTTAATATCAAAAGGTATGCTTTTATTCATAAGCAACCCTATCCTTTCAATTCTTGCTTTGTAGATTTTTAAAATTACTTTTTTGCTCAGAAAGAGAAATCCTTTTTCAATATTATTCAAAGTTTCATCCATGAAAAAAAAAATTAAAATGAAAAACGATAAAATATCTACAAATATCAGTTGTTGTGGGAAACTGAAGAATTCGACTTTAATAGTCACGGAGTACCATTATCCGCCACTTGACCGGACAAACACAATTGAGTACTAAGTTACAACGTCGAGAAATTGTATCCTATAACAATAGTTTACAATGTAAGATTTCAAAAATAACACTTATACTTCCCCGGCAACGGCGCCAAAAACTTGACACGTCTTTAGTGTAACTATCGCAAGTGCACGATATCGTATCAAGTAGTAAGTGGACTTTTTTAGTCCGGTTTATCGATCCCACGAGGAAGTTTGGTTATAATTTGAATTATACATTATTAGTCTATTTTTATAGATACTAAGATGAGTGAAACACACAATTAAAGAGTTTGGTTTAATAATTGCAAAGAAAATGCAACAATAGTTCTAATATTCAAGGAAATAAAAAGATTGCAACAATAATAGATTGATTAAAGATAAAATGAAATAGTTGGGATTACAAACTTAGTTCGTCATTAGTTATAGTAGATGTATAAGAGATCATAAGATGAATTTACTTATTATGTTGTGTAGATTCAATTTTCCTTAAAAAGACGGTTTCTCTTTCGAACTATAAAACGCCCCTTATATATTGAATCAATCCACTATATTTCTATGTTGATTGGCTTCAATACATAGCATTAGGTTTTATGAAAATAACTCAAAGAATCATCTAAGGTCTAGAGGTATATTTCTATCCCCTAGAACAACTTAGAGTGAAGATCATTTGATCTAATCAAACATATTTTCTTTCGAAACATATGAAGACCATAAATATCGTCATTTATTGGCCAAATAAATAAAGATTGTTAAAACAATGAAAATCACACACAATAATAAGTAATTCACAATAGATCTTTATATAAACTTAAATAACATGACTAACCTTGTTTATAATCCCAACTAAGGTAACTTAGCCCATTAAGGGTTTAATATACATAATACAAGCTTGAGTGGTCATTATTAGTTGAACAAGAGAAAGAATTGATCCTAACTCCCTTAGTAGATAAAGGAGAAAGAAGCAATAAACTCTCTGAACAACATATGCTATACCACTATTACACAAATCACTCAAGAACACAAGTGTGTTCTTCACACAAAAAGAAAATATTACAAAAAGTGGAAAAATTATAAGATGAATCATGAATGATGATGGATCTAAGGGGTCTATTTATACACCTAAAGTCATCTAATAGCTCCAAAACTCCAGTATTATTACAATAGATCGGATCAATGCTAGCCATCCCCTCAATAATACATCAAAAGTATAAAAAATTAGATAAATGATTACAATCTGCCAAGAGTTACGGCCGTAACATTCAGGAGTTACGGCCGTAACATGGATGACTTACGGCCGTAACATACAGTAGTTACGGCCGTAACTGTAATACCCGAGATCTTTATTCCGGATTCGTTGGGTTTTCTGGGTTTTATCGGATTGTCATTGTCCTCATTGTAGGAATTTCGTGCCATGTTTGGTTGTGACTTGTTGGGACATGTTTTTGGAGGCATTTCGGACCACTTTGTGAGTTTTTGAGATTTTGTGGTGTAGCGCACGCTAATGCTTGAAGCATAGCGCACGCTACTGCGTGGTGTTTAGCGCACGCTACTGAATGTGTAGCGCACGCTAATCGATTCGAGCGATCCGGTAGCTACCGGGTCGGGATCGAGCTTTGTTAGCGCACGCTAAGGCCGATAGCTAGCGCACGCTATCGGCCTTAGCGCCGCGCTCCTCTTCTTTCTAGCGCACGCTACTCGGTAGGTGCGATTCTATCCAGAGCTCTTGGATCGGTTTTGTGACCCGTTAGCGCGCGCTACGGTGTTGGCTAGCGCACGCTAACTATGTTATACTGTGATTTCTGGAGCGTTGACCCGTTAGCGCACGCTAATGACGGGTGATTAGCGCACGCCAATAACGGCCCGAGATAAATCTTGGACAAAGACATTAAGTCGTCATTTCCCACTTTTCTTCATCCCTTCCAACGGGAGTGAGATCCAGAGGCGAGTAGGACCGATCTTTTTCTTCTAGCTTCATCTTTGAGCGGATTTGTAGATGTTTAACAACATCTAATCGTCTTCTTGGTCCAAATCGATGTAATCTCTTGTTAGAACCCTATTTTCTTAAATTTGGGGTTTTTGCTTGGATTTGTGATTCTTGACCGATCTCATCCGATCGGTTATTTGTTCTTGTTTGTCTTGACCGTAATATTCAGATTTTGTTAACCGTTCATCGATTTTTATCGCCCGGATCAACGATTCTTGATTTCTTTGAGAATACTTAGACCCTTGTCGTTTTTAGGATCGTTTCGGATTTCGATTAGTGTTATTGAATTGTGGTGATGCTATTTTCATAGTATTCGTGGGCTGTCGAAGTCTTGATCGTTTTTGGAGGTTCGAAGGTTTTCCGATCGTGCCCGTTCGTCGTTTCGTCGCTCGTGATATCGAGGAAAGTATCTTGTCCATACGTTTCATGTTTCGTAGGCGTAACTAATGGTAAAGGAATTCGTGCGAAACCCAATGTTTAATGAACGTAAAAAGGGATCGGTATATTCTCGATAAATATTGTCTTTCAACGATAATTTATGTACTTCGTGAATATATGTGTTCTCGGAATATGTGTGTTGGATTTGTATGTTGAAAAGATGATATGATCACTTTGAATGAGTTTATTAGACCGTAATCCTTTGCCGGGGATTACGTAACGTTATGTGTACTTGTTCGTTAAGAATGTATTACGTGGGATATTAGTTGTTACTCCTTTGAAAGGAGGTTGTGATGTTTAAGTGTTGCTTGGCTTGATGTTCTGCTCATTGTGATGTGATTGCTGAAAGTGATGTGTCTCCGGGTAGGATTGTTGAATCTCCGGGATCCATACTTGCTAGTATGGGTCGGGCGTGACCGTAAGGTTATCCAATTCGGGTATGTCTTGCGGGGACTCCGAGGTTCGGGGCTTGCTAGCCCGATGCCGAGATAACTTGTGGGGTTATCATCGGGTATGTCTTGCGGGGACTCCGAGGTTCGTGGCTTGTTAGCCCGATGCCGGGACAACTTATGGTTGTGATTTGGAATGGTTCTGTGGTTGTTGCCACGAGGACATGTGATTTTGGTATGGCTTCCTGTTGGGTTATTCACTCAGGTATGTTCTACGGGAGCATCTGAGGTTCGTGGCTTGTTAGCACGGGACGCGAATAATCCTTAGGAACATGTGGTATGTGATTCGGGTCGTGGACCCTGTGGCTTATGATTCGGGTCTTGGACCCCGTGTGTTGTGAATTGGGTTGTGGAACCGCGTTTTATTATCGGAATCGTATTTTGGAAAGATGATTTTGGGCCGTGTCCCCAAGTGTTTTCGAAAGACTTGAGAATTCCTTATTTCCAAATGTTTTCAAACTCCCGAGACCGTAAAATATTTTGTATGAGACACATGGTTCTTCTCCTACCTTTTATAAATAAAACTGTTTTGATTAAGTGATTTATCTCGGGAAATATATTCAAGATCTTATATTCTTGAAGCACGTTGTGTATGGCTTGTACTTTTGTTTTATACTTGCACTAGCAAAACAGTGGAGTTTTGCTAACTCCCGAGTATTCGGGGGGTGGATGTCTGTATTGCGTCCAGGTACTTGCAGGTAGCTGGGGAGCGAATCACAGGATCGATACGAAGGATGATGGGAGATGAAGATACTAATCACGTGAAGACCAATTATAGAGTATTTGGTAGAGTCGTGTTGGTTATTCCTCCGATGTGTTATTTTCTCGAATTATGGAAGTGTTATTGTATTCTAGCCCCTGCGTGGGTATGTGTTCTGGGCAAGGATCTTGCATGTATTGTTGTGTGTGTTGTGATATAAGACCAAATCGGTCTAATGGTCCTTTATGTAGCCATGTCGGCATGTGAAGTGATGCATTGTTTTGTTTTTAGCCTGGTAGATCCTCGCGGAGAGGGTCTGCGGCGCTGTAATATTCCCGAGTGGTTTTGGGGTGTTACAGAATATGGTATCGGAGCTTAGGTTGAGGGAAACCTAGGCTGTCGGGTTGAGTTGAGTGTTGTCGGGTCTTGTCTTGTCAGATTTGGTCTGACTGAGTGGTGTCGCGACGCGTCGTCCGAGTTGTCGGTCGTGATTAGTATCGAGGTGCAACCATCATCTTCGTGCGATCTGTGGATGTAAGTCTCCCTACTTTGTTGTGTCTCGTGCTATACGACTTTATGTGATTCTGTGTTATTATGTGGAGTTTAATTGTGCCTCGTGAATACTTACTCCATGCTTGTTTGATTCTCGTATTGTGTTGGAATAAAGAGTAGTACCGGTATGCATGTATATATGTATACATCCTTGTGTGAAATCGTTTTTACAGGAGTGACGTTTTGGATTGGTTACTCAATAAAAGTTTATCAATGTGATATTTCAATTTCAAATGTTTTGGGGAAGTCACGTAAATTCTATTTAAAAATATCCTTCGAGAAGGAAAAATAATTTGATTTTCGTATGATGACCTCGAGACCAAAGATTTTGAGAATTCAAACTACACATATTATATTTTCATCTTGCATTGAAAATTTTCAAAATTTGATTTTAAATGCTTAAACGAGGTCTACCAATAGTTTACTTGAGACGTGACTTTCGCCTTCAATTTTTTTTCGATTAAACGATATGTAGGGAGAATGTAAATTGTTGGTGCTTGGATTCGTATGTTGTTGTTTATATGTAACCTTCGGCTTTTGGCATTATTTGGTATATGTTCATGAATGTGTTGCTGAATTAGTATAGCTAGCGCGCGCTAACGTGGCATGGCTAGCGCACGCTAAGTCTCTGTTGAATCATACCTTAGCGGCCCGAGCGAAGCTCGGAAACTACATTCGGCCGTAAGTCTAACTTTTGCGATTGTTAGGTGGCCGTTTGAGACGGTACTCCATGTGTGTTGTTCATGAATAACAATTGTTGGGTGTGGTTATGTGTAATTTGAACTGTGTTCTTGTCCCATTGCGTGTGTAAAGTTCAAAGTGACTTTTTGGGTACTTTTACCAAATAGTGTGTGTTTCAAAATGACCTTTCGTATTTGTAAATTTGAATTATTTCGTTGACCCTTTTTCCCAACTCTTTTGTCGGGCGATTTAACATATATTTTGAAACTATTGAGTTTTCGCGTCTACGCCTTGTAATTTCAAACGGTATTTGGTGACGGTATTTGGTATTTGGAAAATGACTTCTGGGGAGTATTTGGAAAGTATTACCGTTATCGGCCTTTCTGGCATTTTGGAACGTTTTCGAAAATGGTTTTCAACTTGGTGAGTTCCGGCGCGGAAACCGTACAGAAAGTGATTTTGATATAATGGATGATTTCAATTTCATTGCATTTATAAATCGCATAACAACAGCATTATAAATGAAGATTGTTGGTATAATAGTTTGTATATTGTGCTCTAGCTGGAATTAAATGGTAATATGTATATGATTTAATGATGCTGGATTAAAGACAGAGACTTGAATATCTTGCTACGTGTTATGATCTTTCTTTACCTTAGGTTGTTGTTTGTTAGTATGCCGAGGGGCAGAGGTCGTGGTCGTAACCGTGGCGCTGATGGCCACGGGGATCAGATGCGGAATCGAGAGAATGCCGCTGGGAATGATTTTAGTTTGGGTGTTGCTACTATATTGCAACAAGTAGCGACTCAGATGACTCAGTTGACCTAGGTGGTTCAACGTAGCATTGACGCGAGTCAGAACGTTGGTGTAAATCAATGGCTTCGCGAGGTAGTTCGTATGAATCCCCCTCGATTCGCCGGTGCTGCGGATGCGTTGAACTGGGATGGTTGGATTTTCCAGTTGGGAAAGATTTTCGAGGCTGTCGGATGTCCTGAAGAGCGGAAGGTACCTATCGCTCAGTACCTTCTCGACAAGGATGCTGCTAATTGGTGGGAAGCTATTAAACCTCGTGATCGTGATGTCACGTGGGTGGAGTTCCAGGCATTTATGGAGGCTGAGTTCTGTCCAAAACCGATTAGAGAGCAGAGGGTTCGCGAATTCTACTTGGCAGAACCGCAAGATATATCGGTGTCGCAAGCTATCATTGATTATAGCAAACAACTCAGTTATGTGCGAGACCGGGTGAGAACCGAGGAAGAGAGGATCCTTCACTTTGACAGACGGATGAAGCCGGATATTCACGTATATATGTCGGGATTCAATTGCACTTCGTTGAGGGACTATCAAGATCGAGCATTAGCCCGTGAACTAGCTTCGTTATCATCGGAGCGTGCGTCCGAGTCGAAGAAGCAGAAGAAGTCCGATGACCGTGTGGACGGTACAGGAGTTGGCGTTTCTAGTTTTCAATGTCGTAGCCTTTCCACTGTGAAGCTCCATCGCTCGATGCGTGGGACTGGGAGTTCCAAGTCTTCTGTTCCGACTCCTGGTAAAGCCAGGAGATGTTTTAACTGTAATGTGGCGGGACATGTTCGTGCACATTGTCCTTCCCCACCAGTAACGTGTTACATGTGCGGACTCGAGGGACACCGGGTTCAATTTTGCGAGATGGTTACCGAGCATTCCGAGGCAGGGACTTGAACTTTGATATCAGGATCGACTCCGAATAGTCCCGGAGGGGCATGGTCTATCAGTTGCATGTTGAATTATTTCCCTTGCTTTGTTGTTTCGAAATTCAGAGATTGACTTCTTTTATTTGAAGTGGATCGGATTTTGAACTCTGTACTCTCGACTCTGTCGAATCGTTTACATTCGTTGATATTTTCTGATCTTGTCCTGTCCTGTGCTTTTATTGATCGAACGAGTTGTGGTATTGTTTCAGAATAACCCGTTTGTCGTTATGACTCTCCAAATTGCTATTCCCTTTCCTGTTGATCTTATGTGAATGCACATCTTGTTGTCTTCACCGGATCGTATATTATCTCTAGTCGAGATGTGAACTTTGGGGTTGTTGTTTGAGTATTATTGTTCATCGTGATTCGAACATGATTGATCGACTGTTGTTGTCTCGATCGTTGTAACTCAATCATTTGATGGTTCAGTTTTTGTTGATCTCGTTTCGTAATTGTTGAGCATTAGGACCCCTTCGTAATTTCCTTAAGTTCAGGAAATCTGTTTTGTGTTCGATCTTCCAACCCTTGGGCTGTGGAATTTCGTATTGGTTCAGCGTATGGCTCGTGTTTTGGTTGATGTACTGTTGAATTGTTCAACCGTATTGATTTTGTTCGTCGTGTTTTGTTATTTCGGTAACGGATCGTGTGTTATCTGAGTTTGTTTTGCATCGTTCGTTCCATGTTTCAAGTTTCGAGGACGAAACTTCTTTTAAGAGGGGTAGAATGTAATACCCGAGATCTTTATTCCGGATTCGTTGGGTTTTCTGGGTTTTATCGGATTGTCATTGTCCTCATTGTAGGAATTTCGTGCCATGTTTGGTTGTGACTTGTTGGGACATGTTTTTGGAGGCATTTCGGACCACTTTGTGAGTTTTTGAGATTTTGTGGTGTAGCGCACGCTAATGCTTGAAGCATAGCGCACGCTACTGCGTGGTGTTTAGCGCACGCTACTGAATGTGTAGCGCACGCTAATCGGGCGAGCAGAGGCGATCCGGTAGCTACCGGATCGGGATCGAGCTTTGTTAGCGCACGCTAAGGCCGATAGCTAGCGCACGCTATCGGCCGCTTAGCGCACGCTCCCTCTTCTTTCTAGCGCACGCTACTCGGTAGGTGCGATTACGTCCAGGCTACCGGACTGGTTTTTTGTGACCCGTTAGCGCGCGCTTCGGCTGTAGGCTAGCGCACTCTAACTTTGTTTTACGCGGTTTCTCTGGAGCGTTGACCCGTTAGCGCACGCTAATGAAGGGTGATTAGCGCACGCTAATAATCGGCCCAAAGATAAATACTGGACAGCAGCATTAAGTCGTCATTTCCCACTTTTCTTCATCCCTTCCAACGGGAGTGAGATCCAGAGGCGAGTAGGACCGATCTTTTTCTTCTAGCTTCATCTTTGAGCGGATTTGTAGATGTTTAACAACATCTAATCGTCTTCTTGGTCCAAATCGAGGTAATCTCTTGTTAGAACCCTATTTTCTTAAATTTGGGGTTTTTGCTTGGATTTGTGATTCTTGACCGATCTCATCCGATCGGTTATTTGTTCTTGTTTGTCTTGACCGTAATCTTCAGATTTTGTTAACCGTTCATCGATTTTTATCGCCCGGATCAACGATTCTTGATTTCTTTAAGAATACTTAGATCCTTGTCGTTTTTAGGATCGTTTCGGATTTCAATTAGTGTTATTGAATTGTGGTGATGCTATTTTCGTAGTATTCGTGGGCTATCGAAGTCTTGATCGTTTTTGGAGGTTCGAAGGTTTTCCGATCGTGCCCGTTCGTCGTTTCGTCGCTCGTGATATCGAGGAAAGTATCTTGTCCATACGTTTCATGTTTCGTAGGCGTAACTAATGGTAAAGGAATTCGTGCGAAACCCAATGTTTAATGAACGTAAAAATGGATCGGTATATTCTCGATAAATATTGTCTTTCAACGATAATTTATGTACTTCGTGAATATATGTGTTCTCGGAATATGTGTGTTGGATTTGTATGTTGAAAAGATGATATGATCACTTTGAATGAGTTTATTAGACCGTAATCCTTTGCCGGGGATTACGTAACGTTATGTGTACTTGTTCGTTAAGAATGTATTACGTGGGATATTAGTTGTTACTCCTTTGAAAGGAGGTTGTGATGTTTAAGTGTTGTTTGGCTTGATGTTCTGCTCATTGTGATGTGATTGCTGAAAGTGATGTGTCTCCGGGTATGATTGTTGAATCTCCGGGATCCATACTTGCTAGTATGGGTCGGGCGTGACCGTAAGGTTATCCAATTCGGGTATGTCTTGCGGGGACTCCGAGGTTCGGGGCTTGCTAGCCGATGCCGAGATAACTTGTGGGGTTATCATCGGGTATGTCTTGCGGGGACTCCGAGGTTCGTGGCTTGTTAGCCCGATGCCGGGACAACTTATGGTTGTGATTTGGAATGGTTCTGTGGTTGTTGCCACGAGGACATGTGATTTTGGTATGGCTTCCTGTTGGGTTATTCACTCAGGTATGTTCTACGGGAGCATCTGAGGTTCGTGGCTTGTTAGCACGGGACGCGAATAATCCTTAGGAACATGTGGTATGTGATTCGGGTCGTGGACCCTGTGGCTTATGATTCGGGTCTTGGACCCCGTGTGTTGTGAATTGGGTTGTGGAACCGCGTTTTATTATCGGAATCGTATTTTGGAAAGATGATTTTGGGCCGTGTCCCCAAGTGTTTTCGAAAGACTTGAGAATTCCTTATTTCCAAATGTTTTCAAACTCCCGAGACCGTAAAATATTTTGTATGAGACACATGGTTCTTCTCCTACCTTTTATAAATCAAACTGTTTTGATTAAGTGATTTATCTCGGGAAATATATTCAAGATCTTATATTCTTGAAGCACGTTGTGTATGGCTTGTACTTTTGTTTTATACTTGCACTAGCAAAACAGTGGAGTTTTGCTAACCCCCGAGTATTCGGGGGGTGGATGTCTGTATTGCGTCCAGGTACTTGCAGGTAGCTGGGGAGCATACGAAGGATGATGGGAGACGAAGATACTATTCACGTGAAGACCAATTATAGAGTATTTGGTAGAGTCGTGTTGGTTATTCCTCCGATGTGTTATTTTCTCGAATTATGGAAGTGTTATTGTATTCTAGCCCCTGCGTGGGTATGTGTTCTGGGCAAGGATCTTGCATGTATTGTTGTGTGTGTTGTGATATAAGACCAAATCGGTCTAATGGTCCTTTATGTATCCATGTCGGCATGTGAAGTGATGCATTGTTTTGTTTTTAGCCTGGTATCCTCGCGGAGAGGGTCTGCGGCGCTGTAATATTCCCGAGTGGTTTGGGGGTGTTACAGTAACTAGGCTACGGCTTTTTGTTTTGTGAGTTACGCCCGTATGTTATGATGTTACGCCCGTATGAAGTTTCAGACTTCATTTTCAGCCCAGAAATTTCTTAGACTTTGCGTTTTTGCCCCAAATCTTCTTCGGATGATAACTTTTGATATATAACTCAGATTTTGAATCCGGAAAGACTGCCGAACTCGTCTCGAAAAGCCCTACAACATGAATACATAAAAATTCAACAAAGAGAATATTTTATAAACATGTTATTTTTTGAGTAAATCAGTAATTCAATCCGATTAAGACTAAATTTACATCATCATCCGATAAAAATAAAATTATTAAAAACTAATTAATTAAAAGCAAAAAACGAGTAGACTAGCTCAATTATGGGTGAAATTTATCGATACAAACCATGAATAAGTGTATAAAACTGACACTTATCAGAGTCCTTGCACGGGGTGTCGTCAGTTTATTCGACTCCACGTCCGCGGCTTGTTAGCACTTTTCTACCTCGGATCGCCATGTTAGATGGCGACCCTCGACGGTATACGTTGTGACGGGATAGGGACGCGTCACCTTTTCCGGGTCCATCATGTTAGATGATGTACCTATGAGGGCGAGCGAGCGTGTCCACAGATTTATTTGGAGGGTCTTTCGGCTACGCCCGCCTCGTATTTAAACGAAGGGCGAGCGATCGCAGCCCAAAGGAACCTTGCATGGACGAAGTTATCGGTTCCATCGACCTCCAGGACCATGGCTGCACTTTTCTACCTCGGATCGCCATGTTGAATGACGATCCTCGACGGTATACGTTGTGCTTGGAGGGGAGATCGCTTGCATAGGTCTGTCAGGTTAGATGACGACCTCTTGTAGGGCGAGCGAGTCGTCCTCTTTTTTATTTGTTTGTCTTTGTCGAGGCGAATCATATAGATGGGATTGGAAAATCTCATTAAACTCTTTGTACATTGGGTAACTGAATACAGAGCTTTTATTGGTAGTATTTCTTCAAATGTACGGCGTTCCAGGGATATTGATCCGGAGTGCCGTCAGGGTGTTGGAGTTCGTATGCTCCCCTAGTTAGCCACTTAGATATTCTGAAGGGGCCTTCCCAATTCGGGCCAAAGACTCCTGTGTGAGTCTAAACCTTTTTGAGGACTATGTCGCCCACTTGGAATCGTCTTTCCTTGACCTTCGTATTGAAGAATTTTTCGGATCTCCTTTTGTGGATTGTGTTCTTCATTTCCGTGGTCAGTCTCCGTTCTTCGAGCATGTCCAACTCGATTCGTCGGGCTACATCATTGTCCGTCGTCATTTCCTGTTCAGTTCGGTGGCTGAGGACGGCGATCTCCGAAGGGATCACTGCTTCTGTTCCGAAGGCGAGGGCGAATGGGGTTTCGCCGGTTGAGTTTCGGGTCGTCATTCGGTAGGACCACAAAACATCGGGGAGCTCGCTCGCCCATCGTCCTTGTTTGGACTCGAGTCGTGCTTTGATCGTTTGTTTGAGGATCTTGTTTACAGCCTCTACCTGCCCGTTCGTCTGAGGGTGGTAGGGGGCCGAGAACAACTTTTTGATTCCCCACTTCTCGCAGAATTGCATGACTTCTAAGCCATCGAACTGCTTTCCGTTGTCGGAGATGATAGCCTGGGGTAGACCGAACCGGCATATGATGTTCTTCCAAATGAACTTGATTACTTGTTCTTGGTCGATCTTATTAAGTGGCTCGGCCTCAGCCCATTTCGTGAAATAATCGACCCCCACGATGGCAAATTTACATCCCCCTGGCGCCGTCGGCAAGGGACCGATGAGGTCGATGCCCCATTGGGCGAACGGCCATGGGCTATACATAGAGGTGAGCTGCTCGGGGGAAAGCTTGATGTTCGGGCCCATCATTTGACACCTGTGACACGATCTGGCATAGGCGATCGCATCTTTTTGTAGTGTAGGCCAGAAAAAACCTTGCCTGGTCGTTTTGTGGATGAGAGCTCGCCCGCCAGCACGGTTTCCACAGATCCCGTCATGGATCTCGGCTAAAACGAGCCGGCCTTCCTCCGGCGTAATGCACTTGAGGAGAGGAAGGCTGAAAGCTCGCTTGTAAAGCCGGACGTCCAACAGGGTGTATCTGGTTGCACGGAGCTGAAGCTGGCGAGCTTTGATACGGTCGGCAGGGACCCTTCCGTTCTTCAAGTATTTGATGAACGGAGTCATCCAGTTCTCCTCGCCGATGACAACTGTGGTAATCAGGCTTCTGTCGATCGCCGGCTTTGCTGATTTTGTGATTTGGATGTTAGAGAAATATCCTGCCCCATCTGATGATGCTAGTTTGGATAGGGCATCGGCCTGGGAGTTGTGCTCTCTCGGGACTTGTTCGATCATCACCTCTTCAAACTTCGTGCACCTTTCGGCGACAAGTTCTTGGTATTTGATCATTTGTTCGCCGCGCGCCTCATATTCTCCCTTGACTTGGTTCACGACCAAGAGGGAGTCCATGAAAATGTGGAGACGGCGAACATCCAGGGCGAGGGCTAGATCGAGCCCGCCTACCAAGGCTTCGTATTCGGCTTCATTGTTGGTCGCACGGAACCCGAAACGCACCGCATTTGTAAAACTTTGGCCGTTGGGGCTGATGAGGACAATCCCTGCCCCTGCTCGCGATCCGGTTGCTGAGCCATCCATGTACAACTTCCAAGTAGGACGGCCGACCTGGGTCGGACTGGGAGGGAATGTTAATTCCACCACGAAGTCCGCCAGAGCTTGGCCTTTGATCGTCGTGCGAGGAGCGTACGTGATACCGTATTGGGCGATCTCCAGTGACCACTTGAGGAGTCGCCCGTTGGTGTCTGGCCGGTGCAGAACTTGCCTTAAGGGGAGAGTCGTCAGAACCTCCACATGATGTTCGAAGAAGTAGGCCCTTAGCTTGCGAACACTCATGACTAGAGCGTAGGCGATCTTCTACAGAGGCGTGTATCGCGTTTCCGCGTCGTGGAGCGCTTGGCTAACGAAGTAGATCGGTAAGTGTGCTTGCCCCTCTGCTCGCACTAAAACAGCACTCAGCGCGACCTCCGAGGCCGCCAGGTAAAGGAATAGCTTTTCACCGGGGATCGGCTTTGCCAAGTTCTGGGGGTTAGACAAGTACTCCTTAATTTTGGCGAATGCTATTTGACTCTCCTTTGTCCATGCGAACTTCTTGTTCTTTATGGTCGCGAAGAATGACTTGCTTTTATCTCCGAGCCGGGAGATAAAACGGTTAAGGGCAGCTAGACAACCTGTGAGGCGTTGCACCTGCTTGACATTCCGTGGCTCCTGCATGTCGAGGATCGCCTGGATCTTGGTGGGGTTTGCCTCGATCCCTCTCTGGCTCACGATGTGCCCCAGGAATTTTCCGGAGCTTACCCCGAAGTTGCATTTCTTGGGGTTTAATTTCATATTGAACTTCTCAAGGATGGCGAACGTCTCGACAAGGTCATTGAGGTGATCTTCCTTTTTGAGGCTTTTGACTACGATGTCGTCAATGTAGACCTCCATGGTCTTGTCGATCTGGTTGGCGAACATCCCTTTGACTAGCCGTTGGTAGGTCGCCCCTGCATTCTTCAGACCGAACGGCATTCAGACCCAAAAGTATACGTCTTTTTCCGTGTGGAACGATGTGTGCTTTATGTCTTTCTCCGCCATTGGGATCTGATGGTATCCGGCGAAGGCATCCATGAATGACATCACTTCGCAACCTGCTGTGCTATCGACCAAGTGGTCGATATGAGGCATCGGAAAGTGATCTTTTGGACATGCCGCGTTGAGGTCGGTGAAGTCGATGCATAACCTCCAGGAGTTGCTCGGCTTTTTGACGAGCACCGCGTTGGCTACCCACTGTGGCTCGTCTGTAGCTACTCCGATTAGTTTGTTATCGAGTAGCTTTTTGACTTCTATGTCGAGCGCCGCGTATTTCTCACGACCGAATTTCCTACGTTTCTGGTGAACAGGCTTCCTTGCCGGGTCGATCTTTAGATAGTGGCAAGCGTGTTCAGGACTTATGCCGACCATATCTTGATGCGACCAGGCAAAGACTCCGATGTTCTTACGTAGTAAACTGATTAGATCATCCTTTAACTCGAGGTCGACGCTTGTGCCGATCTGTACTTCCCGCTCAGGGTGAGCCGGGTCTATCATTATACTTTCCAACTTTTCAATGGGGACGGTCGCTTCTCGTTTGGAATGATCTCCGGACTCGATCCTTGGATCGATGTCGAGGCTTGGCTCGAAACCGATCCTTGGCTCGATGTCGTCTGTCAATCGATGTGAGATGGCGTCCTCTGAGTCGGGCTGGTTCGAGGTGCTTGGCTCGTCGATCTCCATTGGTTGATTGTCGATCGTCTCAATGTTATAAATAGTATGGGAAGTGTTGAAATAAGTTACGACACAGGAGTAATTCAAACATTTCTTAGCCATTAGTTGGTCTCCTTTTACAGTACCGACCGTCCCATCGGCAGTGGAGAATTTGATACAGTAAAAGAAAGAAGAGGCGACCGCCTCGAAGGTTTCTAGAAATGGGCGACCTAGGAACCCATTATAGATGCTGGGCCCATCTATGATTACAAAATTTAGGTTCCTAGTAATCCTAACCTTGGGATCGTAATAACATATTAGCTCGACAGAGAGCTTGATCCTTTCGTAGACTTGGACTGTGCTGTCACCGAACCCTTGAAGCACGGTGTCAAATGGCTTGATGAACTTGGTCAGGTTGCCGAGCTGGTCAAGAGCAGATTTGAATATGATATTGCAAAAGCTCCCATTGTCAACCAGCACGCGATCGACCATTTTCCCAAGGATACACGCAGAGATTACCAATGCATCCTCTTTGGGGCACTGCACTCCCTCCCTATCCTTGTTGGAGAAAGTGATGAGCGCGTCTTTGGAGATGGTCGACTCAGGGGGTACCACGACATGGACCCCGGCGAACGCCCTCAATTCGGCCTTCCGTTTTCTGTTCGACATGGTGGAAACCGGGGAAAGGTCTCCGAGGTTTCCACCTCCTTCCTGAAGCATATTGGTCCGGCCGCCAGGGTTGATCGGAGGATCGATTCATCAGAGTACTCCGTGTTGGTCCCCAAGAATGATGAAGACTATCCTCAGTGTACCAACACGAGTCTTTTCTAGCGCGCTTTGTCCTCACTCACGCGCACCCTGAGAAACTTCCCAGGGGTTCACCCATCTCATAACTACTCCAGGTCAAGCACGCTTAACTTTGGAGTTTCTATGAGATGGCTACCAGAAAAGAAGATGCATCTTGTTGGTATGAGTAATCCAAATCAATTCATTTAACCACTTTCTAGTGCAGATCCCACAGGTCGAATTGCAAGCCGCGCCTCGCGCATTTTTAAGCCCATGCAGGCAGGATGATGGACCGAATCCCAACAATTCCCCTCCCAGTACCTGCCAGCATCTCAGACCCATAGTTTGGAAACCTCCGCGAACTAGATTTGATCACACAGCCCTCTAGTGGCTGGATTCATTCACACAGTCCTCCAACACTTGACATCAGCATCTGTTCCAGCTCCGTTTACTGCCGCGCCAAGATCTCGGGCCCAAAGATACTAGATTTGATCACATAGCCCTCGAGCACCTGACAACCTCCACAACGCCAACATCTCAGTTCCGACCAACTGGCAACATTTGCTGCATGCCCGCCTCTTAGTTCCAACACCCTGGCAGGTCAAGCACGCTTGACTTTGGAGTTTCTATGAATCCGCCCCCGTGACCTGCTCCGATACCAATTGTTGGTCCCCAAGAATGATGAAGACTATCCTCACTGTACCAACACGAGCCTTTTCTAGCGCGCTTTGTCCTCACTCACGCGCACCCTGAGAAACTTCCCAGGGGGTCACCCATCTCATAACTACTCCAGGTCAAGCACGCTTAACTTTGGAGTTTCTATGAGATGGCTACCAGAAAAGAAGATGCATCTTGTTGGTATGAGTAATCCAAATCAATTCATTTAAGCACTTTCTAGTGCAGATCTCACAGGTCGAATTGCAAGCCGCGCCTCGCGCATTTTTAAGCCCATGCAGGCAGGATGCTAGACCGAATCCCAACACTCCGGCTCGTTCTGCTCGATCCTGGCGACCGGATTGGGAGGGATTTCATCGTTCTGTCGGCGCTCGCGCCCTCCGGTCCTCTCTGCTCGAGGCTCTGGGTTGGTAACCAAGTTATCTAATTTGCCTTCCTCAAACAGTCTCCAGAGTTGTCTGAGGAGGTCGCGACACTGGCTGGTGTTGTGGCCAGGACTCTTGTGGTAGGCACAAAATTTGCCGCGGTCTAGATGACCGTGGTCCCTCACCGGTTTCGGTTTGCTAAGCCATTCGCGCCCCTTGATGGCGTTGAAAATGTGGGCTGGAGATAGGTTGAGGTTACGGAGGAGGTGAACCTCCACATCCTCGAAAGCTTTGAATTCGCCGGGCGGCTTCGCGATCGCCTTTCTGGGCTTGGCGACCGCCTTTCTCGGGATGGAAGATGGCGCCTTCCCTTCCCTGGTAGATCCCTCACCTAAGCAGAGGGTGAGCATCCTCTGCCTAGCCAGAAAATCAGCGGCCCTGACGCGGAAGATCGCGTAGGTCGGGGGGATGTCCTTCGTAAGGTGCCTGAACATGGGCGAATGGCCATAGAATCTCCCTAGGATCGAATAGAGAGCGAGCTCGTCGCTAATGGGCTCGCCGGTGAGGAATATTTCAACCACCCGGTCGATGTAATCTTCATCGGGCTCGTTCTTCCCCTGCCTGATTTTCATCATGCGGTGGGGGCCTTCTGGCCGAGCAACTTTGGCGGCGAAATACGACGTGAAGTCGTTCGCCAGCTTCTCAAAACAATTGATCGAGCGCGGTGGCAGTGAGATGTACCACCTATGGGCGAGATCGCCCAATGTCAATGGGAACATTCGGCACTTCGTCGCGTCCGATGCCCCACATACGGTCATATAAATCCGGAACTTGCTCAAATGGGTCTCAGGATCCGATCTCCCCTCATATAGAGGTGTTTGAGGAGGAGCGATCTTCGGTTGAACGGGGGCGAGCTCGATCTGGGCTGCGAGTGGCTCACTCGGTCCGATGATCGATCTCTTGGCGCCTGCCCCAGTTTGTAGGAGCGCCTTCATTTCGTCGAGCTGGCGTTGCATGGCGGCCATCGCCGTAGCCTGACTGCTCGCAGATTGGCTCTCGGAGCGGGAGCCGAGGCGATCGTGTACCGATCTTCTGGCCCCGCGATAGGTAACGAGTTCTCCGCCACCGAGCTCAATTCTTAGGCGAGTGGGAGCCCGTTGGCCGGCCTGTCTTCTGGGAGTCGGGTATGCCGAACTCCTAGTGACGGATTCGGACTCAGATGTCTCCCGACTGGGGCCCGAATGCCCGGGTCGCCATGAGGGATCACTCCCTAGGCGGCTGAAGACGGAGTCGTCCCGCCTCACGAGCGCTTTTTCTTGCGGCTCGGGGCTTTCTGACGATTTCTCGACATATAGCCCCTTGAGTTTCCGCTTGCCCGCACGGCGGATGGCGGAGGGAGTAATAGTGGGCGAGTCGCATGCCCTCCGTCGCTCCCTGAGGATGGCCATAGCCTCCTCGATCTGTTCCGCGGTTTGGAACTGATCGAGTGAGAGGCTGGGGCCGTCCCTCGGGGGCGGGAGTGAGAGCCTAGCGTCGCTGCGGTCGCCTTCCGCCGTAGGTTGGGATTCGGTCTGGGCCGGAATAAGATGTCCGGCAGATCGCAAGGTGGCTCTTTTGGAGGTCGTGGCAGACGTCATGTTTCTGAAGGTTTTTCTTTGAAGAACAGTGAGTGTTTCTTCAAGTATATGCCCCGGAGAACAGTGAGTGTTCTTCGAGACGGTCGGAATAAAATTTGAAGGTTAAGATAGTGCCCCTCCTTCTAGCGCCAATTGTTGTTACCCAAAATATTATCCAGAGATGATATTGCTGGAATGGTCGAGTAACAAACAAATGCGAGAACACTTCCGTGGGAAAGTAAATAACACAAGATTTGCCGGGGTTGTTAGTCCCGGGCTTGAATGCTCTCGCGAGATGTTATTAATACAAATACTTTGGAGTACAAATATTAATGTTAGAGTGCAATTACAATGAGTGTAAGGACTCTAGTTATCTTAGCTATAGAGCGTGAAGATTGCCGGAAGAACCAGATATGATGCTCTGTGAGTTCTTGCTTTTTATGTTCTGTATACGTGAATGAGTTTCACTGTGTTGTCTTTGTACTGTTTTTCACTCTCTCCTTTGGCCACTGTTGGAGGCCGTCTATTTATAGGAGAAGTGGTTGCTAGGTCCTCCCCGGCGATCGCGGGCGACGGCCGTTTTCTATATTAGAATAAGGTTGGCGATCGTCCATCACGAGGGACTGTTTCCTTAAAGTCCGAGGCTGTTGCTGGCATCCAGATGTACGAGCCAATGAGAAGTCCGCACGCGTCCTGAGTCGCTGTCTGGGGGGGACCCACTTTGTACCTTTCGGCGGGCTTGTCGGTAGGTGTGAAGGTTGTGACAGGCTGGGGTCAAAAGGCCTTATCTTGTGGCACCTTTTGCGGATCTGCATGTGGGTCTTCGTCCGAGATTCGGTCTTCGAAGACTCTGACGGGTGTCGGATTCATACGTGGCACGGGACGATCGTCTACAGTCGGACATTATAGGCGATCGCCAGATGCCAATAGACGATCGCCTTGGACGTCGACCGCTAGGCGCTTGCCCAGCATCTGTCTTCTATGGCTGGCTCTTGACCATTACGCCGATCGCCATCGAGGCGTATAAATCGCCGCACAACAGAGGCAGCATGTGTATTAAATGTCATTCAAGGGGGAGTGTTGTAAGTAATGTATGAATGACCTTTATGCCCCCTAAACCCTAATTGTGTACCTATAAATAAAGGCATTTGGCCCTCATAATAAGATACACACCATTCTTCTTCTCTTTTATTTTCCTCTTTTTCCTCTCAAGTTCTCACCTTCTACACTAGTTCCCTTCTCTGCCAGGTACTTTCTTTTCTAATTAATTGATTACTGATTAGGTTAATAAGGTTAGTAGTTTATTACGTATTTGAAATATTAGGTTATTCGGGTTATTTGCCTATTTGAGTATTTGATTATTTGCTTATTGAATATTAGGTTATTTGAGTATTTGATTAATTAGTTATTTGTATATTTGTTAATTTGAGCACATAGAACTATAGAAAGAAGATCTCTCGAAGCAGTTTAAAACATACCCATGTCAATTAGTGTTAAGAGTAACAGCACAAAAATTAGGAACACCCCTCCTCATCCCCTGATCATATATATGGAAATAACTTGAGAAAGTAAATATTTCGGATATTGTGCAAAAACCAAACAAATAAACATGCAAGCATGTAACCATGGTCCATGTCATTAAATGACAAAAAGAACACCATGGAAATCTTATGGCTTACATCCTATGTGTCCACAAGAACTAGAAAATTATCGGGATGAGCCGTCTAGCTTTCTTTTTTCAATAAGAATCGACGTGGGGATGTGCTGCCTATCTTGACTAGGTTTCAAACCCCTTAAATATTTATGTGTTCTTTGTTCATTGGATTAGGGGCATATTTTTGCCTCCCCGCCCAGGGCATCCAAAACCGTTGGATCGGCCCTGATTTTGACCAATAAAAATGAAGACAGACAAATTTATTGTGGACGGGAGGAGTACAACACATCGAGCCAAACTAGCCGAGCCAAACTAGCCGAGCCCAATACCGGCCCAGCACAGTTCCCCCTTACGGGGTCGTGGTCCGCATTTGTCCGACCCTCATCTGACCCGGCCCACCCAGTGGCCATTATTTAACAAAAGGGACAAACTTATTCATTACATTCATCAAGCTGGAGAATAAACAATAAACATGCATCGGCGAAAAGTTGCAATTTATGTGGCAGGAAATCAAAACATGTGAATTTGTATTTTAATCTCAACCACCGCCTCCGCAGCCGCCGCAACCACCACAGCTGCCGCCACCACCACCGCAGCATGTGAAAACAGTTGTTGTAGCCAAGCCAGCAGCCGCTCCTGTCGCCCCTAGAACCACCATACTGCCATCCTTTCCATGACTGGTCACCGCCGGCTTCTCTTCGCGACCAATTTTGCAAAGACAGCACAAAAGTAAGACTACTGCGGCCACAGAGCCACAAACAACGAGCACAATTGCAGCTATTTTCATGCTTGTGATTGTGATTTTCCGACAGTTTGATCTCTTTTGTTTTGTGTGTGTGTGTCTCTATATATACACATCTCTTTAGCCGAGAAGTAATAAGTGTTTTAAAAAATGTTGTATAAGATGGAAGCCGAAGACTTCCATTTCATGGTACGTGGTACGTGGACATTGACTTAGTATAGTATTCCTTTTGCCCCTTGAGTGTAACCCCTCGTAGACTTCATTGTAATTTATTTCACAATCCTGTTATAAGAACATTTCTTCACAATGTTGTGGAAATTATCAAGAAATTGACCGCAAGTTTACTTTAGGCTAAGGCTGGGACTTTTGGAACCGGGAACCGCAGAATCGATCCGAACCGTATCGGAACCGACGGTTCGGTTCGGTTCCTAGCAACAATTTTTTTTTTTTTTCGTTTCGGTTCGTACTGTTAGTATTCGGTTCGGTTCGGTTCGCGGTTCCTGTCTGTTTTAAAGAGGAACCGATCTGAACCGCAAGGAACCGTCCGAACCGCACCGAACCGGGAAACCGACCCTCTGAATATAATATAATATAATATATTCTTATTAAACATAATGAATATAATATAAAATAATATAATATATTCTTAATAAAATATAATATAATATAATATATTTCGTCCAAACCATACAAAATCGGTTCCGGTTCGGTTCGGTTCCTGTGCGGTTCGGTTCCTGTGCGGTTCGGACAAAAAAAAACTGGAAAAACCGAACCGCGAAAAAACTATGCGGTTCAGTTCCGGTTCCTGTATTTTTCTCCCAGGAACCGAAAAGTCCCAGGCCTACTTTAGGCCTCTTAATGTGCTAGCAAAAAATCAATTTCTCGACGAAATATGCTTTTTGTTAGTGGATACCCCTCCCCTCCTGTAACAAGGAGGTCGAGGGTTCGACTCCAGTGGGAGTCCGGGTGTGTGCGTGTTAAAAGAAAAAAAGATTGAAATATTAATTGAAACTCAATATCTAAATCGGCACTGTGCCGACAGAATTTCCCTGCTTTGTGCGGGATATACTGGATATGTTTGATTTAGTTTGGTTTGGTTTATTAAGAAGTAATTACCTTTGTTATGATTTAGAAATCTGGATTACTAAACACCGCCCTAAATTACTAGTCACCGCCCTTAAAAATTACATTTTTGCCCTTCATTACTATTGAACCTCTCTCTCTCTTCTCTCTCACTATTTTTCTCTCTCACTATTGTATCTCACTTTTCTCTACATGCCATTATCACCGCCACACCGCCGCCGTGCAGTCGCACCACCACCGTCGTGCCGTCGCATCGCCACACTACTCTCACTTCGGTAAAATTGACGCAGGCGTCTGGAATTTCCGCCTGCACCATGGTGCAGGCGTCTGGAATTTCCGCCTGCACCATGGTGTAGACGTCTATTCCAGACGCCTGCACCATGGTGGAGGCGCCTAGAGTTTCCGCCTGCACCATGGTGCAAAGGTCTGGGATAGACGCCTAAACCATGGTCCAGGCGTCTGGGATAGACGCCTGTAACAAGGTGCAGGCGTCTACAATAGATGCCTGCACCATGGTACAGGCGGAAATTCCAGACGCCTACACCATGGTATAGGCGTCTATTGTAGACGCCTGCACCACTTCTGGAGTTTCCGCCTCCACCATGGCGCAGGCGTCTGGAATAGACGCCTACACCATAGTGCATGCGTCTACAATTGTACCATGGTACAGGCGGAAATTCCAGACGCCTGCACCATGGTACAGGCGGAAATTCCAGACGACTGCGTCAATTTCACCGAAGTGAGAGTAGTGTGACAGTGCTACGGCACGGCGGCGGTGGTGCGGCGACACGACAGCGGCGGTGCGGCGATGGCGGGTAGAGAGAAGTGAGACATAGTAGTGAGAGAGAAAAGTAGTGATAGAGAAGAGAGAGAGGTTCAATAGTAATGAAGGGCAAAAATGTAATTTTTAAGGGCGGTGACTAGTATTTTAGGACGGTATTTAGTAATACCCTTTAGAAATACATATACATCCTCTTCAATTATTTCTCCCAACTAATTAAAAAAACTTATAATTACATAAATATATAATTATATTAGTATAATCAGTTATTTTATATATAAATATTATAAATCGTGCAACACATTGATGAAAAAAAGTGTGTAGTGCATTTTGGCCCCCTCTGAAAATAAAATATTTTTTAAATAAAAAATTATATATCAGGATATAATCAAATTAAAGATCTCGGCAAAATAGAATAACATAAAAGAAACAAAAACTCAAAATATTAATTTTTATGTGTCAAAATCACCCTTCAAGTGTGGAGGGTAAGTTCACCCTCTTTTTAAGAGTCGATCCTTACTATAACAAGACTTCATCAAGTAGTAAAAGCTTAATCGGAGTTGTTATAGCTAATTCTGAGTAGAAAAGACTCGAATCTAATCAATTCACCCGAGTTTTCATTTAGTTCTACTCAAATGAAAACATAGACTCTCAAGAAATTAAATTACAATAACATACAATAAACATAGTCGGAGTGAGTCGTGAGATGTGTAGGAAAGGAATGAATGAAAAGTGAAAATCCTAATTACACTTATATATACTTAGGGTAATTAGGTAATTTAACATATAAGCGAGCGGGTGTCTGGGTTTCGGGTGTGGGTTTGAGTGATCCCAAACCAGCACCCGTGATATCAGGTGTCACCCGAACACAAACCCAAAACCAAACCCAGTCAACTCGGGTTTCGCCCGTTGACATGGGTTCGGGTTCGGATGGGCCCCACGGGTTTGGGCTTTCCTGCCATCCATAGTGATGTATGGACAACTGAGACCCAGTTAAGCACCCAATCATTTTGTTTACAATTGTGGATGCTATATATAAACCAATGTTCGAAAAAGCGAAGGCGTAAGCCAAGGCGTTGGCCTGCCAAAAAACGAGGTGTAAGCCTCGAGACTCCAGGACGTAAGCTCTTCGTGCATTTTTTTACGACATAAAATAATACACAAAATAATTATCCCTTAAGTATAACTTAAAATAAGTATAAATAAATTACTCATTAAAGAGATAAATTTAAAATAATAAGTATTGAAATTAAATAATGTCTAATAGTTATTTTATTGATAACAAGACAACAACCTTTTAAAGAATTTATAATAAGATGAACATTTTTAATTCAATTGTTAATAGAGTCTAATGTTCATATTGACCAAGGGCAGACATGTCATTTCAAATTTCAACATAGCCCTAAAACATCAGTTTTCTTCTCTTTCCGGCGGCCTACTTTTATAAAACTCTAAAACACCACTTCTCTTTTTAATTTCCAGCCGCCTCCTTCCTCCTTTCTCTCTACTAGATTTGAGATTGAGACCATCCCTCTCCTCCATTATTCCTCCTCTGTTCTTCTTTCCTTATTTTCCTTCTTTCATATTAAACAAGAGGACCACTCCTCCTGTGGTTAACTCGGAATCCAAACAGGAAGAACTGAAGAAGAAATTCATATCTTTACAACGAAGAATGAGCTAACGCTTCTCAGATATTTTCTTATTACTTGATACACAAAAAGTGTTGGCTTCTGAAAGAAAGCGCAAAAGGCGCAAATAATGCGTAAAAAGCGTGCGCCCTAAGAAAAAAGCGGAAGCTTCTTATACAACCCGCCTAAATCTACGCGCCTTGCAGCGTTTTTGGTCAAAAGCGCCCCAATGTGCGCCTTGGAGCGCGCTCAGCGGCGCCTTTTCAAACACTGCTCTAAACGAATGGAACAATGTTAAGATGCATTTTTACATTTGTTTGTTACTATTTCTTCATTTATTTTTTGTTCTATTCGAGGTCGGCTCGAATTCATTAAGTGTTTTCGGATCATGTTCGAACTCAGTTCCTTATGCATTTTAAATATTTGAATATGTTCGCGAGCACATTCGTGGACATGTTCGTTAATAATTAGTTAATTCTGTTTTCAAACAATAAACAAACATCCGTCAACTGAACAAATGAAAGACAAACACCTATATCTCATGTATGTTCATTCAAATACACCTTATATAACTCACACAGGCTTTCCTGGTCTCACATATATTTTAATAAAATATTATTATCCCCTTTGTAAATTATCAGGAAAAAATGAGCAATGATTTTATCAGACTATATATTTTTTTTGTTACATAAGACTCAACTTAATAATTTCCTTATTAGTCGAGTTATAATCGACTACTTCACAAATATTTTACATACGAGCTTATTCACGAGCTGTCAATAAACAAGCGTAATGTTGTTCAAATTATGTACGTTTATTCAACAAGCTCTAAATTTTGTCCATTTAATGTTTGTTTAACTAAATAAACGCTCGTGAACGAGCTCTAACCATCACGAGCATTTTACCAAATGCTTTGTTCATTCACACCCCTAGGAGGAAGGGGAGCGGGAGGAGGAGGGGGAGGACTTGTCTTGTTGTCTTTGTATTTATAGCGGCACGTGTCGTAGTTGTGTTTGCGGGAACAAAAACGTGCAAGTGCTTAGGCATATTAGGTGTTCAACAAAAACATCAAGTGCTACAACTACAGTAGTGTCTGTGATACCATAAGCCAATGTACTCAAGCAACAACAACATGCATGCTATATAAAAGCTCCAACTGGATTTATCAATAAGAGAGGGGGAACAGCAATATCACGTTTTCGGATATACGCCAACGGAAAATACTATACTTACAATATTACAAATGGCTTTCACTGTTTTTTTTTTTTGCCATTTTTAATACACACACTATACATAGGTTGATAATGGATTGGATATAAGAGCCAAGAGATTCAAGTTTCAGAATTCGAAAGAACCTACTTTAGAAAGGAATGTCGACACTCCATACTCGAAGAAGAAGCAATGCAGTGTTTCCTTGAAATATTTTTGAAACAGTTTCAGAGAATATTTTTGAGATTTGTACAAAAACCACACGTTTTTCTATGTTAAGTGAGAAAATTACGGAAAAAGAGGTTTCGGATTCGATTATAAACTTTATGTTAATTACAGTTAACTTTCTAATATTTACTCTTGTACACTTTAGTTCTATTTTCCAAAATAACAAACGCGAACGCATTTTCAATTTTCTCAAAACAAATGAAAACATAGTATAATTTTCTGTTCTCATACCGAACAGAAGAGAACACACCCTAACCTGTCAGGAGCGATGTTTTCTTAAGGCGGTAAACAGTCGAAGTCGAGGCAATCCAACCGTGTCATGTCATCTCATATATAATTGTCCGAAGGGTACTTTGAATCTCTTCAAAGTTTACATGAGACCGATCTCCTGAAAGAAACAACTTCACGTTGTCCTTCACGGTAATCCAACTGCAACCCGGACTCTTTCTAATGCCTCTTGATCTTTTATACAGTCTCATTTGTTCTTCATCTCTTTTCTTACCTATAAAACTGTAAATATCCGACAAAACCACATATGGAGCTGCATTATTTGGTTCGAGTTCTGAGAAATGCTGAGCTGCAAGTTTCGCAAGGCCAATATTCATGTGGGTCCGGCTTGCACCGAGAAGGGCACCCCAAACCCCCGAGTGAGGCTCGACCGGCATTGACTTTATCAATTTTATGGCTTCATCAAGCCGGCCAGCTCTACCAAGCAAATCAACTATGCAAGCAAAATGATCAGGGCCAGGTTCAACCTTGTACAAAGTCCTCATAGAGTTAAAGTACTTCCATCCCTCATCTACATTTCCCACATGGGTACAAGCAGACAAAACACCGAGAAAAGTAACGTCATTAGGCTCGTGTCCTTCATCAACCAGTTTCTTAAACAACTCAAGTGCTTTTCCTCCAGATCCATTATGGGCAAATCCCGTAATCATGGAATTAAACGAGACGATGTCGGGTGTAGGGATGGATTTGAATACCTTGTGGGCATCGTTTATAATCCCACACTTTGAATACATCGAGACAAGGGAATTTTGGATGGACAAAGTATGTTCCATATCCATTTTAAACACAAAAGCATGGATTTGTAGACCAAGGCCAAAACATGCAAAACTAGCCGAAGCACGAAGCAAGCTACTGAATGCAAGAGGGTTAGGCCTTATTGCGTTGCGATTCATCCGAACGAACCACCGAATAGCCTCTTCGTGTTCTCCATTATTGACAAATCCAGAAATAAGAGCCGTCCAAGCAAACTCATCCCGTTCGGGCATCTTATTAAATAATTCGATACATTTTTCAGTTAAACCTTTGTTACAGAATCCCATAATTAAGGTTGTCCAAGAGGCTGAATCTTTGGAACCCATTTTCTCGAAAAGTTCCTGTGCCTCTTCAAGCCTTCCAGTTTGAACATAACCGTATATAAGGGCGTTCCAAGAAACTACATTTTTCTCAGTCATTATGCTAAATAGATTCCTTGCTTCATTTATACAGCCGAACCTCGAGTACATTGCAATAATACAATTGCTCATCAACACGTCAGACTCAAATCCCAAACGTGACGCCAAGCCATGCACTTGACAACCTTCTTCATATTTACCAATTCTGCCACAAGACTCGAATATTACAGTGAGCACAGCAGGCCCTGTTCCCACATGACCTTCCCTTCTCATTCCCAGTAATAATTGAAAGCCATCCTCAAAACGACCCACTTTCATATACCCATCAATCATAGAACACCAGGTAAACTCATTTCTATCCTCTTCCATCATATCAAACAATTTCCTAGCCTCACCAACTCTCCCATTCTTACAGTACCCATCCACCATTGAGCTCCAAGAAACGACATTCTTCTCCACCATGCCCTCAAAAACCCTAACAGCCTTGTCCAACTCCCCAATTTTCAAATACGCATTCATCAGAATATTCGAGCAAAACGGGTCCCTCCACTTTAACGGCATCCCCTCATACAATCTCTCAGCCTCATCAAACCTGCCGGCATTAACAAAACCCATGATCATAACAGAGTAGGACACTGCATTTCGCAATGGCATCCGCAGAAACAATCTAAAAGCCTCTTCCAACCCATTCACTCTGACATAAGCCGTGATCATAGCATTCCATGTTGCAACTGTCCGTTGGGGCATTACATCGAACAGCTGCCGTGCATTTATCATTTGACCATTGTCTGCATAAGCCGAGAGCATGGCGGTGTAAGAAACAACAGTCTTGTCGGGAATGCGATGAAATAGCGATTCTGCCTCCCTGATGTTTCCCTTTCGGCCATGTTCCGTTATCTGAGTGTTGCAGTAAACGACGAATTTCTTGGTTTTGGCAGTTGATTTTGAGATGGTTTGAGTGGCTGGAGTTGAGTATGACTTCAGAACTGTTGAGTGACGAAGTGTTCGCATTACGTCGGCAGTATAAAATTGCAGCAGACTAAAGCAGGTTGGCTTCTTGTCAGAACTACCACTTACATATCCACATTTTAAAAAGCCCAACACAGTACTTTGTTGGGCTTATTTCTTATATATGCTGCTAAAAACCACATGTAGCCCAGTGCAGTATGGGCAAAAACAAAAGAAAAACAGAACAGAACCTTGCTCCACAATCGCACACCAGTAGAGCTATAAACGAGCCGAACTATACCGAACTATACAGAATTTCGGTTCGGTTACTTTCGAACCATAGTTCGGCTCGGTTCATGGTCGAACCTTAATTTTTAAGGTTCTAGTTCGAGTTCGAAGGGTAAAAAAATTACTTTAGTATTTGATTTGATTAGGCCCGAATATTTGAATGGTTCGAATATAGTTGGGTTCGTTTTACATAGGTTGTAGTTATTTGCTTATCTTATCTCTAGACTATGAAAATAATATAACATAGAATGCTGAATAAAAACTAAAGTATTACCTGGAATCGAGCCGAACTATTCTGTCCGATTCTCCGAACCCTATTTTATAGAGTTCTGCTCTACGTTTGGCGTCCCGAATCAAGCTGCAAACCGAGTTTTTTCGAACCGAATCCTTCGAACCGAATCGAACTATCAGATTTGTTTACATTCTATACATCAGTCGCCTTCGCCTAACTCGCCTCCGAAAAAAGAACAGGTCAAATCTATTTGATTTGCTCTCCATAGTTCTCCTGCGCCTACTCGCCTCTGAAAACGAGTTTACGCATTTGAATCAGTTTAGATCAGGTTTGATAAAAGGAATTAGCTGACTTGCAGAGTTATGGAACACTAGTTTAAAGGAAAAGTTGTCTGCTGATAGTCCCTCTCCATCTAATCACTAATTTTACTCTTAGGATTTTCGGGGAACAGGTTTGTTAATGCTTGAAGATCAACTTGATGTTTAAATTTAGTGATTTTTCTCAATTTATCATCACGATTTTTAATTTTATTTGAACGATCAATTTTGAAATTTATTTGGAATTCACCAAAGTGATCAAATTAATAAAGAAAAAAAATAAAAACTACTGAATAATACTTATAAATAATAAAAATAAAAATAATAGTAAAAATAATAAGAATGATGAAGATATTAATATTGAGAAAGTTGCAGGGTTATGATTTTTACCTCAATTGATTATAATTCATGTTTATATAATAATTACCTAGTCAATTGAAAAAAAGAAACTCAATTTTTTTTTATCTTCCAACGCCAATAGAAAATACGACAAATTAACCAACTCACTATATTCTATATAAATTATCTTAATTTGTAGTTGTGAAATTTATAAATTCTCCAGTAAAGAGATACACAATTTGTAAGAGTATACATATCTCAAATATAATTGTAGTTTTCTTCGAGCAGTTCGTTAATTGAGTATCATTTTCAAAATTAATAAGATTAGTGATAATTATTCTATTATGGGCCAAGTAATTGAAAGTAGAGCTGCAAACGGGTCGGATTCGAGTCGGGTATGCTTGAACTCGGGTCGAGTTTTGTTTTTTCTGAAATCCAATCCAGTTGTCCCGAGTCGAGTCGAGTATCAACTGAACCTGCCGGATTCGGTTCGGACGAGTACACTCGGGTCATTCGAGTCGAGTCGGGTATACAACATTAAAAAATTAAAATTAACCCCAAAGTTTCAGTTATTTAGACAAAAAATATTTTTTTAGAAAAAAATAAAAAAACCTCGTCGGGTATACGAGTCGAGTCGAGTCGAGTCGAATTCAGACCAGACATTTGAACCCTCATCGGGTAATATGAGTCGAGTCGAGTAGACTCGACTACTAAATTGAGTTTATTTTTGTAGCCAAACTTGACCTGATCGATGGAGTCGAGTCGCGTCGAGTGTGCTAAAAACAAATCGAACTCGAATCGAACTCGAGTCGAGTCGACCAGACTTGAGGCCCTAATTGAAAGTATCAAGTCTAGTGAAGAAAACGCAATCTCAGAAAGTATCAAAGTCGGAAAAAAAAAAATTATTTCATGCCTCAAGACAATTTGGTTGGTCTTCAGTCAATTACCATAAAAAACAAAAAAAGAACAGCTGACAAATTTACATTTTGTGTCGCGGCACACTTATGCCTGAGTCGTGGCACACTCCTATTTATGTTAAGAAAGTTCCGTTGTGTATCACGGCACACTTATTTTTGAACCGCGACACATTTCTTGTGCATGTGCCGTGGCACACCTATCTGTGCTGTTTGCGTGGCACATTTGTGTTTCTTGATCTGTGCCATTTGTGTTTCTTGATCTGTGCCGGGCCTACTTTGAGGTGGTTGCGTCACACTTTGTAGCGCTGCACATTTGAATCAGGAGAGACAATTCAATAATCTATATTTATGTGTAATTTCATATTTTTTCTGAGTTTCAAGAGATGGCGGGACCCTTCAAATTTGATTGTTGTGCACCTCAGGGCCGGCCCTACGGGTGGGCGGGCCGGGCGACGGCGCAGGGCATCAAAGCCCAAGGGGCATTAATTTTAGGCACAATGATGTTATTACTACCAAAAAAAGAATTAAAGTGTTGTCAACAAGACTTGAACCATGGACCTTTATGATAAATACACTTCTTTACCACTAGTCTAATGATGTTCTTGGATATTTTTTTTTAAGTTAATTGTATTACTATTGTTGTCGATTCATTTATTTTCTATAATTCTTTTTTTTAAATATTTGTCTTGTTTTGATGACAACACTTATTTATCTGAAATAAAATAAAATTAGTCATATTCAACAATTAATACTTATATATTTTTGCTTTGAAAAATTTTGTGATAATATTTACACTCTACATGAAATAATTTTAAATTACTAAATAGTTTCAACTAATTTTTGTGATTTCCACAGTCATAAAATATGATTATTGGAGGTTATTATTTTTTTTATATATTTTTAGATATAGTATCTTGTGAATCCAGTTTTGTTGTCACCCATGGTGTGGTCTGTTGCGTAAAGTTATATATGACTGTTTAAAATATATAACACTCGCTATTTAAGTATGTTTAGATTATTAAAAATATGATACAAATATAGTATTAAGTTTTTCTATGTTTTAAGATGACTTAAACATCATATATAACAGATACTTTTAGTGAAGACAACTATCATTATATGCAAGTCTCTAAAGATCATTTTACTTGATATAACATTATGATACTATATAATTATAAGATTTGTATTACGAAGAACACATTATTATTTAATAACAGTAACAAAAATTGGTCCTTAAAAATAATATACTTTTTTGTTTTGTAATTTTTAAATATGGGGGCATTTTTTGGCCTTTTCGCCCAGGACATGAGAAACCCTAAGACCGACCCTGATGCACCTTGTGAGGGGGAATACTCTATTAACTTGTTTTATATCGTTTAGGCACCATGAATCCGTTTTTTTATCAAAATCATATAAAATTAGTGCAATGAGCGTTTAACTGAATGATTTGATTAATGTTAAAGCTAAAATGATGATTTAGAATATACATTTAATTTAATTGAGTATAATAATAAATAATGCAAATACAAAAAAAAAATCATCAAGTACTGTATCACGATTATTAATTTCTACCACAACTCATTAATTTCAACTCATGCATGATGAAGTCATAAGTATTGTTCCTCCAAGGTTTGTTTCTAATTATGTTCTAGTTGATGTAATATATATATATATATATATATAATAGCGTTACGGATTCGAAGTACTAGATTAATTCTCTCTTCTATGTGTCATTTTCTTAATTTTGGATTTTTATTTATCTCAAATCTTGAATCCCACATCAATTTAAAATGGTACTCTAGCAATGGACAACCTAAATAAATAGAATTCAATATCTTATATCCCACATCGATTTAAAATAGAACTCCACAGTATAGAACCTAAATAACTACCTAGAATTCAATGTGTATTTTTCAACCATATATTTGAATCTCACATCTATTTTATTCAGTAGTTTTATAATATTAATAATATCACTTATTAAATAAATTACTTTATTTTTATTTCAGAATCTAATCTGTCTTATTATCGATTTTGCATTAATCGTATTTATCTAAAATTACCACATCAGTCTTAAATGAGGTTCTGTCGATTGGAGAACTAAATAAATATTTTAAATCAATATTATTTTTTGCTCCATAATTATTTTGCACGTTTAATAGTTTTATTTTTATTGAAAATGAATTTTGGCCAAACATTGTTGGCCAAATAAATAATCTTATCTTTTTGAAAAATTGTATTTTATTTAATTTAATTTGTCCAATTTATCAATGTCTAACAATTTGAGCGAATTTGATTTTTTAAAGTCAAACATAACAACCAAGTATTGTAACAACTTATATTTGATTATGTAGATTTTATAAGTTTTCTTAGACTTGGGTAATTCATTAATACAATCAATATGTATTTTATCGTCATATTTCTCATCTCCAATTAATTTGACCGATTATCGAGTTGGTTAAATAAATAGTATTATGTTTAACGAAATATAATTTGGCCAATTATTAAGTTGGTCAAATATTTTTTATTAAAAAATTAATTTGGCTAATTTATTGACGTTGAACTTAATCTGTGTATCAACATATAACAATTTGAGCAAATTTGATTTTTTTTTTGAATTTAGACATAACAACCAAATATGATAACAACTTAAATTTAATTATATAGATTTTATATATTTTAGTAGATTTGGGAAATTAGTGCATATAGCTATATAGATTTGTAAGGAGAACATGTGCTAAATTTATTTTTTAATTGAGTTTGAGACGGGTATAGGTATATAATATCTAAATGGGTTTCAGATGGCTGAACCCTAGCTCTATTGTTTCGGGTATCACTATATGAGTTTGGGATGAAAATACGTAGTACATTCACCTTTAAGTCAGATGTCAGATGAGTACGGTTATATAAATTATAAACGGGTTCGAGTGGCTGAATCTTTGCCTCATCTTTTTTGTTTTTCGTTGTGTTCTGCCGTGGTGAGGAACTCCGAATGGCTGGGGCTAACTAATAAATATAATTGGCGAGTTTTTTGCGTTAATAAATTTAATTAAATAATATTATTTTATTATATTTATATATAATACCGTTACGCATCCGGAACACCACGTTCACTTTCTCATATGTGGTATTTTTCATATTCTAGATTCTTATTTTATTTAAAAAATTTATTCCATCTTGATTTTAAATGACACTCCACTCAATGAATAACTAAATAAATATTTAACATAAATATATATTTTAGCCATAATTAATTTACACCACCACGTTAATTTGGTTATCTATTGAGTTGGCCAAATAAATTATTTTATTCTTATTAAAAAATTAATTTGGTAAATTATTAATTAAACATCATTGGTCCAAATATGTACATATTTAGTTTTTAATATTTAATTTATATATGCATAATATTATTTTTATATTTTTATATTTTTTTAATAAACTCGATTTTCTTCACTTACAAATAAATATATAAAGTATCTAAAAGCAATATGGAATCGAAGTAACCCTCTCTCCTACATGAAGTTTTTTATTTTTATTTTTATTATTTATGTAAAATCTTGAATTCCACATCAAAGTATAGGTATATAAATTGTAAAGGGTTTTGAAGATTGTATAATTCCAAAATTATACTAGGAATTTAACTTTTAATCTTTTCTCATTTATTATATTTATTCTTAACCTTTACTTTACAATGTTTGGATTTTCATAGAGATTGATTAATCAATTACTATAGCAACTTATGTTTACTTATTTAAATTATAAAAATTTAAACACGTTGAGTAATTAGCGGATATTATATAGGATGTGGGATACAAATGGTTAATAAAGTCATATTTTAATCGAGTTTGATGAATATGGCTATAAAGATTTTAAACAAGTTTGAATAGTTATATCATATTTTCATTGTTTCATGTGTTACTCTATTTGAAGCCTTGGGCGCACATGCGCTCAGCTAGATATGAGTAGGCTGTACGGATCCCTATTCGTAGTCTTGATATGAGCTTTGAACTGGATTAAGTGGTAGAATTATCTTTCAATTGAGTTTATGATGAGTACAAGTACATAAATTCTAAAGAAGTTCGGGTGGCTGAATCTCATACTCATTATTTCTGTTTATTGATGTGTTCCGTTGCGGTACAATTGCAAGTGACTGAACCTTAACAAAGTATTAAATTATTTTTTGGTTTTTAATTATAAATTACAATGTAAAGTGATTACCCGTCGAGTTTCGACGGCCTATACACTAGTACAATACTAAAACGGTCTCTCGTTTGTCCTGACATCATATTTATTGATGGTTCTATAAGTTTAGAGCGTTGGTTCTACAATTTATAATTTTCTAAGGATAATCTTAGGTTTTTGCTCCCCACAAGAGTCGAACCCCATACTTTTAGATTTACGTAGGAATTCGTTGCAAATTTGGTACCATCAGACTAATCGGCACTAATAATACTTTGTGTAACATGAGTACAAAGTCCATGCCTACACAACTCATGATTTTACGATGAGCCTAGTTAGAGATGGCAATAGATCTTGGATCCGATCCAGATCCGCAAATGCGGATCCGTTTTTGAGGATCTGGATCTCAAATTTTTAGATTCATCGGATCCGGGTTGGATCTGGATCTATAAAAAAATTTGCGGATCTGGATCTGGATCTTAAATTTCCAGATCCAGATCCGACCCGCGGATCTACATTATATATATATATATATATATATATATATATCTAAAAACCCTAATTATTTATTATCAAAAACAAAAGAAAAAAGAATCCCTAATTCCAGGATCTCGATGATGTTGAAAGTAGTTGTAACATGGAAGACTTGTTCTCATGGACTCAAGATTAGTTGATCATGAATACTTATTTTGTGATGTGATGTGACTTATCTCATGAACATGAAAGTAGCCCGTGATATGATATTTGTGTTGCTAATTTATTTTGATTTGTTTATAGTTGTGTGGTACTGACGTTGCGTCATTTTAAGTACTATTTTAGCTTAAAAGAGGGATCCGTGGACCAGATCCGTAGACCCGCAGATCCGACGGATCTGGATCTCAGATTTTCGAATCCGACGGATCTGGATCTGGAATCAACAAGATCCGATCCAGATCCGGCCAGTTGCCATCCCTAAGCCTAGTCTCAAGTTTTTCGTCCTTCCCTGGAGTCGAACCTCATACATTTAGGTTTAAGGAGGGATTCATGAAAACTCTGATAAATTCAGAATTTAACTAACAGTAATAGTAAAATTTACTTAGTAAAAAGTTGAAAATTAACATACACCATTAGGCCTGTTATCGGTCCGGATCGGTTCGGATCTTGACATACCCGGTATTCAACCGATAAACTTATCGAGTAACCGGGAATCGATCTGATAAACTTATCGGATCCGACATTATTCCCGGGAACCAATCCCGTAAGCTTATCGGATAACCGGACCGATCCGATAAGCTTATCGGGTACCTTCTTCATCCAATACTGACCCCATTTTGGGAACCGATAAGCTTGTCGGGTACCTGGACCGATCCGATAAGCTTATCGGATACCCGTTTCATCCAATACTGACCCGATTCCGAGAACCAATAACCCAAAATCATTCTTTTCACTATCAAAAATAAGGAAAAATTGAATTTCTCAAGGCCCAATGACCTTGGCGCAGTTGGCCACCTGACCTTCAATTTAGTTGGAGGTCAGGGGTTCAATTCCTAGTGGCAACACTTTGGAATTGAATTTCTCAAGGCCCAATTATCCCTTAGTCTTTGATCAAGGGTTAGGGTCTAGCCCTCCGGGGTACGCTGGTGGAACAATTAAATATTGAGAGCTTCAAGCGGCAGTGTGGGAGGCCAGATCTCGGTGGGAACCTGCGGTTGGATTTGGGGGGTCCAGCATGGAGCAATCACTGGGACGACTCCTCGCGCAGTAGTTGAGGATATTTAAGAACCTTGGAATGGATACACATCTCGCGATTTAACCTGGTAGCGATCTTGCGAAGTAAGTTATCCCGGCGACTAGTCAGTGTAAGTTGAACCTCGATATCAAAAAAAAAAAAAGGAAAAATTATCTAAGACACAATTTCTAATGAATAACTATTTTCATGCATTTCTAATGAACCTATTTTTTATATAGTACTTATATTATCGGTTATCGGTCCGGGTCTTATCAGATACTGAATCTCGGTATGGTATTAATTCCCAGACCGATAAGCTTATCGATCCCGATCGATCCGAATGTCGGATCTATCCACCCGGTAATAGTCATATACACCAAGAGAGTCAAAAGATACTCGGAAAAAAGAAAATCAAATAAATCAAATAAATATCCTGCCAATGTGTTTATTGAATTTTTAAAACAGAGACTGATTTTCAAAAATGACAACCACCGCCACATCCTCCACCACCACATGCCCCACCACCACCTCCACACCCACCGCCACCACTAGGGCCACAACCCCCACCTCCGCCACGGCCGCACGCCGCCCCACATCCGGCTGCAGCAGCTTCTGTTCCAGCCGAGGCTGCGGTTATGGATCCGCCGGCGCCCCGGAGTACGACCATGTCGCCGTCTTTTTTCTCACCGCTGGGGCGAATCTCACCTGCTTCCGGGCTAGGAACTTCCGGCGGCGGAGGTTTCGGCGGAGGTTGCGGCGGCAAGGTGGCTGGAGGCGCAATATTTTTCGACAGCGGTGGTGGCGGTTTGCTTGCTTCCCTCTCGCGTCTGCGGCGGCGGTTGTACTTGCAGAGACAACACCATGGGATGAGTACAGCGGCGGCGGCACCGCAGACTATGAGTGCAATTGCATAGTCTTTCATCTTAGGACAGAAGCTTGTGAGTGATATCTGAAGTAAAGTTTTCTCCGAAAAAAATGTGAATTCAGGGGATATTTAAGTCAAGTTTGAAAAACTTGGGGCCAAAAAGGACTTTTGGAATACGTAAATTGCCAGGGATTCTTTGGCAGGAGTTGACTTGGTGCTAAAAAAAACTTTTGGTTAATCCAATGGCAATTCAAAGAAGCATAGAGGAAACTAGTGGACTCGATATATCTTTACTATTCGAATCCTAACAAGACACTGATCAATTTGTGTACATGATACATCCGGTGGTTTATATATCTTGGTGGTAGTAACTATAAGTTGGAATTATCAACCTGTAAAATTAGGCATAAACCTAAAAAGTTAGTTATTTAAATAAAAAAGCATAGATGAGATATTGGGAGTTGACTTTTGATTTGCCTTAGTAGTAGTCTACATTTCATTATTTTTTTTAATATCGAGGTTCCAAATACATCTGATTAGTTCTCAGGATAACAGTCTCGATCCCACAGTACCATTATGAGTTAAATCGCGAGATGTGTGTATTTGGCTCACAGGTTCTTAAATATTCTCAACTATTGCGCATGCGAGTCGTCCTCGCCGATTGCCCACGCTGACCTCTCAAATCCAACCGCAGGTCCCACGAGATCTGGCCTCCACAAGGCCGCTGCTCTATATTTAATTTGCTCCACCAACAGACACCGGGGCTAGTCTCTTCTTTAATCAAAGATTAAAGATTCATAAACCCTTGAAAATTCTTGTCCTCAGATGAACTCGAACCCGGATCTCCCACTTCAAGTGGGAGTCCCGTGGTCAGTGAACCAAGTTCACTGGTTTGCAGTCTACGTTTCATTACTACTACGTACTTATTCAAGCCAATGTTATAAAAATTTGTAATTAGTCTAACCAATAATTGAGTGGATATATTAAGAGCTGGGAATTGGTTGGTGGTTCAGTGGTAGGACACGTACACTTAAAGACAGTCCTTTGGAAGAGGTCTTGGGTTTCCCACCAAGGAGGTGAAAGAGGGGGTTCTTTCTCTTTATGATCCTTTAGCTCTCCGGAGCTAGCTCAAGCGACCGCTAATCAATGTTTAATCTCGCGTCAAGCAGCATTGTGGGAGTATTTGCTTGCTGGGAACCCGGAGGTACTGACCAATCAGTGGCTGTTCTCCCGAGAACTGTGCTGGGAACCTGAGACGCTGTTAATCAGTTAAGGGATTCTCCTTGTGCGCATAAATGTACAGAAAAGGCATTGGGAACCCTGGAATTGCTCGAGCGACTCGCGATTTACTTCTCTCAATGAGTTAGGAGTGAGTTCATCGGCTAAGCTGGGATCACTAGTTATCAAAATATATATTATATATATATATATATATATATATTAAGAGCTGTGCGCCAAGAAAAAATATACTAAGAGCTTTTTTTTTTTTTTTTTAAATTAAATATTCACTTTGAGTGATGGCGAAAGAGAAAAATAATCATTCTTGTCCAGTGTTCTAAAAATCCCCGCCTAGGCCGATTAATCCTCCGATTAATCCCTAGAAGGTCCTATGCCGTTCCGATTATGGCCTAGGCGCTTGTACTAGGCGTTTGGGCGATGAATCGATCGTCTAGGTTGGCTTCGGGGACCTATGAAGGCAATCTAAGATACTATGAACTACTTTATACCTTTATCGATGTTTCAAATTTCCTAGCTACGTGGGCGACTAGGCGGATGCCTAGGCGGTTATACTTTTTTGTTTTTTTATTTTGTTATAAGAGTACTATAAATTCCTAAACTCAGATATTATGGATAATATGGACTCATTGATATTTATATCAATATTTTAAATTTAATATATAATTTATTATATATCTGTTTAAATGGTTAAATTTTAATTATTTTTAATTGTTTTACATATATATAATTTTTTTATATAAAAATGATTAAAATATTAATAAAAAATAAATCCGTCTACTCCGATTAATCCCCGATTAATCCCCGAGTAATCCTCTGGGCGCTAGGCGTTACCAATCCGAACGCCTAGCGCCTAGCGTTTTTTAGAACCATGTTCTTGTCCGATTTGAAATAGTCAACAAATCTTTTACCACCCCTTATAAGAATTTTTTTTTGTTATATCTTGGATTAGGGGTGGTATACCGTACCGTACCGAATTTTTTTATCGATACCGTATATCGTACTAAAAATTTTGGTACAACAAAATTCATACTGATACCGTACCGAAAGTTTCGGTATACCGAAATTCGGACCGAAATTTCGGTATGACTTTCGGTCCATACCAATACCGTACCGAAATTTCGGTATACCGAATTTTATTTCCGTATCGGTATATACCGAACTTCTCGAAATACCGAATTACCAAAATATCGGAAAAATCTTGATATACCGATATATACCGAAATACCGAATAAAAAAGATACCGAAAATATCAACATACCGATATATATATTGAAATACCGAATTTCTTTTGGTATCTCGGTATATACCGAAAATAAAAAAAATTCATACCGTTACCGTACCGAAATTTTTCGGTACGGCACCATACCGTACCGAAAATTAGGTATACCGAAATTTTCAGCAATTTCGGTAATTTTTCGGTACGATAAATTCGATATTTCGGCATTTCGGTATATTTTGCCACCCCTGTCTTGGATACAACTCCGCTTGTGAAAAGGTTAATTGTTTTTTGAGATTTTGATGACATTATTGGTCAACCCCGAATAAAGAAAGAGGGTTGCATGGGGCGTCGACACCCAACTTAGAATCTCGATAAAATCTAAATATAGATATGACAAATAATAATATAATATTGGTCAAAAGAAGAGAGGGCCTCAAGAGAAAAAATTATTAGAAAGGACATGCAACAAATGGACTTAACAAGGGAGATAACGCAGCATAGAGCTGATTGGAGACAGTATATCCATATAGCCGACCTCACCGTAATGGGATAAGGCTTAATTTGATTCGATTTAGTTTGATTTATATTTAAAGAACTATCAACTATGCAATCTCTATATGCCCAATGAATGGTCATGCCATAATGACGGAAACTGGGTACCATCTTAAGTTACAGGTTCCATAATTCTATTTTTAGAACAAGTTTTGTGTGGAAGAAGTAAGGTATAACACGAGTATTTTTATCGCTTTCATGCATTTCGATCATATGTATTTTTAATTTTATTTTATTTTTTCATTCTTAGGATTTATGTTTATTTGCTTTAATTTCCTAGTTATAATAATTTAAATGAAGCAAAAAAAAAAAAAGACCTTTTCTGAAGAGTTGTCCGTGTCCGTACTTGATTCGAGTTTTTTATGTTTAATGACGAATTAATGTAAGTTGCTTATGATGGACTTTTTTAGAAGAAAAAAACGAATTTAAGGGATGAGTGTTGATAAAATAAGACCGATCATGAATTTTTATACTCTCGTCATTCCATAAAAACATACATTTTCTTTTTTAGTCCGTCACATAAAATCATACACATTTCTTTCTTTTCTTTTTTGCACATTAACCTACCACTTATTTTCTCTCCACTCATAATACAAACAACTTTAAGTGGGACCATTTTTCCACTCACAACACAAACAACACTACACTTCTTAAAACTCGTGTCTGGACAAAGTTCATATTTTTATGGGACGAAGGGAGTATAAGAGTGAGCATGAATTTTTATATCTTGGTGAATTGCTTGTTTGCTTTGATCATTTATTGACATCTTGAATTGCTTGTCTTAATTTTTTTCATTTTTATAGAGGAACTTTTTAATGGGGAAAAATGCATAATACATCCTTGTGTTTTATCAAACCTGCACAAAATATCCTTATATTCTTTAAACTGCATAAAACACCCTTGTATTTCAATAAACCCTGCAAATTAGACCCATTCCGTCAAAACTAACGGAGAGTGAAGTTCACTCGCCCTCTATGCTACTGGTTCATGTTTTTACGCATTTAAAATGTAGAAATAATTCAAAATACCCCCAACTATTAGTTCTAAACAACATACTCACTGTGAGGATGCAACTGTGGTCGATTGAAGGTGTGAAACAACGGTGCAATTTGTTCACGCGAGAACTTCAAACTGTTATATCAACTTCGATTTGGTGGTATTGTTAAATCGTGAAAAAATTGTAATAAATGTTAAATCTATTTATCTAAAGGAAAAATTACTATTACGCGTCCATTCCAATATAAAAACTGGAAAGTTTAGTACAGTATATTTGAAGACAATCAAATAGAAAATGATTTTTTTAGTTTTACTTTTATTGTAAACTCTAAAAGACTTTCTTAAATATAAAGTTTATTTTTTAATTTAAGAGTTAATTGCATGTTAGACCATCATATTAGATCTAAATTTAGAGGGGTGTATTCAATTCAGATTTGGTGGATTTATAATAATTAATGGATTTTTAAAGATTTGGCGGGATTAAAAATAATGCATGGATTAATAATAATCATCGTAAAATCTTATAAAGTTGATGGAGAGTCTTTCGGATTTACGAATGGATTTTTAAAAATCCTTCAAAATCTTATTGATTTTGGTGAGATTTCAAAACTTACAAAAAGCACTAACAAATCCATCAAAATCCACCATTTTAATGAATCAAGAAAAATCCATGGATTTTTGAATACCCTCATATTTTAATGGATTGTTTTAAATCCAGATTGAATACACCAAGATTTTAAATGACATTTTGATAGCATTATATATATTAATTGACATAAAAAAGACTTTTTCTAAAATAAATATGTAATAATTTTAGAAATTAATTTCGGCCATTTTGGAGGGGAAAAAAGATCGATATTATTTATTAGATTAGACGCCTTTAGATAAATAGATTTAATATTTATTACAACTTTTCACGATTTAACAATACCACCAAATCGAAGTTGATATAACAGTTTGAATTTTTTGCGTGAACAAATTGCACCGTTGTTTCACACCTTCAATCGACCACAGTTGTATCCTCACAGTGAGTATGTTGTTTATAACTAATAGTTGGGGGTATTTTGAATTATTTCTACATTTTAAATGCGTAAAACATGAACCAGTAGCAGTTTTAACGGAATGGGTCTAATTTGCAGGGTTTATTAAAATACAAGGGTGTTTTATGCAGTTTAAAGAATACAAGGGTGTTTTGTGGAAGTTTCATAAAACATAGGGTGTATTATGTATTTTTCCTCCTTTTAATGTCTAGAACCTCTTTAGAGACATTTTGAATATACGGTTTAGTTAGAGATGGCAATGGATCTTGGATCCGGTCCAGATCCGCAGATCCGGATCCATTTTTGAGGATCTGGATCTCAAATTTTTAGATCCATTGGATCCGGGTCGGATCTGGATCTATAAAAAAATTTGCGGAGCGGATCTGAATCTTAAAGTTTCAGATCCGGATCCGACCCAGATCCGACCCGCGGATCTACATTATATATATATATATATATATATTATATTTCAAATATAAATATATATTTTTAAAACCCTAATTCTTTATTATCAAATACAAAAGAAAAAAGAATCCCTAATTCTAGGATGTCGATGATGTTGAAAGTAGTTGTAACATGGAAGACTTGTTCTCATGGACTCAAGATTATTTTATCATGAAGATTTATTTTGTGATGTGATGTGATCACTTTGGACGAATATGTTTGTGTAATATTTTGGATTTTTTTGGATTTTTTTGTGATGTGATGTGACTTATCTCATGAACATGAAAGTAGCTCGTCATATGATGTTTGTGTTGCTAATTTATTTTGATTTTTTATAGTTGTGTTTTATTGATATTGCGTCATTTTAAGTAATATTTTAGCTTAAAAGAGGGATCCGTGGACCAGATCCGCAAACCCGCAGATCCGACGGATCTGAATCTGGATCTTAGATTTTCAGATCCGACGGATCTGGACCGGATCTGGATCTCAACAAAGAAAATGGATCTGGATCTGGGATAAACAAGATCCGGTCCAGATCCGGCCCGTTGCCATCCCTAGGTTTAGTATGTGCACTTAGAAAGTGATGTTAAGCGATTTCGCGTCAAACAGTTACCTTGAATATGGATATATATAATGTTTGAACATATTCTAACATTAGCTAACCGGATATATTTATGTTCACACCCAAGCAACGGATAAATATTCTTTACATGAAGTGATCCGGTGTTTACATGTTTATATTCAATATCGAATATCTAGAGAGAGAGAGAGAGAGAGAGAGAGAGAGAGAGAGAGAGAGAGAGAGAGAGAGAGAGAGAGAGAGAGAGAGAGAGAGAGAGAGAGAGAGAGAGAGAGAGGGTAATTTTTACCCTAATGAGATATTAATGTGAAGGCTATTCAATAAATAGAAGGACACCATATAATATCCTTATGAAAACAAAAACAAAAACTCATGACATAAACTTTTCAAGAGTGAACTTTAATTCAATCAATGACAACCTAGCTACTTAGCATCCAGGCCAAGTCACAGAAAACTTAGAAGCCTAACCATGTTAATTACTTCCACTACTACATATAGGGGTGCTATCTACACATCAATATCACTCTTGAGTATACTCACAAATAAAACTAATTCAAGTATATATACACTATATACAATGCTTCAAGTCCCAAACTTTGTTAACTTCCCATATCTTCCTCCATCGCCACCTCCTCCGGTGATACCACCAAATCCGGCAGTCTCACAGCCGCCACCTCACAACCCTCCATCGCCGGGAACCGCGCCGCCACCTCCTCGGGTGAAACCACCAAATCCGTCGGTCTCGCCGCCTTGCCCACCTCCTCCGATGAAACCACCAACTCCGCCGGTTTTGCCGCCGCCGCCACCTCATCCCCTTTCTCCACCGCCGCCGACGCCACCACCGTCCCCTCCGGGACAACATCCGACGGCAATCATCGTCGTTTTCGTCTCACTCGGCGGACTATTCTTTCTTGCATTCGTCGCAGCCGCTCTTTTCTGCTGCGTGAAAAAGAGAAAGAAGAAAACTGTTAAAGAAACGGATAAATTTAAGATCGACGAACACGTAAGAGTCCAGGAAACCATCGTACCCGGTCCGCATGGAACGCAAGCGGTTGTAATGACAATCGACGAGGATGTGCATGTCGAGGAAGAAATCAAGAAGAGCAAGGTGGAAGCAAAAAGCTCACATTTGAAATCAGGAGAAGTCGATTCTCGAGCAATGGAAGCGGCAGGATCCACATTGGTGTCCAATAAGCATAATCATCATGGCCATCATGGTTGCATGGAGTAATTAATATGCAAGAACGAAAGAGTAAACGTTGTAATAACTTATTTCATTCTCCTGAGCTCTACGAATAAAGGGATGAACTGTATAAATATAATGTTGTGATGTTTGTTAAATAAAAACCATGCAAATAAACCATTCAGTGACGGATACATGCAGGATCAAAAACACGTACGGGAGGCTGGTAAATTTATGCATACCGGGCTTAGGTTCGACTCTTGGTGGTTTAAGCTGCTATTTTTTGTTACATATAGGTAATTTATATCATGGACCCGGGTCTACGATACATTATGTAAGTAACATGAGAAAAATGCACCAATGGTCCTAAAGTTTGGGAGTTTCTGCACGCAGTGCAACGTTTGTCTCACCGACAATTTTAGTCCTAAAGTTCCAAAAAAATGACGTACAAGGGACTTTTGATCCAAAATCCTTGACTGCTGATGTGGCATTGAAGTCAACGAGTCAATGTCATTGTTGACCGTCATCTCATTAAAATTTATAAATAAGAAAGAAAAATAAAATTATAAATCCATAAACAAAAAATAAAATAGAAAAAAAAGTCAAATAAAAATTAAAAGAAAAAACGCATAAATCCATAAATGAGGTGGATGAAGAATTAGACATGGCTTAATTGGTTTGAATTTGATAGATTCAGAATTAGGGTTCGTTAGTGAAATTGGGGGAAAACGGGAATGGGGGGTGGTTTTTGTCCAGATGGTTTTTTTGGAGGGAAAGTTGGCGCCACTTTAGGCCCATTTATGAATTTATACTTTTTTTTTTATTTAACCACAGGAAACCGACGATTTTGTAGTTTATAGTGATGCTTTAGGTTTTGGACTTGGTTGTGTCTTGATGCAGAGGGATAGGGTAAATGTTTACGCGTTTCGACAGTTGAAACCATATGAAGCAAATTATCCTACTCATGGTTTGGAATTAGCTGCGGTCGTCTTCGCTTTAAAGATTTGGAGGCATTATCATTACGGATCGTCGTGTGAGATTTACACGGACCACAAAAGTCTGAAGTATATGTTCAACCAGAAGGAATTGAACATGAGACAACGTAGGTGGTTAGAATTAATCAAGGATTATGATCTTGATATTCTTTACCATCCGGGCAAGGCGAATGTAGTAGCGGATCGGAGGCAAAAAACGACAAGCAACAAAAATAGAAATGACAGCTCCAGTAACCTAAGTGATGTTGGTATATTTACCATGAAAACAAACTGCCAACATCGATTATCCAACGCATGAATCATTCTATATATCTCATTCCAAATTAAATAAGAAACATGCACACTTAAACATGTGAATATTAATGATGAGGAAAGCTTACTTTTCTGCATCGTTTCCAGCATCAATCTTCTTTGCAGGAAGTTTAAGTGCTTTCTTCCGTTCTCTTCCATCATCACCGCCGCCGGATCCATGTTTTGAATCTACTGCATGAGCTGCAAATTTGAGAACCAAGTAGGAGACAGATTCGTTAATGACGAAAGCATTAAATAATATATATATATATATATAATTAATCAAAGAAAGTAAACCGAATGTGGGCGATGTTGAGTCCAGAAAATCGGTCTCCTTAAAGCAAATTCGCCTCCACCACAGTGTATAACGTCTGCCTCCCAGGATAAAACAACATCTCGATGCGTTGATAAATCGATCGTCGCACCCTCAGCGAACTAGAATAAACCTGAACTACTACCGACGCGATAAAATTATGAAGAGAAATTACTTCTGAAAAAAAAAGTCGGAATTTTGGCTGAAAAAACGGACGCAAATTAAGGTTAAAATCGGACCCCTCACATCTGTATTTATAGGTGAAGATGAGAGAGAGACATGTGCTGGAGGAACTCTAATTAGGATTGGTCTCTTCAACACTTATCATAATCTATTAATATATTAGTCCGATAATTATCAATTAACTTGATAGTTATCCTAATATATTAATTCGATAATTATCGAATAAATTGATGTTTATCCGGATTCGAAAAATTCGGAATTTATAATTGAGGTATTTTCAGTAAAATAAATTTTTACCGAATAAAATTGCAGTAAAAAAGATAACTTCGAGACGCCGAGACATTTCGCCCAAATCGCCTTTCGACCGAGACCGAACCGGCGGCGGCGGCGCGCGCGTGTGTGTGTGTGTGTGTGTGTGTGTGTGTGTGTGTGTGTGTGCGAGGGGCGCCTAGTCACACATCCACTCATGTCTCACTTTTGAACAATACTTTGTCCACATCTCCTTATATACTCACAATTTTTCCCTTCTTTTTTCAATGTGGGATAGCATCCCAAACCCATTTCAAAATGGTTCACTTTTGAACATTACATCTCATTCATACCTCAATCATTTTGAGTGTTCTTACATGTTTTGGAAACCTCGTATGGAGTACTACGTATTCCAGCTAAGTCCCGACTTTAACTCGTAGCCCAGTCCACTCAAAATTGTCTCTCAAGTGGCCTGCTCAAAACATCACATTTCCTCTATTTTTCCAACAAGTGACACCGAGTAACGGGCCCTTTTGTGTTTCATCTTTCGTAATCAGCTTTTACGTTCCTAAGGAGAACCAAGCAACGGCCCCTTCGGCTAAATTTCTCCGTCTCCAAAAATGGGGACCGACTTACGTAGCCGTGAGACAGTTCAGCGGGTTCGTAGTGGACGATGATGTTGGGGAACAAGCTACCGCATTATATGCTATCATTTGAGGGACTTAAGAGTGGGTAGAGAGAGGGGGAACAAAAAGTTGAATGTTGGTACCAAATACTTAGAATGATAATTTTGGAGAGAAAAAATGAGTAGAAGGAGTGAATAAAAAGTTCAGTATTGATACTGATTACGTGAGGAGGTAACTTTAGAGAGAGAGAGAGTGGATAGAGAGACTAATGAGTAAAAAGTTGAAAATTAATATCGATTACTTCGGTAATATTTCTAGAGTGAGAAAATGATAGAGAGATAAGAAAGTATAAAGTTGAATATTGGTAAAAAATATTTGGGTGGTAATTATGGAAATAGAAAGTGAGTAGAGAGAAGAGAGAATTGACAAGTCGGATATTAGTGCCGATTAATGGAAGGTGATAATTCTAGAGTGAGAAAGTGGGTAGAGAGATTGAAGAGTAAAAACTTGAATATTAATACTGATTACTTGATGTGGTAATTCTAGAAGGGGAAAATGCGTAAAGAGATAAGCGTATAAAAAGTTGAATATTACTTGATATGTTAGTTGTTAAATGATAATTTGATCTTATTAGGTTCAACTAGGGTCGGGACTTACGACCCGAATAACCGAAGATCCGAACCGAAATGCCAATTTCGGTTCGGTTCGGTTCGATTCGGGCTTTAAGAAAAAAATTATTTATAAATTTTGGGTTCAGGTCCTGAAATAAATTTCGGGTTCGGGTTCGGTTACTGTAATTTCAAAATTTCAATAACCGTACTACCCGAAATTAGTGTCAATACCCGAACAAAAAATTAAAACCCATAATACCCGAACAAAAAATTAAAACCCATAATAATCGAACAAAAAATTAAAACCCATAATACCCGAATAAAAAATTAAAACCCATAATAACCGTACCACCCATAACTTATTTGAAGTCGTGCCTCAAAATTTTAGACTTTTAAGTTTTAAGTTTGCTACTTTTTCAGATTTTTTGAACTTTGCCTGAGTCTTGGACTATCTATATGTAACATATTCTTGGACTTTGATTAATTGTTGGATGTTTAAAAGTTTGAAGTTGAACTTTTGAAAGTTTGATTGTTTGGTTTCTCGATAAATAGTACTATGTGGTTATTTGATTTCTGGAACTTTTGAAAAGTTCGTTATTTGATTAAATTTGAAATTGGCAACTAAAAACAATCGAGTTTATGATTATCTTTGTTTCTCCTAATTTCATACTTTACTGTAATTTGATTTAACCTCGAGTTTACTGCTAATAAACTTTGCTCAAGTTGTATGAGAATTGTCTTTTTGAGTTAATTGTTCTGTTCTTTTAAATAAGAAAAAGAAAGGTAATAATATCAACATAATCAAATTAAGTGAAGTAACAGAAAAGATTTTGGGTTTTTCAGTTATTTATGAAAATTTTGAACTGTAAATTTCGATTTGGTTTTTTTGTTTTTTGATAAAATTACTTCGGTTCCTCGAGAAAAAAATTAGGAACCGAACTCAAATTACATAACAAATTTTGAACTTCGGTTCCTCATTTTTTTTCTTCAAAAAATCGAACTATCCCAACCCCAGGTTCAACATGAGTTAGTGGTCCAAAAAATATTGCCCGGTAAAATACTATCCCATCCCGTAAAAATGGTCTCAATTTCTTTTTTCTTCCGTCCCAAAGGATAGTTTTATTTATTTTTTATGAGTTCTATTGTATATTTATTAATTATGATTTTGTTACTAATTACTTCATTCGTCCTGCTCAAAGTATTACACTTATTTCATTTTTTATTATTATATAGATTTTACGTTTATCATATTTACACAATCAAATAAAATCATCTTTTACTTTTTAATTTTCACCACACATTCACTATGAATACTTTTTAATTTATAATTTTTATTATACATTTATCATTATTACTTACATCAATCATTATATAAAATACCCTAAATATAGAGAGTGGGAGTAATTTAAACTACCATCATTTAATACACACACATAACAATAATGTTGTTAGAGGGCATAGACTGATGGTAAGTTCCAAGGTGATTGAGGTGGAAACACTCCGACATCGCTTGGTCAATCAGGTGTGACAATACTTTCTGAAATATCAGCGGTTTGTTCTTTGCCTCACGGCCCTCCTCGCGCACTGAAGCTAGCAGACATCCTCGATTTAACACCCAACCGATCATGACTGATAGGGAATTTCTCGTCCCCCGTCAAAAACAAAATAACAATAATGTTGATTTGTTTGTTATTTCAATTTTCACGTGCTTTAGGACACGAAATGATTAAAAAACAACTAGAAAAAAAAAGTCCAGATGAATTTCAACTCCAATTCTCCCTCGATTCATGGAGATATGAAGCCAACCGCCCTCCGCCATAGTCGACCAATCCCTCGATTCCCTTTCCCTTCAAAACTCTGACTCCCTTTTCGGATGGGATTTACAAGCGATAAAATCCCTTCCGGGCCTTCATCAGATCTCACAACCCCCCTCACGTCCCCACCCACGGCGATGGATCCCTCTCCCACCGCTGCTGCCGACGGGAAATCCTACTGGCGTTTCAGCAAACAAGATTTCTTCCCAGAGCCCACCTTCAACGACTTCTCCACCTACCTCTCCGCCCTCTCCAAAACCCCCCACCGCCTCAAGGACCGCCTCGTCGGCCGCTCCTCCGACGCCAACGAGCTCGTCGCTAGCAAGCAGCAGTCGGAGAACGAGATGAAAAAGTGCCTCACCTGGTGGGATTTAATCTGGCTCGGATTCGGCTCCGTCGTCGGCTCCGGAATATTCAGCATCACCGGTCAGGAGACACACGACCATGCCGGTCCCGCCATTGTTCTATCCTACGCCGTTTCTGGTTTGTCTGCTTTACTGTCCGTTTTCTGTTATACCGAATTTGCTGTTGAGATTCCGATTGCTGGGGGTTCGTTTTCTTTCCTTCGTGTCGAGTTAGGGGATTTTATTGCTTTTATCGCCGCCGGGAATATCTTGTTGGAAGGGCTCGTTGGGGCTGCCGGGTTGGGTCGTTCTTGGTCTTCTTATCTTGCTAGCATGATAAAAAGCGACCCCGATTTTTTGAGATTTAGGGTTGATTCCTTCGCAAAAGGGTTCAATCTGTTGGATCCCCTAGCTGTGGTTGTTTTGCTGGTAGTAAATGGTTTTGCCATGACCGGAACGAAACGGACATCGGTTTTGAATTGGGTTAGCTCTGTTTTCAGCGCATCTGTAATTATATTTATTATAATTTTTGGATTTGTACATGGAAAAAGCGAGAATCTAGTGCCCTTTTTCCCTCATGGGGCCGAAGGGGTTTTCACGGCAGCTGCCGTTGTTTATTGGTCATACACTGGTTTCGATATGGTGGCTAATATGGCTGAAGAGGTTAAAAAGCCATCAAGAGATATACCGATCGGATTAGTCGGCTCAATGTCGTTGATCACCGTGGTTTACTGCTTAATGGCGTTGGTTTTGGCAATGATGGTGAAATATACTCAAGTGGATGTCAATGCAGCTTATTCGGTCGTGTTTGAGCAGATTGGTTTGAAATGGGTCAAGTATTTGGTGAGCATTATTGCCCTAAAAGGGATGACTACAAGTATGCTCGTCGGATCAATGGGCCAGGCCCGATACACGACCCAGATCGCTAGGGCCCATATGATCCCACCTTACTTCGCGTTGGTTCATCCGAGAACGGGCACGCCGATATATGCGACACTATTGATAACCACGGGTAGCTGCATTCTTGCTTTCTTCTCGAGCTTGGACGTTCTGTCGAGCGTGTTGTCTTTTAGCACGCTCTTTATTTTCATGCTCATGGCGGTTGCGTTGCTTATGAGGAGGTATTATGTTAAGGATGTTACTCCTAAACGGGACGCGGTTAAGTTTATGGTTTCGTTGTTTGTGGTTTTGGGCGCGTCTCTTGGGGTGACGATCCTTTGGAGTTCGAATAAGAGAGGGTGGGTAGGGTACGGTGTGTTTGGAGGGTTATGGGCTTTGGGAACTTTAGGTATGGCGTTGACTTCGAAGCATAGGATTCCGAAGGTTTGGGGGGTTCCTCTCGTTCCGTGGTTGCCTTGTTTGTCGATCACGATGAATATTTTTCTGATCGGGTCTCTTGGGGCCGTGGCCGTTTGGCGGTTCTTGATTTGCAGCGTGATAATGCTGGTCTACTATGTATTGGCCGGTGTTCATGCTACGTACGACGTGGCGCATGCGGATGGACAAGAAGTGAAACTAGAAGAAGGAGATGGAAAATGTTTGCAAAAGAATCTTATTGTTGGTAATTAGTTCTTCTTTATATCATAGTTTTTGAAGAGCATATATTTTTTAGTTTTACTCGTATTTTTTTTTCTTTTGGGGTTTGCGATTCTTATTAAGTGAATATGAATGCAAATTGAAATCATTGTCTTGGGTTGGAATTTGGATTTGCTTCATTTTTTTTTGTCTAATAATCTCATGTCGAAGCGGAGCCTTGGCGCAGCGGTAAGAGTTGTTGTCGTGTGCCTTGTGGTCACGGGTTCGAGTCCTAGGAGCAGTCTCTTGCCAATTTAATTGGCAAGGGAAGGCTTGCCCCCTATACCCCTTGCGGTGATGCTTCGTGCACCGGGCTGTCCTTCTCTATAGTCTCATGTTCATCTACATGTCGTGTACTAAGAGTGCATTTTAGTGCTACATTGGGATTTAGGTTTTAGAGAGCACTAAAGTTTAGTAGAAGGCTCGTGTTCGGTAAGATTGGCTGGTGGGGTGGCTGGAAGTTGATAAAATGATTGAGGGTGCACTTGGTTCAAAGAGGATAATGTGAATAGCAAAGGTAAAGGGAATACAATGGAATATAAAGGAATGGAATGGAGATTATCATTATCTTTGATAGCGGTTGGTTTAAGAAAAACACATTAACCTCCAAAGTGGTGGTGGTGGTAGGTAATTATTATCTTTCTTCCCAATTTATTGAGTAATGCCTCATTAACCACTACTAAGCAATGATTACATTCCTTACTCCTAACCAGGCATGTTTATTCATTGTCTAATATGATAGAAAAGTTTAACGAACTAAGTGATAAGATAATTGATACTTTGTAAATGACATAAAAAAAGCCACAAATTTATTATTATTATAAAAGTTGTGGTAATTGTAATAAATGATCTTCCTAAAAAAACTATAAAAATAATTAAATTTTATACACAACTAATATTACATTGAAAATATGACGTATGTTTATTTTTTATCACAAATTATGAGCATTTTTATTTGAAGTGGTGGATTGTATTATTATATAAAACGAGTCATTTAGACCCGTGCGATGCACCGACTTTGTTTTTGATAAAAATTTGAACTTTTGCCTATGTCTAAAATTCAACTTTTTTAGATAGCCAATACTTTAAAAGCACATATTAATATTGTAGTTTATATTTGATTTTTAGTGTCAAAACCCTTTTGTTCATGTGTTTAATTCTTCTTGTTCATGTGTTTCTCGTGAGATAGATGTTTCAGCTAAAGGAGTTTTATTCTTTGTTTTCGTTTAGTAAATGTACACTTTATTCCATAATTTTGAGTTTTATGAGATAATCCATTCTTTGTATATTTGTATTATAAGTAATAGATCGATAAGTCTAATATTTTAAAGTCAAAGAAAAAAATTTAATTAGTTCATGTATGAGATTATTTTTTGAACACATTGACTTATACAATAAGTAATTAAGTTTTCAAAGTAAATGTAATGACAAATTTTTAATGGAAGCCAAAATAGCAATTCATTCAAAATATTTCATGTGATTCAACCCTTGTATCATAATCGTATAACTGTATAAGTATTAGTTTTCAGGAAATGATATTTGTTTGTGTTCAATTTCTCAATAGGTTTTAATATAACATAAATGTAACGTTCATGTGATATCATGATAAAACAACACTATATTATACATTTGTACTTGCTCTATTATGCGTGATGTTCTATGCGAGATACCACATGTAATAGCATGCTAACTAATACTTGGTGCAATTATATATGTAATTACTTTTGGTAAATACTAAAAGTGACCTTTTTACCATCAAATTAGAATCAATCATGCATGTCTACAAATTTTGTTTCCATGCCGTCGTGCAGCTGCATGAGAGTCAACACTTTTCACCAGTTAGCTAAAAAAGTTGATATTTTTACCGTCACATAGAAACATAAAATGTAGACCTCAAATAAGAAGCTAAAATTCACATAAAAACATAAAATGTAGACCTCAAATAAGAAGATAAAATTTAAACCTCAAATAAAAAGGGTCGTGTATCGATCTTGACATTTTAGTTGTCATGTCACTTACAACATCTCAACGAATCTATAGGAGAGTCGACAAAGCTCGATTATTGTAGTATAACTTAACAAATTGGATCAAAGTAAATAAAGAGACTGACTCAGTAATAATAATAATAAAAAAAACAAAAGAAAGTTATTACATAAAAAGTCTTTGGAGTATATAATTCACGTTTTCATTTGTACATCATTTCTACGGTCCTACTGATTATTTAACATTCGTCCCTTGAACACCTTCATGCATGTGAGGCAATGTATCATCTATTAGTCTTTGTTTAATTCCACATTAAGCTTGTACATGGACTAAATGCAATCTTCTTCTAGTTTACGACTCAAAAGTTGTGCCATATTGTTCCTTGATGTAAAGTGTTACTTTTCCATGTCAATTCCACATGTAAATAATGTAAAATACATGGTTAAGGTTCTTACCCTCACATGAAATCAATGGATAATGTATGCATATCTTGTAACACCCCCAAGACATTAACGGCATATTACAGCGCCGTGGACCCCACACTGTGGAATCCACCAGGCTAACGTACCAAACAAGACATTCGACAACGGCAAACAATCATTAAATAAACGACAATTCAAATAAAAGACTACAAACCGACAAATAAAATTCTGACATCAAATCCATTTCCCCAAAACGGGAACACAACATTAACAAATTCAAATCGGAAGTACTCGAGTACTTAAACCAATTTTATAATACATAAATCCCAAAATCAAACATCAATAATAATTGACAGAACACCAATAATCAACTATTGGACAATATCATGCTTGCCCATCATCCTCATACTGCTCGGGTGCTCGCTTGTCCCCACGATCAATACCTGAAATACAAAAAGTATTTCCCCATTTAAGGGGTTAGCGACAGCTGCTCGTGCAAGTACAATCCATTTGAACTACATTCTAATCAGATGAATAATGCGCCAAAAATCATTTTTGAAAACGTTTTATATTCCGGAATATTTACAATGTACAATCATAAAACACATTATCTCCAACAAATCACAATTCAAAGTTAACCGTTGGTACGAGACTCACGGCCACCGTACCCCGCAGCGCCCCGTCGGACATCCCTGGGTGGCTAACCACAGTTCACGATACGCACACTCACGGCAATACGTATCCCTAGAGGCCCCGTCGGACCGTCCCTAGGTGAACATACACATATCCATCCAAAAAAACCACGATACAGCCATAATTCAAATACTAGAACTTGTAAACAAATGTAAAGTACTTGCCTTTGAGACATTCTTGAAGAATCGGAAGTGAAAATCGACTACGGACGATCCGAATGGAAAACGGCGGTTCCTAAACGAAGAATTAGCATAACTCAGTCCCAACGGACATCAATAACCGAAAGGAATACTCCCATAACCCCGATTACATGCTACGACAATGAACGATCAATCGATACGGGCGAGTGTTTACGCAAAATCTCCCCGTATTGATAATTCGCGGATTAAAATCAAGGAAATTGGATTTAGAATCACTCAATAATCACAATCGGTAAAGAATATCGTAATATAGATGAACAATTCGGAACAAATCCCTAGAATCCCGAAAAACCCCCAAATTCGTCAAAGTTAGGGTTCCTGGGGAAATACCTTGGATTCGACTGATGGATGATGATAATGTTGTAGACTAATATCCCTTGGTACACAATAGTAATTCTCTAGAGGAAATCCACGGATTGCTCTGGACAAATCACTCCAAAGGCGCTCAAGAACACTCACGTCGTGAGAAGGGGCGAAGAAGAATGAAAAGAAACTGACTGAGGTTAAGTCAGGTTTAAAAATGCTGACAGTGCGTTACGTACGTTAACACGAGCTGTTAACGTACGTTATGATGGTTACGTACGTAACCCAATACTGGTTAACGTACGTAACCAACTGCCTGTACTGAATTGAGAAGGGTCATAACGTACGTTATGGATCATGCATAACGTACGTTATGCACGTAACAGATCCCAGTTCTAAACACGATTTTGCACAGTCGATTCAACGACGAACCACAACACGAGGATAGAATCAAAAGTGTAAATACGAGGTATTCAAAGCAACGAAGCTGAGTGTTCGACAGTAAATGCACTTCCAACTACCGAGGAATCCAAAATACGACAAGGAGATGAATTTCCCTAAACTTATAAGAAATTACAAAAATGGCCCAAGTGCCCGAAAATCACGAAACGACATCGGATTTATAAACCGAAAGTTTCAACACGACCAACTAAATCATACGAACTTGCACAACCCAAGAAACAACGTTCATACGGCAAAACATGTCATAAAATGAAATTACGTGAAAACATCATCAAAACTCGTCCAAATGGAAAAACTCCAAGAACAAAGCAGATTCGAAATGTCGAAACGGTTACAAGCGAGTCGATAAAAATAGACATACACCAAAAATGGAAACTGCTAAAAAAATAGAAAATTACGGATATTACATTCTCCCCCTCTAAAATAAAGTTTCATCCCGAAACTTAAGAATCAAAAAGCTCGGGGTGTCTCGAACGCATATCCTCCTCTAACTCCCACGTCGCTTTTTCTACTCCGCGTCTCGACCATTGCACCTTAACCAAAGGGATGGTTTTGTGCCTTAACTGTTTGTCTCGATGCTCCAAAATCTTGACGGGCCTCTCTTCAAACGTAACATCCTTCTCGATCTCCACGTCCCCAAAGTCAATAATGTGGGACGGGTCCAGAACGTACTTCCTCAACTGGGAAACGTGAAATACGCTATGCACATGACTCGGCGACGGAGGTAAAGCCAAACGGTATGACAACTCACCGACTCTCTCCAATACCTCGAAAGGTCCAATATATCTCGGGCTGAGTTTCCCCTTCTTCCCAAAACGGGAAACTCCTTTTGTCGGAGACACTCTCAACAGAACATGATCTCCCACCTCAAACTCCAAAGGTCTACGCCTAACATCCGCATAAGACTTTTGTCGACTCTCAGCAGCCAACATTCTCTTCCTAATCAATTCAACTTTATCCCTCGTATCCAACACAAGGTCCGGCTCAGTGCCAACCAAATCGGGCGGCTCATCCCAACATATCGGTGATCGGCAACATCGGCCATAAATTGCCTCATACGGTGCCATCTTAATCGACGCGTGCCAGCTATTATTATAAGTAAACTCAATCAAGGCCAGATGTTCCTCCCAGTCACTACTCCAGTCTAACGCACATGCGCGCAACAAATCCTCGAAAGTCTGAATGGTACGTTCGGACTGCCCATCGGTCTGGGGATGGAACGAAGTGCTCAAACGTAACTGTGTCCCCAATGCCTTATGTACTGCCTGCCAAAAATGTGATACAAATCGGCCATCTCTGTCTGAAATAATGGTTCTCGGTGTACCATGAAGTTTCACTATCTGCGCGATAAAAATACGAGCCAACTTTTCTGGACCCCAAGTATCCTTGATGCCCAGAAAATGCTCCGACTTAGTCAGTCGGTCTACAATCACCCACACCATATTCATACCAGTCTTCGTCCTCGGCAAACCCGTGACAAAATCCATAGAGATGTCCTCCCACTTCCACTCCGGGACGGGAAGTGGTTTCAACAACCCGGCTGGCCGCTGATGCTCAATCTTGACTTGTTGACAAGTCAAACACTTAGCCACAAACTGAACTACCTCCTTCTTCATGTCGTTCCACCAGAAATTCTTTCTTAAATCCTTATATATTTTACTCGAGCCTCGATGGACTGAGTAAGGGGACGCATGAGCCTCTCGCATAATACTCTGTCTAAATTCCGAGTCGTTCGGAACACACAACCGACCTCGGAATCTCAACACTCCGTCCTCATGAATAACGAATCCCGGGGCTTTCCCCTTCCCTACACTCTCTCGAAGCTGAATAAACATCGGGTCCTCCAACTGTCCCGATTTAATGTCCTCGACCAGAGATGAAGAAATCTCAAGAGTACGCAACTGCCCGGAACTCTCTGGCAGTACAATCTCAATGCTCAACCTCATAAACTCTCGCTGAAGTCCCGACTGGGCCGTGAGTAACTCAAGCGCCCGAAGCGATACCGATTTCCGGCTCAAGGCATCTGCTACCACATTAGCCTTGCCCGGATGATAAAGGATCTCGAGATCGTAATCCTTAATTAATTCCAACCATTTCCTCTATCTCATATTAAGCTCTTTCTGGGTGAAAATGTATTTTAGGCTCTTGTGATCGGTGAAAACATGACACGACGAGCCATACAAGTAATGACGCCAGATCTTCAACGCAAATATGACTGCGGCCAACTCAAGATCGTGTGTAGGGTAATTCAACTCGTACGGTTTCAACTGACGGGAACCATAGGCAATCGTCCTCCCGTGCTGCATAAGTACACATCCGAGCCCTTGGCCCGAAGCATCACTGAAAACCGAGAAACCCTCATTACCACTCGATAAAGCCAAAACAGGAGCGGTCGTCAACCGTTTCTTCAACTCCTCAAAACTATTCTGCCTCTCGTCGGTCCACACAAACTTCTCTGACTTCTGTAACAACTGGGTCAGCGGTCGAGCGAGCTTAGAGAACCCCTCGACGAATCTACGGTAATACCCGGCTAATCCCAGAAAACTGCGGACCTCCTTCACGTTCTTGGGCGGTGCCCAATCCAACACTGCCTCTACCTTGTGTGGGTCCACACGAACACCCTCGGCCGAGATCACATGACCGAGAAACATAACCTCCCGTAACCAAAACTCACATTTTGAGAACTTAGCAAAAAGATGCTGAGTTCTCAAAATATCTAACACAATATGCAAATGACGGGAGTGCTCCTCCTCGCTCCTCGAGTAAATCAAGATGTCGTCGATAAAAACGACTACATATTTATCGAGGTATTCGATAAAGACTTTATTCATAAGCTGCATGAACACAGCTGGTGCGTTGGTTAGCCCAAAAGGCATAACCACAAACTCGTAGTGACCGTATCTCGTCCGAAAGGCCGTCTTCGGAATGTCGGTATCCTTCACTCGGAGCCGATAATACCCCGATCTCAAATCAATCTTCGAAAACACGGTTGCCCCTTGCAACTGATCAAACAAATCATCAATCCTCGGGAGCGGATACTTGTTTTTGATGGTCACTTTGTTCAACTCTCGGTAGTCGATACACAAACGAAGTGACCCATCCTTCTTCTTCACAAACAGGACCGGTGCGCCCCAAGGTGAAGCGCTCGGTCGAATATACCCCATGTCTAGCAACTCTCCCAACTGTTTCTTCAATTCAAGCATCTCGTCAGGCGCCATACGGTATGGCGTCTTAGAAATCGGTGCGGCATCCGGCTCTAAATCGACGGTAAACTCAACATCTCGGTCCGGCGGCAAACCCGACAACTCGTCTGGAAAGACATCACGATACTCACACACTAGCAGAATAGACGAGATCTCGACTCCCCCTTCTTCCGATATCAAGGCGTAACACCAATAACCCGTGCAACCTCCCCGAAGAAGTCTCACCGCCCTCAAGGCGCTGATCAGTAATCTCTGGCTACTCCGCTTACGCCCCACAAAAGAATGCTCGGTACCGTCAGAGGCTAACATCAAAACGGTCCTCGTTCTATAATTCATGATTGCCCCATGACGGTCCAGCCAATCCTCACCCAGAATCAAATCCTCATCCCTAATATCTACCGCAATCAGATTAGAAGGTCAATCCCTCCCCGCGATACTCACAGAAAAATCTCTAATCTCACGGTCCCCTACGATGCTATCCCCACTAGGAAGTTTAACAACAAAAGGCTCACAGGCAACTAGGCAATCAACATGTAGATGACGCACACAATCCATAGATATAAAAGAATGCGTAGCACCAGAATCGAACAATACGGAAATAGGATGGTCAAGGATGTGGACGGTACCTGTAGCCACCGTCGCGTCAGGATCTCCTGCTCGTCTCATCTCGTACACTCGGGCGAATGCACTCGCACTAGAAGCTCCCCCTCTAGAAGGCTGACCACGTCCTCGACCTCTACCAAAACTCTGCTGCGGCTGAGGAACTGTCGGTGTCTGAATTACACTCGGCTCTCCCACAGCTGGGGCTGATATCTGAGTAACTGGAGCCCGAGCTCCATCCGTACAAAACTTAGCACGATGACCCATTCGACCACAAGCAAGACACTGAATCGGAGGCCTATCACACTCACTCATCATGTGGCCCGGACGACTACAGTTGAAGCACATAGGACCACGAACGGAACCAGCAGGAGCAGACCTAGAACCGTTTCCTCGACCAACTGATAGCGACTGACTCCCGAAGACTCGCGAACCAGACTGAGCCTTCGGATACCCTCCTGACTTGCCTCCCGAAAACTGACCGGAGGTCTTCTGCTTCTTTCCTTCGGTTGCCGTCTCTGTAGCAGAAAACGACATCTCATAAGCCATCGCTTTATTCTGATAATCTTTCAAAGTCGTGCACCCTAGACCAGACATGTAGTGGCGCACCCTCGGTTTCATCTGCATATCAAAGTGGCGGATCTTGTCAAGCTCATCTCGGACTTGGTTTCTCACATAATGCAGCTGTTGATTGTAGTCTTTGATAGCTTGAGAAATAGGAACATCTTGGGGCTTAGCCTCAAAGAAGGCTCGGATTTGCCCCTCTTTCACTGGCCAAGGACAAAATTCATCTTCCATCAGATCCCGAAACTCTGCCCACGTGGCTGCCCGGTCACGCGGTTTCACCGCTTGCCACCACGTTGCTGCCTCCTTGGCGAGGAAGTACTGAGCAATGGGTACTTTCCTCTCCTCAGAACAATTAGCAGCCTCAAATACTTTCTCCATCTCAAAAAGCCAACTCTCCATCCGGAAGGTTCGGAAGCACCATCAAAATGTGGAGGACGCATACGAATAACATCCTGAAGTAACTTGTCATTGTCGGATCCAGTAGGCGGAACCGGGTTGGCATTAGCTTGGCCGACCAGAACGGCCTGAGTCAGTAACGTCATTTGGTTCGCTACTTGCTGCAAAATGTTGGCCACTCCAACATTCTCATGTGTATTACCAGAGCTAGCAGATTGGTCCTGCTGACCTCCGGAACTAGGGGGAACACTGTTCGATAAAGAAGGCATCGCCGAATCAGTTCCCGAGTGATCGGACATGGCCGCCCCACCGGCTGCGCCACGTCCCCTACCCCGTCCGCGACCGCGTCCGCGTCCTCTACCAGCAGGAATTCTGAAGAAGTAACGGGTAAGTACAATTCAAACGCAAAACGCAACAAGATACTAAGACAGGAATAGAACCGAACAGCGAAACGAATCAAGTTAGGAAAAACTTATGAGCACCGGCGTACTGAGATGATGGCATAGCAGTGATACTGTCCCAAAAACGACACTTAACTAGACCCAAATAACCGACAGCCTAGGTATCCATAGACCTAAGCTCTGATACCATATTCTGTAACACCCCCAAGACATTCAGGGCATATTACAGCACCGTGGACCCCACACTGTGGAATCCACCAGGCTAACGTACCAAACAAGACATTCGACAACGGCAAACAATCATTAAATAAACGACAATTCAAATAAAAGACTACAAACCGACAAATAAAATTCTGACATCAAATCCATTTCCCCAAAACGGGAACACAACATTAACAAATTCAAACCGGAAGTACTCGAGTACTTAAACCAATTTTATAATAAATAAATCCCAAAATCAGACATCAATAATAATTGACAAACAGAACACCAATAATCAACTATTGGACAATATCATGCTTGCCCATCATCCTCATACTGCTCAGGTGCTCGCTTGTTCCCACGATCAATACCTGAAATACAAAAAGTATTTCCCCCATTTAAGGGGTTAGCGACAACTGCTAGTGCAAGTACAGTCCATTTGAACTACATTCTAATCAGATGAATAATGCGCCAAAAATTATTTTTGAAAACATTTTATATTCCGGAATATTTACAATGTACAATCATAAAACACATTATCTCCAACAAATCACAATTCAAAGTTAACCGTTGGTACGAGACTCACGGCCACCGTACCCCGCAGAGCCCCGTCGGACATCCCTGGGTGGCTAACCACAGTTCACGATACGCACACTCACGGCAATACGTATCCCTAGAGGCCCCGTCGGATCGTCCCTAGGTGAACATACACATATCCATCCACAACAACCATGATACAGCCATAATTCAAATACTAGAACCTGTAAACAAATGTAAAGTACTTGCCTTTGAGACATTCTTGAAGAATCGGAAGTGAAAATCGACTACGGGCGATCCGAATGGAAAACGGCGGTTCCTAAACGAAGAATTAGCATAACTCAGTCCTAACGGACATCAATAACCGAAAGGAATACTCCCATAACCCCGATTACATGCTACGACAATGAACGATCAATCGATACGGGCGAGGGTTTACGCAAAATCTCCCCGTATTGATAATTCGCGGATTAAAATCAAGGAAATTGGATTTAGAATCACTCAATAATCACAATCGGTAAAGAATATCGTAATATAGATGAACAATTCGGAACAAATCCCTAAAATCCCGAAAAACCCCCAAATTCGTCAAAGTTAGGGTTCCTGGGGAAATACCTTGGATTCGACTGATGGATGATGATAATGTTGTAGACTAATCTCCCTTGGTACACAATAGTAATTCTCTAGAGGAAATCCACGGATTGCTCTGGACAAATCGCTCCAAAGGCGCTCAAGAACACTCACGTCGCGATAAGGGGCGAAGAAGAATGAAAAGAAACTGACTGAGGTTAAGTCGGGTTTAAAAACGCTGACAGCGCGTTACGTACGTTAACACGAGCTGTTAACGTACGTTATGATGGTTACGTACGTAACCCAATACTGGTTAACGTACGTAACCAACCGTCGATCGATTGGGAAGGGTCATAACATACGTTATGGATCATGCATAACGTACGTTATGCACGTAACAGATCCCAGTTCTAAACACGATTCTGCACAGTCGATTCAACGACGAACCACAACACGAGGATAGAATCAAAAGTGTAAATACAAGGTATTCAAAGCAACGAAGCTGAGTGTTCGACAGTAAATGCACTTCCAACTACCGAGGAATCCAAAATACGACAAGGAGATGAATTTCCCTAAACTTATAAGAAATTACAAAAATGGCCCAAGTGCCCGAAAATCACGAAACGACGTCGGATTTATAAACCGAAAGTTTCAACACGACCAACTCAATCATATGAACTTGCACAACCCAAGAAACAACGAATACGAACGAGTTTTACAAGAATCGAACGTTCATACGGCAAAACATGTCATAAAATGAAATTACGTGAAAACATCATCAAAACTCGTCCAAATGGAAAAAATGCAAGAACAAAGTAGATTCGAAATGTCGAAACGGTTACAAGCGAGTCGATAAAAATAGACATACACCAAAAATGGAAACTGCTAAAAAAATGGAAAATTACGAATATTACATATCTCACCTGAGGCATATCATCGTATGAGAGCATTGGGTCTTGTAGCTTACCGGTGAAGGAATGTTTTATAGTTGGTGCAAGATGTTATATACAACATTCTCCCGTCAATGAATTTCGTCCTCCCATAGCATCGATGGCTTCTTTGTAGACCTTTTATATAGGCACAAATAGATGAATGTAGAAGCATCTTATTAATGTTTCTGTAAGTTGAAAGGGTCTTATTAATGCTTCGGTAACAATATGAAATGAAGTTGAAAGGATTGTGCAAATTAATTGCTTCGGTAATAATATGAATGAAGTTGAAAGGAATGTGCAAATTAATTAAAAACAGATTTATTAACTCAACTTTTATATATTAAATATTATATATTTGGTATAATGACATTTAAACTTTAATACTCTACATTAATTAGGAGGACTTAATCTTTATATATATAAAATGAAAAGAACAAGTGAATTATTGAATTTACTAATATTTACTAATTTAGAAAACAAAGGATGAAATTTGAAATGAAAAACTGATTAGGTGATTTGTTTTCTAAGGTAATGATTTTTTAGTAAGATGTCATTACTAAGGAGATTTATTTGGTTAAATTAACTGAAAAGTGAAAACTAATCAAATAACTAAGTTTCACCATGAGTTATCTGAAAGTGACGTGTCAAAAAAGCTCCAAGTACAAATCAGCATCTTTTTAATTTAAAACTACAATTAACCTACTTTGTGGGCCGGCCCAACACTTCTATAGGCCAAAAAGAAACTGGGGCTTTTGATAATTTTGGTTGGGCAAATTACGATGTCTAATATATTTTTTAAAAGTATTATAAAATTATCATAATATCAAAATAATTACAAAAATCACAATTTTAATTGGTATTTATATACTTGCAAGTATTTATATGTAATATATTTCATCAAAAATTGAAGCGTTAAATACTGATTAATTGATATTTAAATGTATTATTTCATGTAATTAAACTATCAATTATATATATTCATTTGAATATTGCATCAATTTTATAATTATTTTTTTATGTTATATTTATGTAATTAATTTATAAATATTAATTTTATATTTCGTGCTCACTCAGATGCATTGTAATTTATTGAAATCTAGTTTTTGATAGTTACAGATAAACTTCTCGTGTTTGATAAAGTAATAATCTCGTTTATATAATAATTTCTTTCGATCCAACTTGGGCCAGTGTATTAAAGTAGTTTTCGCTAAATACATTAAGGAATTAAAAACATAACCCTTAAGGGCCCAAAATATAAAGTAAAAATTACCAATTTAATTCAGAATATATATATATATATAATCCAAAATCTTTCATTGAATTACAGTAGAAGTACATTAATTATTTCCTTCGAAAATATACATATATACTTGATTATTTTTTCTTCCCACCACCAAAATTGCCTCACCCTTAACATTTTGTAGAGCATAAATAATTTTCTTTATTTGTGTTGTAGTAAGTAATTTCTTAAGATGGTTATTGCTTGTAATGCCTCCTGTGATGATACAATTGGAACAACATTACTATCCAAAGCATTCCCTTCATCATCATTATTGTAATAAGTCTACGATTGGAATTTCCAAATATCTATATTTATAAGAAAAAATAAACTTTTTATTTTTCATATACATGAACTAATTTTTTAATGAAATTAAGAGAAAATTACACCTGGTCCCCTAATAAACACCCCTCACTCATTCAGGTCCCTAACTTTATAACAATAACATATTGGTCAATTTTTTTTTTTTCATTTTGGCCATTTTTTTACCTTTCTTTAATTGATTTGGGTATTTTTGTCACTTTTTCTGTAAAATCTCAGTATTTTACAATATAAATTATAAAGTAAGTACTATTATATTGAGCAACGACTATTACTAAGTTGTTATATTTTAAATAAAGACAATTTAATTATGTGGTAACAAGATTATCCTTATATAACTTCCAGAACATCTCATGCATAAAATTAACATTGAGCAACAACTAAGATTTAGTCATTCATATTGATTTATTTAATGGCCAAAAATGGTTCGCGTATGCTCCATATCCCCCTCTCTATCTATCTATCTAGAGAAATGATAGGGTAACACCCTTAACCACACCCCAAAACACACCCGTGCTTTATAGGTGTTGTACCGCGTACTTTACTATTAATTTTATTATAATATTATTATAAATATTTTATCTGTAAAGCATGCGGTACAACACCCATAAAATACGGGGTGTGTATGGAGGTGTGGTTGAGGGTGTTGCCCTATCACCCCTCATATATATATATATATAGGGGAGAGTTCAAATAAAAACTTTTTCCTATGTGTTAACTAGAAATTAATCTAAGCCTTTTATTTTTTAATCAATGGACAAGATTTATTGATACTTGCTAATTTATTTGAGTTAATTTATTAGACAAAATGGTATTGAAGTAATAATAATTTTAGACAATAATTGTATATTCCTTAATTGGTAGTATCCTTTCAATTACACATATCTTAATTACAGTTTTAATTAATTATATAAAGTAAAAAAATCAGCTAGTTTCTCTCTCTCTCTCTCGTTTTTATTTTCTTATATAGCATAGGGTGTTCTCTTTTTTTTTTCTTCTTTTTTTTATAGAATAGTGTGCTCTTATTTCTTAATCTTTAACTATCCCATTCCCAAGGAGTTTTATAATTTAGTTTAAATGGTTATATGATGAGTTTGATATTATATTTTCTGTAATGTATGTTTTTTCTATTGTTTATATTATTTTATTTTTCAATAGGATTTTTATTTTCTTTCTAAGCATTATCTTTATCTGATGAAAGCATTTTAACAGATTAATGTAAGCATTATAAATTATCATTTATTAGAATGTGTGTATTTAACTATTTAACGTCCAACAAAAAATAAGTACATAATTGTATACATAAACAAAATTTTACCAATATATAATATTGATACAAATCAAGCTAATGCAAGTAAATTGATATAAAGTTGAAGTGAATGCATATTTCATAATTACATAGTTGTTCTTCTTAATATACAACAATAAGTAGTAATATAAGATTCTAATAAAGCAAATCATAAACAAAATATAAACAATATGTGAGCCAATAATAAACAATCTATAGCATGGTATATTAATAAGTGGTATATACACAATATAAACCAACAATAATTCATGTCATAATATTTAATTGGTAAGCAACACATACTATTTTAATAAGCAATATATACATTAATAATAAACAACATACTATTTTAATAAGCAACGCATAAATAAAATAATAAATAATAAGCAATGTATAAAAATAAGTTACGCATCTAAGAGATGCATGAATATATAATTTATAAAATATTTTACTAGTGGAGTTACCATCTATGATCAAGGTTGAACATGAGAAGCCCAACACATGATGTAACTAATCATAATATTTTAATAAATACATAAAAAAATTAAACAATGTATACATCAATAATAAGCAACAAAATTCTATTTTAATAAGCAAAACATAGATAAAAGAATTTATAATAAGCAATATATAAACAATGTATCCATCAAAATAGAGTTCACTCATTCATTATTCATTAAAATATATTAATTAATTTTCAATTAATTAAGACAGACACTTCGTGTGTCTTAATAAGCTATATGAAAACCAATTATGAACAATATGCAATTTAAAACAAACAATGCATTAATAATACAATACAAGCAATGGTTAGAGCACTAATAAGCAAAAGGGTTCTATCTTTTATAATACCAAACCATAAAAGTAACAAGTTATATATCCTCATTCATAAGAGTATATGTTTTTTATACCAAAAGACATTAATACGCTTAAATCTATCACTAAAAGGTAAAAAAAGGAAAGTCAACATCAACACCTTTTTGGAGGATATTTTAGTCTTTTTAAGCAAAATGGTATCAATAACTTACACCATTATGAATGAGGATATATAACTTATCAATTTTATGATTTGGTATTAAAAAATTGATTCCCACTAAGCAAAACTATAATATTCTAATAAGCAACACACAACAAAATATAAGCAATGTTTCAACTATTAATAAGAAACAACATACTAAGCAATGTATAAACAAAATTCAAATATGCAATACGTAAATGGATAGCTTGTAAATCATTTTACTAGCGGACCTGCCAAGAAAATATTCTTATATATCAAGCCATTAAGATATAAAGATTGAAGATAAAGTTCCATACATGCCGTAGCTAAAATAATTAAAATGGCATTCAAAGTTTTTAAACAAAAATACATAAATAAGAAAATATCAAGCTTTTATTTTGGGCTCTTTGTTTTGGTCTTCCACAAATCACGCTTGATAAAAATATGGTAAATTTGAAGCTAACATAATATTACATTTTTATCCTTATTTGTTTATTTTAGGTGAATTTGTGATCAACATAGCAATTCTACAACTTTGTCGTTATTTTCAAATTTAAATCTCATCCACTTATCATAATTTAATCAATGGTTTATAATGGTTCTTAGTTAACACATAGGGGTTGGTTTCTATTATAACTCTCTCATATATATATATATATATATATAGAGAGAGAGAGAGAGAGAGAGACGTTGATTTGAAAATGTTAACAACTAAACATATTCCCATAGTTGTTGAAAATGTCCAACATTGATGCCTAGTGGTAATGATATTTTCAATCAATGCCATAATTAGTTACACTTGGATATTTCTTATTAGTATCATCTTAATAAGTTAAAAAAAAAAAAAAATCATAACAAGTATCGTGACTTCGTGTGGGGTGTGAAGAAGTAGGGCGAGTGCGTGCAGCATTCTTATATTATTCAATTAAAATAATATTTAATAATAAAGACTTGATGATGATGTACATATTAAACTGACGGAGCTAATATATAAAGTTAATCAACTAATAAATAAGCTCACTATTCTGTCGTTATATTTTTTCTAAAAAATTATTCTCACCGTTAATCGATCCGTTAAAATTATTCTCACAATTTATCGAATGTTAAAAATATCCATGTTTATTTCTTGAATTTCTTGTAGTAACAATTTCTCCACATAGTTTCGTTATGAATAGTTCCTTTTTATTATGACGGGGGAGTTCGCAGCCGCTACTTCTCGAGTCTTGTACTGGATAAATCGCAAATTTGGGCGAAACTACGCCAATCGCCGTAAACCACTAAGCAGTTCTCGCATGTGTGCCAACCAAGAAAGTGTTGGTAGGGGGAATCGAACTCATGACTTTTCAGTCTCGCGTTCACCTACTCCACCAACTTTACTACCCTTGCGATTAATAGTTCCTTGATATCCAACGTGAACAAGTGTGAATAAGCTGTTAAATAAATATGAAGGAGTACATTCGGAGTTTTAGTTCATTTATATCCTCAAAAATAGTTAAATGGAAATAAGCTTGTAAAATAAAAAGAAGTTTAACATATACTAAAATCAACTTAAAAAATTGCAAATTCAACATCAACTTTCCGTGTCGGGAATCCGGTATATACCGAACTTTTCGATATTTTTAATAATTATTCAATACGGTAAACTCAGCATTTTCGTATTCACGCTATTAATGCCAAAAAGTCCCAACTCGTAGGTCACCCCTATCCGGCCCCATAACCACACAGGCAGCCAGAAGCTAGGCGCACTGCGGCACTGCCCATATTCTGTAGCAAGGATGCGTCGCACCTCCTTATCTACGGCACCTCTGAAAAAGATGCTTTCAACATTGTACTATTATTAAATCAAACCCATCAAGATCAAAAAGCATATCACACCATAAATATATAAAGAAATAAATCTCACAAAGTCCCAGAGACATAAATTGATGGTAAGTTGTAAGGTGATTGGGTGGAAACACTCCGACATCACGGGTTCGAATCCGTGTGGTGACAATACTTTGCTGAAATATTGTAAGGTTTGTTGATGGGTTCGTGTCTCGTTGATCCTCTCCTTTGCATGGCTGTCATTAGTGTACATCACTCGATTTAACACCCGTCTGGTCAGGAGACCTGTGACATGTGGGGGAATTTCTCGTCTCTCCATCAACAAAAAAAATAAAATAAATCTCACAATTCACAACTCACCAACCAATGACATCAATTATGGACCCAATTAATTCTCTCTCTCTCTCTCTCTTTTTTTTTTTTTTTTTTTTTTTTTTTGGAATTCAGGGACCCAATTAATTCTTGAATTTAGACCAATCATGCATAACACTCTCACCCTTTTATCCATCATTTTCAAGACCAATACATTTGACGTTTTGAATATGTATTGGGAGTTTTGCAATGTTGTGCATCAAGTACCAATATGCACATGAGGCCGCGGTGGCATAAATGAGAATGTTAATATTGATGTGTGGAGTCACCCACAGAGACAAAATTAGTAATGAAATCAGGAGTCAGTTAAGCATCTACGACGCGCTGTAATATTTTGGTACGTTTCTGGGGGTGTTACGCAATTGAGGATAAAATGAGGAAAAATATATTAAGATGGTATGACCATGTGCAAAGAAGACCTCTAGAGGCTCCAGTGAGTAAGTGTGAAACTGTAGAGAGCAAAGAGGGTAAAAAGAAGAGAGAACATCCAAAAAAAGAGTTGCATGCATATGATTGGAAGGGACATACAGTAATAGAGACGATGACCCAATATAGAGTTGATTTGAGATATCATATCCATATAACCGACCTTACTATAGTAGGATAAGACATAGTTTAGTTTGATTTGATTTGTTTTTTGTTTGGACTTAGACTTTGAAATGAAGTAATCGCGAAAGTATTTTATTTGAGTACATATAAATTAAATAACAATTCTTAAATATTTTGAAATGTACACTTTGTAAGGATCGAAGTTACATTAATATATAATATAAACTTTTTATTCTAATATATTTTATTTAATTATATCATTTATTAGTTGGAAAATATATGTACCATATGTGATCACATAACTTAAAACATAACTATTCAAGTGGGATTGATGAAGTATGTCCAAAAAATAACATGCTCAGTTATCTTGTCATGTTATTTTTAATACACGTGTGACATTCATCTATCTATATTACTTCGTTGTATTATTTTTATTATATATAATTTCTATTCAAATGCTAAGAAAAATAAAATCATTTACTGTAAATCTAGGTACGAAATATATATCAATGTGGTGTCATGGTGGGTATTAGCCAACCTGTATATATATTATATAAAAAAGGAGGCAAGAGTGGAAGTATGGAGTACTAATGATATATTATATAGTTGGGGAACGGGTTAAACTCTCAAGGCAGTGTCCGAGAGTGAGACCATTAATTTGAGAATCGAGGTAGTAAGTGCGGGCATGTAACCCAAACAAAGAACCACAAGATGAACAAATCATGCTGGAAAATTACTTATAAATTGGGGATGAGATCGAAACTCTGGGAGGTACTTATGTCCTGTTCTTTTGGACTTATTTTTCAATTTTTCAGTTCAGTTCAGGTCTATTCAGTTCAGTTCAGTTCAGTTCAGTTCTTTTCTTCTTCTTCTTCTTATTATTATTATTAATCTTAATTATTATTATTATTATTGTTATTATTACTAATAATATTACTATTATCGTTGTTGTTGTTGATTACTATTATTATTATTATTTACCATTATTATTATTATTATTATTATTATTATTTACCCTTAATATATATTTCGATTCGATTCGATTCCATTCAAATTCGATTCGATTCGATTCTTTTCTTCTCCTTCTTATTATTATTAATCTTAATTATTATTATTATTGTTATTATTACTAATAATATTACTATTATCGTTGTTGTTGTTGATTACTATTATTATTATTATTATTTATCATTATTATTATTATTATTTACCCTTAATATATATTTCATTCGTTAATTGATTCGCCTGCCTGCGTCCAGTCAGTCGATTCGATTGATTGATTCAATTCAATTTAGTTCAATTTAAATTCATTCAGTTTAAAAGAACAAAGTCTTAGATGATGGGACCATTCTCATCTTACATAGAAAACTAAAAGAAAAAAAAGAAAAATGATAGATTATAGTGTCTTTTTTTTTTTTTTTTTTTGATTAAATTATAGTGTCCTTTTGAAGTCCCCATACACGTATCTCCCTTTGTCCAACCCCAGCAACTTCAATGTAATAACCGACATGCAAAATATACGAATAGATGAGCGCCACGTCACGTCAACGCATAGAGAACACGTGTTAAGCTAACACCAAGGAGACGTAGTAGAATTCATGAACTCAAAGTCTCAACATTGACCCATTAAAAGTTTTTTTTTTTTTATAAAAAAAGGTCACAAATAAAATATGTTGCTATAATAAATTTAAAAAGACATGGGTTCCATAGTCAACAAGACAACCATCAAAATTCAGTGTCGACTGGACAAGACGTGCAGTGACAGAGCCAGATTTTTTTTTTTTTAAAAATATCAAAGTACGATAATTAATATAAAAAAAAACCTAGAAATAAAAATTAGAGAAAAATAACGTAAGAAAAGATAAATCTCATATACTCCCCGCAAATTGTACCCCGCCCCATAGCCGATCCAAGTTCTTGTTAGGCCAATCACCGAAGTTCGAGTTAAAGAAGCTTAAGGAATTGATCGATGATTTGATTCAAGAAGTTTGGGTTCAAGAATTGTCACGAAAAAATCATTGAAGAGAAGGATATAGGAAGCCTAAAATGCATCAATTTAATACTTAGATGTTTTTAGCTTTTAATGTTTTAATAGTTATTTTTGTGGATTTAATTAATTTGCTCAAATTAGGCTTTAGTTGAGTCCGTTTTTAATTTTATGCTTTGTTTTGGATAAGAACTTGTTTTCTTATTAAAATAGGAGTTAATTTCATGATTCGTCTCGTGACTTCAGTGTCGGGTCCAAGAAACGTCGTTTTTGTCCACTTGTATTTTAAATTGGGCCCGCCACTGAAGTTGACCTACATGGTATTTTATGAGAATTTTTGCGAAAAATATGAAAAGTCATGGGACGCAAAAAAAAAAATTATTCCCAAATTCGAAATAAAAAATAACAAAATAGAAATAAAAAAACAATAATTTTATAGAAAGCAACCAAAAAAAATCTGAAAATTCAAAAAGAAAAGAAAATAAGTAACTGATTTTTGAGACTTTGTTTTACATACTTTCTCCATTTTTTTATTATTGCACAAATGTTCAATACTCTCTTTTGACCATCTTTTGTGATTTATACATATAAAAAAATATAGTAATGTGAAATCTTGTTAGATTCATCTCGAAATATACTTTCAAAATATCAGCTTTTTATAATTTTAAAAGTAAAGAATTGAAGATATTAATAATCAAAGTTGTGCATTGTCAAACGTGAAAGTCCAGATGTTGCAGTTATAAAAGAACGGAGGAAGTATCTTTTATTTTAACAGACATATTAAGACATATATATATATATAATAAATAAAAAAATTATATTTCGTTTTAATCTCGCATTTATCGGCTCTTTTTGGAATTTTCTTTTTTTTTTAGTTTTCGGATTATTTTTTCAGAAATAATGAAGAAATAGAAATAGAAATAGAAAAAAAGAAATAGGTTCGTTTATTTATTTTCAAATAAGAAATAATAATGAAGTCTAATATAATGCTATTGTACTTTATGTAGCTAACAACGTTGAAGCGAAATCGAGCCCCTGTGCTTTTGTTTATAAAGCACTGTTTCTCACTGCAAAAATATTTAAATGAAATACATATTATTTAAAAATCACTTAGAAATTCTATAAATTAATACTGTTGGGACAACCAAAATTTATTAATTAAAAGAGTTATTAATTAATCGACAAATTAATAATTATTAATATATATATTAATTAATATTTTATTAATTTATAATGAAATACTTAATTTACAAACAACTTTCAAACTTTCACTTAATTATTGTACAATGCATGTACATATCAAATGAAGGGTCCAATTTAAAATAACTCTTCAATCTCTCATCTTATTATGCGTCCTGTGTTGAATAAATCAGTGTATATTTTTTCTATAAATACAAAATCAAAATATGCGAACATTAAAGCGGCCATCATATTGAATAATTTATTGTTGAGCTTATATGAGAATACAACACTAGAAGTTCTTACGGTGATAAGGAAAATTAGAGATGCGATTTAAGATGAAATTAATTCCAATAAAAAAGAAATACAATTGAGTAATTTTTTAAGAAACCTTCATAAATTATTCCTATAATATGTACAATATATAAAGAATTATTAATTTATATATTATATGGGACCTATAGAAATTATCAAAAATGTATTATCTTATAATTTTAGCGAATTATTAATTTAGCACCCTATCTCTGAGTCGGGACCGGCCAAAACTATTATCTTAGAGAGTTTATTAAATAATCGAGTATTAAATTATCGAGTTTCTACTGTATACCCTAAAATGTTTTGAAACTACAGTTTGGGTGGTTCCTCGCCCCGTGCTAATTCGGACTCCGGAGATCGGAGGGTTTTCCGACAAAACACTTTTAATTTTTAAGTGAGACAGAATTTTCAAATTAATGGAGGGTAGGAGACGAAAAATTACACTTAAAAAAATATTATTTTACTAAATACCAATCAAATCAAACAGACACAATCGTATTATTTAATATTTATCATATATATTATTAATACTTACACAAATTATATCTATGACATCTAATTACTCTCCTAATATATATTTGTCAGGTGAAATATTATGACATAAAAGTATACAAAATTATTTTGTAAATATGTGGAGTTGTATAATTGTTTGAGGATTCTTGGGTTGACACGTCTTTCGGCACCATAAATTTGAAAAGTCTTGCATATGATATTAACTAAGTCAAGTCATTACTAAATAAAAATTGTGGAACTGAGCTCTTAATAAATTTGTGTTCCTGGTGGGACTCGAACACAAGTCCCTCATTTCAAGCGGGAAACCGGGACTCTTGAAGCAAGCCCAATAATTTGCAGTCTTTCTTCTATCTAGTATACATCATAAATTAATTATTCTATGTTTCTACTGATTCATATTATATTTATTATGTTTTAAATTTTAGTTATCATTTTGAATTGATATTGTAATAATAATTATTTGTAGTAGTGTAAATTTAAAAATAACAGATTAGATCGTACCCCGTACGGATAAGTTCAAGTATTTGGGTTCGATCATTCAGAAGGAAGGTGAGTGTGAAGATGATGTCACTCATCATATCAAGGCGAGATGGCTAAGGTTGAGAGCAGCGACAGGGGTCCTGTGCGATAAGAAAGTCCCTCTAAAGTTGAAGGGTAATTCTATATAGCGGCAATCAGGCCTGCACTGTTGTATGGCTCCGAATGTTGGGCGATGAAGAATTCGCTTGAGAGCAGGTTGGAAGTGGCTGAAATGAGAATGTTACGTTGGTCGTGTGATCGCACAATGTTGGATAGAATCTCGAACGGGATTTTCAGGAATGCACTAGAAGTGACGCCAATTTCTGTGAAAGTTAGGGAAGGGAGATTGAGATGGTTTGACTACGTCCGCAGGGGGCAGGCATATGCTCCGATGAGGAGGGTCGAGAGTTTATTGGTTTTCGGGAAGGAGGAGAGGCCGACCGAGGAGGACGTGGGAGGAGCAGGTGAGATTAGATTTGAAGGCCTTAAACCTTTTCGAGACCATGACTGTGGATAGGTGCTCGTGGAGGCGCCAGATCAGAGTTGTGGATTCTTTTGTAGGGAGCGGTGCTGTAGTAAAGAGCCTCAGGGTTGGGTTGTCTCGGTTATCTTTGACCTAGAGCATTGCATTTTTTTTACTTTTACTTTTATTGTATATTTTATCCTATTGTCTTTTACGTGTGGTGTATTTTTTTACTGGGAGCAGTGCGTAGAGTCAACATCTCTTCTATTAGAGCAGCGATCATCGAGAGTGTAGTTGCCAAAGTCCCCTTAGGTAAATCTCATGTGAATTAAGTCATGGGCTCATGTATGGTTTTGAGCTTTTTCGAATCATATGCTTTTTATATATATCACTTATTACTTTGTTGTGCACTAAACTGGGGGTCTTCACGTATATCTTACCCTCCCCAGACCCTATTCTGTACAGGATATATTGAGTATGTTTGGTTTGGTTTGATTTCGTCATGGGTCATGTCAACGGTTATTTTCAAGGTTATACCACAGGATTGTCTCGATGTTAAATATTTAAAATATGATGGGACAAATTAAATATGAATTGAAAAGGAGAGCCATTTTTCAACCCCTCCAACATTTTTTTATAAATGTCACATCATATTTTTTATAGTTTTCCCCTAAACACCCATTTCCTTCTATGTATCTCCAATTTTATTTATTTACTTATTAATTAATTATATAAAAAATAATAAAGAAATCCAAATTTTATTTATTTGCATTTTTACCCGTTTTTAAAATAAATTTTAGTTATCATTCTGAATCAATATTGTAATAAGTTATTTATTGATTAATTAATTATATAAAAAATTAACAAAGACATCCAATTTTTTTTGTAATTTTTTTTTGTTTTTTACAATATTTATTAATTCTTTCCTTTTTAAATTTACACCACTATAAATAATTATTATTACAATGTCGATTCAGAATGATAACTAATATTTAAAACATGATAATTATAATATAAATTAGTAAAAAGATAAAATAATTAATTTATGATGTTTAAATAAATAAGATACTGCAAATAAAATATATTTATATATTGGGATCTCTCTTTTTTAGTACCAAAGCATAAAAGTAACAAGTTATATATCCCTACTCATAAAACTATAAGTTTTTTATACCAAAATGTGTTAAAAGACTTTATTACCCTTAAAATCTACCACTAAAAAAAAACATAAAAAAAGAAGATTATTAAAACGAAACAACAATAAAAAAACGGTCCCACAACTCAATATTTTCCTCTGCAAAAAAACTCTCATCTCTCTGCAAAAAAACTCTCCCGTCGTGAAACCCTTCGCCGGCCGGAAAATGTCGAACTCCGACTACCACGGAGAATCTGAAGACGCCAGAAGTTCCGCTAGTGACACTCCATCTGAAGAGGAATTCGTCAATGAGCCGCCGGTTAGTGTATTTTCATTCACACACGATCGTGCCACGGCGGTTGTTCATCTTCCCACGATCGTGCTGAAGAAGATGAGACCATCGTGTACACGATGGTCTTTCGTGGGCACGATGGTTACACACGACGGTCGTCGATCGTGTGTGCCGTCGTGTGCTAGAAGACCAAAGGCTCCTGCCTTGCACACGATCGCAGGCACACGATCGTTGCCCGTCGTGTGAACCGTCGTGTGGCACACGATGGTCTTCACACGACGGGCATCGATCGTGTGCAAGGCAGATTTTTTTTTTTCGTTCTCTTAAGCATTCTATCATATTCTTATGAGTTGTATGTCCATATTGCAGACTGGTTGCGTATGGAAAAGACCTACATTGCGTTTTGTTACACGTCAAGTGAATCTTTACATACGGGAGGCGGTATTTAAAGAGATCATTGAGACACTAAGAAGTATGGGCCGCAATTCCAGCTTGCCGATCGAGCTATCGAGAGCTTGACCGAGGGGGTCCTGGGGCGCTTGATTAAAGTTAGGGGGAATGGGAGTTCAAATACTGCCCTACATCACTTGATTGCCCGTCAATTGGAGGGTGATCAAATCCCCCCGGATGAGTCGTGGTTCCAAGTTTGCGGGAGGACCATTCGATTTACGGCCCGTGATTTTGCCATGATCACTAGACTCCATTTTGGAAACTCTACCTTCCATCCCCAGGACGACCATCTCCTTCCGTCTGACGGTATTTTCCACAGAATACTCCATGGAAAAAATATTAAGGTTAGTGTTCTGCGGAAGAGGTTCAATGTTCGAGATTTTGGTAGAGACATAAGAGATTATGTGAAGGTTGCCAATTTGCTTATATACTACTACTTTATCCTATGCCGTGCATATGAACTTTTGGTATTTTTGCCAATTTGATTTATTGTGTTATCTAGAATAATGTTTTGTGATTCAAACATCGCTTGTTCAAACATTAATTACTATATAGCTTCTTATACAAATTGTCCCTGGATTACGTTGTTTTAACAAATACAGATAAGATGGGAGCCTCTGATACGACTCATCAAAGCCGCCATATGTATTCTCTATCGCTATATTCCTCGTCCGGAGAGCAAAACTGTATGGCATGTCAATGCCGTACTCCCTACACATCTCTGCAATCATCTCCTTTGGCCTCAAAGTGACCCCCTCACCGATCAATCTTTTAGCAAAATAATGGGCGGCAACCTCAGAAGTGACCGATCGTGCGGCAGCACGGTTCAAATCAGGGTGCCAGCTGTGCTCCAATATCAACTTAGTAATTCTCCAAATAGTTGCACCCTCAATAGTACACAACCTAAACTGACAATTTTTTCGCCCACTCTTACAGACAAACACTATACGTTTATCGGCGGAACGATCAGTGATACACTGTAGCATGTTTTCCAAATGATATATTCCTACATTTATCCTCAACTCTGTCTTGGAACGAAAGGTGGACCCCACCTCTAGTGGCCGTGCTTAGGTGGAGGCTCGACCCAACCCAAAGTCCCGACACTACCGGGGTCCGAAAATGGAATGATCCAGTTACGCATTGATTGTAGATGCTCATGCTCGCTCGCAGATTGATGGTCGGATGAGAAGTTCCGACGACTCATAATCCTATCCATTTGGGCCGGTTAGCGAACCCAAGCAAGAAATTCCGCAGATAGTGACTCAAGCAAGTCTTTACAACAATCTTCATCTTCGGATGTATGCACCTCCTCATCTTCCTCGTCTTCCTCATCTTCCTCGTATTGATACTCTTTGGAAGGCATGTCATAATTTATGTTGCCGGGCTCTACTCTCGAGCTGCTACATCCCATATTAACCTCGGGAGTGGAGGAGCTGCTGTTCTCAACATAGACCTTAGGATCCTCCTTGTATTCTACTAGTAATCGAAGTATCTCGGTATCGCCCTGTAATAGGACTTTTACTTTGTTTCCCTTGGCCATGTGTGTCAAGTACCATCATTTGTAATCGGACTCATTTGGACCACCCAAAACCTCTCTGATAACCCCCACGAGGTTTGCACGACTAACTTTGCTCGTGTAGATATAGACAAAAAAGGAGTCCCCGTCTACATATGTCGATCGCTCCCAATGACCACCGTGATGTATCAAAATACGCTGCCACGACATCTGATTACAAAAAGAAGAATAACTATTCAGAAAAATGAGCGAACAATATTATAAAATGGTCTGCCTTGGACACGACCGATGCACACGGTCGTATACTACCGTGTGCAGTGATCGTGTGCAAGTTTCTGTCCATGAACACGATCGCTGCACACGATTGTAGACGATCGTGTTAAACGATCGTGTACACGTTAGTATTGCGCACGATGTCACGATCGTTGCACACGATCGTTGCACACGGTGGCTTCCCATCGTGTGCAGCGATCGTGTCCGTAAGACAGATGGGGAATTTTTTTTTCATCGTTCAAATACTGATGCATACCTTCTTTATGAACTCAGAAGCACGACAAATGAAGTCCTATTTCAACGTCAACTTTTATTTTCGAACAATCTTGTGATTTCTATAAGATTTTTGAGAGACCCTTTGTCAAAAATAAAATGGTTGTGTTGTTTTGATGTATATGTTTGTAGTTAAATTTTGGTTGTTGGACATTAATATCGATCGGAGGAGGAAAGTAAAAAAGAAAAAAGAGAAGAAAAGTAGTTTAAATTAAATAAATAAAAAAAGTGAGAAGTCAACAATACAACAAAAGAGAGGACATTTTAGTCTTTTTAATCAAAATGGTACCAAAAACTTAGAGTTTTATGAATGAGGATATTATCAATTTATGGTTTGGCAGTAAAAAATTGATTCCCACTTATATAATTACTATACTAATTATGGAACATGTATGAACTTTACTAATTATGAAACATTATGTGTTAAATAATTATAAGTAAAATTAAAAAGGGTATTTTGGTCTTCTATCATTCTTGTCGAATTGATGGGAGCTTTAGAATTATTAAAGAACAGGATCCTAGTGTAATTGTATTTAACTCGTTAATTGCTGCCCATGGCAAAGCGGGTCTAGGAGACGAAGCTTTTGAAGTTTATAACATCATAAACAGTCGTATGATGCGTTTGTAAAGATGAAAAGCAGAGGACTCGTACCCAACAATTTTGCTTACAATTCCTTCAATGGATAAGTTGCGGTCCATACGTGAATCATGTTCTGCGTTTTTTTACGACTATTGTGTTGATGTCGAGGATAAGTTGAAGTGTATTTTTTGGGCTGATTCGGTATCTGGATGTACTTATCGTGCATTTGGAGAAGCTGTCTCATTCGATATATGTCACATACAATACCAACATGTTTATGGTTTATATTTTTGAGCATTGTATTTCGATTTGGAATATTTTATGCATTGCTTTATATTTGAATATGCATATTTATACACTTAATAATGCATTTTTTAAATGCATAGATATAATATTGTGTTTGCACCATTTACGGGTATAGATAATCATGGAAATGCATAACATTTGGTGCTGGATTGCTAACTGCTAAAGATGTTGAATCATATTCTTGATTATTTTCGAGGTTTATCCATTGCATGGGCAAGGCGCCTGCTATGTTACTAACCGATCAAGACCCTGCAATGAAGATTGTTGTGGAGAAATTAATGCCTAATACAAGACATAGGTTTTGCCTGTGGCATATAATGCTTAAAGTAGCTGATAAGTGTAACACCCCCAATCCACTCAGGGATATTACACGCCGTAGACCCCTTTCCACAAGGAGCTACGAGGCGGGAGACTACAAAACAAAACCCACATGCGGTCAACTTGACCAAAACATAATACCGTAGACCGATTAGGTCTCTCAAAACACAGCATAACCGAAACACCTGATAAACCAAAATACAATTCGATCACATAATGCATAAGATGTCCATCCCCTCAAGGATGACAAGAACTCAAACCGACAGATCACTGACGGACAACAGACTACAACTGTGACTAGTATCGCTGCTTTGCATCATCCTCCGAGCCAATCCTGTGGTTGCTCACTCTCCAGTCAGAACACCTGGAATAAATAACAAAATCCCCAACGAGGGGTTAGCGATGAAATCGCTAGCAAGTAACCAAGCTATAAAGTTATACATCAAGAATATAACCATTATGAAAATAACCTTTCGACAAGGTAGTAACACGATCCCCGAGTCTAAAGTCTTTTCGAAAAACATTTCCCTCAAGGGAGGATCATAGAAACAACTTCAAAACACGTTTGAAAGAATAAAGGAGGACGTCGGGGGTCTCAGTGTAAAATCATGAAAAGATTTGTAATTCTCCTATTCAAAAGGATTTTCTTTCAAAAACATGAAGACAATTCAATTCTCAAACAAGCATCAAAGGAAGAAACACAAACACTAAAATAACCGGAATCCAGGATTTACACAATCACAATTCAGAAATATCCAGTAAAAAAAATACTCAAATCACCTCCGTGGCCTCGATGGGACCCATCCCGGATTAGTTACCGAAAAACAAGCTCAAATCTACCCATAAGTTATCTTGACATCGTACTCGCAAGCAACGATTCTCGGAGCCCTCTCCAGACCTACCCGATTAGATAACCTTATGGTCAAATCATATCAACTGGCCGTACTCGCAAGTGACGCGCCGCCGGAGGCCTCATGGGTCCTTACCCGGTTAACATCATTCAAACACGCCCATAAGTTATCTTGACATCGTACTCACAAGTAACGATTCTCGGAGCCCTCTCCAGACCTACCCGATTAGATGGACTTATGGCCAAATCATATCAACTGGCCGTACTCGCAAGTAACGCACCACCGGAGGCCTCACGGGTCCCTACCCGGTAATATCTCAATCACCGATTACACAACGACAAGGTATAATATTTGCCACACACATGAAATTAAGAGTTAATGCAACAAACACTTTAACAAAGCGTAACATTCACGTCACACAGTCATCTAGTACACCTTCTAACAAGTGAACAATACAAATATTCCACAATTCCTCGGATAACTACTCAATTTAAAATATCTATCTCGAACATAATACAACATGAGATGCTGGTTGTCATTCTCCAAGTATTTCAAGTTTACGCTCGTATTTACTTTCATAGAATCACATATTCATTTAGAAGTGAGTTATGGTTAAACGTTCAATCACTAACAAGTCCACGTTAAATTCACGACACGTCACATTCTCAAAGTATAAAGATTATAAATGAGATATTCGCCTCAAGTCCAAAGCACGCGAAGCAACGGGAAGGCTCGACCGGAAATCCTTGATGAGGACGACGACGAACGGAAGGGTTCGGTATGAGCTCTTCGCAAGGAACTCGACCCTAGCATCATATCATTAATAAATCAACGACCGAACGATGGAATAATAATCATAGTATGACATTCTACCGGACACCTTCAAGGTGTCGATTAGGAACTCAACAAAACGACGAATCCTTGGCAATCAAACCATGAAACAACAAGGAAATTGATATAATACGGCTCAATAATCATTAATCCATCACTAATCTAAGTTACTACGGATTAAATGGATGAAATCAAACAAAATCCCCAATTTTCCCAAAACTAGATTTTTAGGAAATCTAACCTTGATTCGGTCGATCGTAGGATGTTATGTGATGATTAATCGACGTTAGAAACTCAAGAACTTCATGGATTGATAGTTGAACAACATGTCTTCGTGATCTCAGAGTATCGGCCGCGGAGGAGATGAATTGAGTGAGAAAATGAGTGAAGAAGTAGCCTTCCCGACCAATATATACTGCCCACCACTGGCTTAGTGCCGCGGCCCGGCCAGCAGGGGCCGCGGCCCGCGGTACAGCCCGCTCCAGCATCAAAAGGCACATGATGCAGTCTTAGCTATTTTGACCATAACCTCTTCGTCCGGACTCCGATTGACTCACCGTTTGAACCATTGGAAAGCTAACTTGATGCTTTATAATAATAGAAAGATTCAGAATTTGTGGAGTCTCCAAGAATTTATGGTGATTTTACAAAGTCAAACTCATACTTGGAAAAGTCGCTTAAGAACACGGAACTCAACAAAACGACACCGAAATGAACTCGGATGACAAAAAGTGTAGAATTAATCATTATCGTAATGATGAAACGGTCACAATAGAGTCGCTAAGATGGACTTCCGTCAAAAAAAGAAAGTTACCAGAAATTGAAATTGCTGATATTACATATGGACCTTGTAATATCCGGAATTTATACTATTGTTGTTTGAGATTATTTTATCTGAGTTATATTGTACAGTGTGGAATCTGTACAGTATGGATAAAATAAATAAAGGACTGAGATATCAATATTGGTACAATTGTCGTATCTGGTCGACAATTGTATTTGAGAATATCGTGTATCAGGTTATCGTACTTTCGATATGAGGTATATCATATGAGAATATTATTGGATTCAGTATACGTATTCAGTTTTCCATATGTTCGTATTCTGTATGTCGAGACAGGTGATAACAGTTAAAATTGGCTAAGTATAAAATACTTAGCGTACGCTAATGTTTAAGACTTACGTACGCTAAATCACAAGAGTTACGTACGTTATGGCCGAGACGTTACATACGTAACATGGGAATCAGACGATCGAGTCATGGTTGGCAGGTAGGACCATGTGTCGGCAGCTTTCGGCGGAAGGATGTTGACAGGCGAGTCAACTACGTATTACGTACGTTATACAGGATGTATTACGTACGATATGTAAGGTTTTACTGTAGCAAGTCAACGTGCGTATTACGTACCTAATGAAGGAAATGTTACATACGTAATCAAGTGGACGAAACAGGATAGTTAGTTCTGGGATTAACATTACGTATGCTATCAAGGATGGCTAACGTACGTAATGCGTGTTACGTACGTTAACCTTGGTGTGTTACGTACGTAACGAACAGAAATGTTTTATAAGTGGATGCCCGTCTTTCATTTCCTTCGATGTTTCTTTTTGTTTTTCGTCTTCAAACTTTGAGAGAGAGAGATGTTGGCCTTCCTAAGTCGATTTTGAGCTTGAGGACTTGGATTTGAGACTTGGATATGGAATTATGAATGATTCTTGAAGGGTTTGATTGGGTTGTTCATGTTCTTGAGGTATGTTGTTGAATTCTTCACTTTGATTTCGGATTTTGGTATTGTTATCAGTATATGATTCGTATGAAGTTGATTGTGATGTTGTTGTTATGATTATTGAGGCTACATGAACTATATGTTGAAGGGATATGGTGTTATGATGGTTTATACCTTGAATATGTTGATTATGATTATGAAATCATAGAGTTCTTGATCTTCTTGGTATTGTTACTTCGATTCTTGATGTTAGGGAGATCGTACGTTCAAGAACATGTTGATATACACATTGAATTGTGATTAGGGATTGTTTAGATGTTAGAAAACATCGGATTACATTGTTTTAATGGCTATGAACAAGGTTTTGAATCCATTAGTATTCTTGAGGAACTTCTTGATGAATTTAACATAGCAAGACGATCGTAGGTTAAATTATCGGTACCTTTGGATATGAAAATCGAATGTTCATTGATTGTAGTTATAGAATTCGTATGTTCTTGATGAAATAAGAATCATGATATCAATTTGGAATCCGAAAAGATTGTGATTGATCGTCGAATATGATTTCCTTTACGTCCGTACCCGTAATCGCATTGTGGTTGGGAATTCGTAATTGTTTGAATTGGATTATTCGAAATTGTGTTAATCGGGATAATTTTGAAATCGTTGAGTTTATCGATCGATGATATTGATTAGTAATTATCGGATTTCGGTTCATATGATGGATATGAATTCGTAAAATAGTTTGAGTTATACTATTTAGTTTTGTATATGATTGAGGTATCGTTGAATCTTTGAGATGATTTGGTTGGTCGTGTTGGTTGTTAATAGTTATCGGATATATGTTATTTGATTACTTCGATAGGTTGAGATTATTTATCGGTGATTATAACCGGATGTTGCAGTAACACCCCCAAGACATTCAGGGCATATTACAGCCGTGGACCCCGCACTGTGGAATCCACCAGGCTAACGTACCAACAAGACATTCGACAATGACAAACAATCATCAATAAAACGACAATTCAAATAAAAGACTACAAACCGACAATAAAATCTGACATCAAATCCATTTCCCAAAACGGGAACACAACATTAACAAATTCAAACAGGAAGTACTCGAGTACTCAAACCAATTTTATAATACAGAAATCCCCCAAAACAAGACATCAATAATAACCGACAGACAACACCAATAATAAACTACTGGACAGTATCATGCTTTCCCATCATCCTCATACGACTCGAGTGCTCGCTTGTCCCCACGATCGATACCTGAAATACAAAAAGTATTTCCCTCATTTAAGGGGTTAGCGACAACTGCTAGTGCAAGTACAATCCATTTGAACTACATTCTAATCAGATGAATATATGCGCCAAAAATCATTTTAGAAAACATTTTATATTCCGGAATATTTACAATGTACGATCACAAAACACATTGTCTCCAACAATCATAATTCAAAGTTAACCTTGGTACGAGACTCACGGCCACCGTACCCCGCAGAGCCCCGTCGGACATCCCTGGGTGGTTAACCACAGTTTGTGATACGCACACACACACAGCAATACGTATCCCTAGAGGCCCCATCGGACCGTCCCTAGGTGAACATACACATATCCATCCACAACAACCACGATACAGCCATAATTCAAATACTAGAACATGTAAACAAATGTAAAGTACTTGCCTTTGTGACATCTTCGAAGAATCGGAAGTGAAAAATGACTACGGACGATCCGAATGGAAAAAGACGGTTCCTAAACGAAGAATTAGCATAACTCAGTCCCAACGGACATCAATAATCGAAAGGAATACTCCCATAACCCCGATTACATGCTACGACAATGAACGATCAATCGTTACGGGCGAGGGTTTACGCAAAATCTCCCCGTATTGATAATTCACGGATTTAAAATCAAGGAAAATGGATTTGGAATCACCCAATAACCACAATCGGTAAGGAATATTATAACATAATTGAACAATTCGGAACTAATCCCTAGAATCCCGAAAAAACCCCAAATTCGTCAAAGTTAGGGTTCCTGAGGAAATACCTTGGATTCGACTAATGGATGATGATAATGTTGTAGATTAATCTCCTTTGGTACACAAAATCAATCTCTAGAGGAAATCCACGGATTGCTCTGGATAACTTGCTCCAAAGGCGCTCAAGAACACTCACGTCGCGAGAAGGGTTGAAGAAGAATGAAAAGAAACGATTGAGGTTAAGTCAGGTTTAAAAACGCTAACAGCGCGTTACGTACGTTAACACAAGCTGTTAACGTACGTTATGATGGTTACGTACGTAACCCAATACTGGTTAACGTACGTAACCAAATGTCTTAAATTGGGAAAGGTCATAACGTACGTTATGGATCATGCATAACGTACGTTATGCACGTAGCAGATCCCAGTTCTGAACACTAATTCTGCACAGTCGATCCAACGACGAACCACAACACGAGGATAGAATCAAAAGTGTAAATACGAGGTATTCATAACAACGAAGCTGAGTGTTCGACAGTAAATGCACTTCCAACTACCGAGGAATCCACGATAAGGAGATGAATTTCCCTAAACTTATAGGAAATTACAAAAATGACTCAAGTGCCCGAAAATCACGAAACAACATCGGATTTGCAAACCGAAAGTCTCAACACGACCAAATCAATTATACGAACTTGTACAAACCAAGAAACAATGAAAACGAACGAGTTTTACGAGAATCGAACGATCATACGGCAAAATATATCATAAAATAAAATCACGTGAAAACATCACCAAAACTCGTCCAAATGGAAAGACTCCAAGAATAAAGTAGATTCACAATGTCGAAATGGTTATAAGCGAGTCGATAAAAATAGACATACACCAAAAATGGAAACTGTTAAAAATGGAAAGTTACGGATATTACATTCTCCCCCTCTAAAATAAAGTTTCGTCCCGAAACTTAAGAATCAAAAAGCTCGGGGTGCCTCGAACGCATATCCTCCTCTAACTCCCACGTCACTTCTTCTACTCCGTGTCTCGACCATTCCACCTTAACCAAAGGAATGGTTTTGTGCCTTAACTGCTTGTCTCGACGCTCCAAAATCCTGACGGGCCTCTTCTCAAACGTAACATCTTTCTCGATCTCCACGTCTCCAAAATCAATAATGTGGGATAGGTCCGGAATGTACTTCCTCAACTGGGAAACGTGAAATACGCTATGAACATGACTTAGCGACGGGGGCAAAGCCAAACGGTATGCCAACTCGCCGACTCTCTCCAATATCTCGAAAGGCCCAATATATCTTGGGCTGAGCTTCCCCTTTTTTCCAAAATGGAAAACTCCCTTCGTCGGAGACACTCTCAACAGAACATAAGATCCCACCTCAAACTCCAAAGGTCGACGCCTAACATCCGCATAAGACTTTTGTCGACTCTGAGCAGCCAACATTCTCTTTCTAATCAACTCAACTTTCTCCCTCGTCTCTAACACGAGGTCTGGCTCGGTGCCAACTAAATCGGATGGCTCATCCGAACATATCGGTGATCGGCAACGTCGGCCATAAAGTGCCTCATACGGTGCCATCTTAATCGATGGGTGCCAGCTATTATTATAAGTAAACTCAATTAAGGCCAGATGTTCCTCCCAGTCACTACTCCAATCTAATGCACACGCGCGCAATATATCCTCGAACGTCTGAATAGTACGCTCGGACTGCCCATCGGTCTGGGGGTGGAAAGAAGTGCTCAAACGTAACTGTGTCCCCAATGCTTTATGTACCGCCTGCCAAAAATGCGATACAAATCAGCCATCTTTGTCCGAAATAATGGTCTTCGGCGTACCATGAAGTCTCACTATCTGCGCGATAAAAATACGAGCCAATTTTTCTGGACCCCAAGTATCCTTGATGCCCAGAAAATGCGCCGACTTAGTCAGTCGGTCTACAGTCACCCACACCATATTCATACCAGTCTTCGTCCTCGGTAAACCTGTGACAAAATCCATAGAGATATCCTCCCACTTCCACTTCGGGACGGGAAGTGGTTTCAACAACCCGGCTGGCCGCTGATGCTCAATCTTGACTTGCTGACAAGTCAAACACTTAGCCACAAACTGAACTACCTCATTCTTCATGTCGTTCCTACCGGAAATTTTTCCTCAAATCTTTATACATTTTACTCGAGCCCAGATGGACTGAGTAAGGTGACGCATGAGCCTCTCGCATAATACTCTGCCTCAATTCCGAGTCGTTCGGAACACACAAACGACCTCGGAATCTCAACACACCGTCCTCATGAATAACGAATCCCGGGGCTTTCCCCCTCCCTACACTCTCTCAAAGCTGACTAAACATCGGGTCCTCTAACTATCCCGACTTAATGTCGTCGACTAAAGACGACGAAATCTCAAGTGTACGCAACTGCCCGGATCTCTCTGGTAGCACAATCTCAATGCTCAACCTCATAAACTCTCGCTGAAGTCCCGACTGAGCCGTAAGCAATTCAAGCGCCCGAAGCGATACCGATTTCCGGCTCAAGGCATCTGCTACCACATTTGCCTTGCCCGGATGATAGAAAATCTCAAGGTCGTAATCCTTAATCAACTCCAACCATCTCCGCTGTCTCATATTAAGCTCTTTCTGCATAAAAATGTATTTCAGGCTCTTGTGATCGGTGAAAATCTGACACGACGAGCCGTACAAGTAATATGCAGACGACGCACACAATCCATAGATATGAAAGAATGCGTAGCACCAGAATCGAATAATACGGAAATAGGATGGTCAAGGATGTGAACGGTACCTGTAGCCACCGTCGCGTCTGGGTCTCCTGCTCGTCTCATCTCATAAACTCGGGGCGGAACAGACCCCGCACTAGAAGCTACCCCTCTGGAAGGCTGTCCACGTCCTCGACCTCTACCAAAACTCTGCTGCGGCTGAGGAACTGTCGGTGCCTGATTCACACTCGGCTCTCCCGCAGCTGGGGCTGATGTCTGAGTAACTGGAGCCCGAGCTGCATCCGTACAAAACTTAGCATGATGACCCATCCGACCACAAGCAAGACACTGAATCGGAGGCCTATCGCACTCACTCATCATGTGTCCCGGACGACTACAGTTGAAGCACGTAGGACCGCGAACGGCACCAGTAGGGGCAGACTTAGAACTGTTTCCTCGCCCAATTGATGGCGACTGACTCCCGAAGACTCGCGAACCAAACTGAGCCTTCGGATACCCTCCTGACTTGCCTCCCGAAAACTAACCGAAGGTCTTCTGCTTCTTTCCTTCGGTTGCCGTCTCTGTCGCAGAAAACGACATCTCATAAGCCATCGCTTTATTCTGATACTCTTTCAAAGTCGTGCACCCCAGACCAGACATGTAGTGGCGCACCCTCGGTTTCATCCGCATATCAAAGTGGCGGATCTTATCAAGCTCATATCGGACTTAGTTTCTCACATAATGCAGCTGTTGATTGTAGTCTTTGATAGCTTGAGAAATAGGAACATCTTGGGGCTTAGCCTCAAAGAAGGCTCGGATCCTCCCCTCTTTCACTGACTATGGACAAAATTCATCTTCCATCAGATCCCGAAACTCTGCCCACGTGGCTGCCCGGTCACGCGGTTTCACTGCTTGCCACCACGTTGCTGCCTCCTTGGCGAGGAAGTACTGCGCAATGGGTACTTTCCTCTCCTCAGAACAATTAGCAGCCTCAAATACTTTTTCCATCTCAAAAAGCCAACTTTCCCATCCGGAAGGGTCGGAAGCACCATCAAATTGCGGAGGACGCATACGAATCACGTCCTGAAGTAACTTGTCATTGCCGTATCCAGTAGGCGGAACCGGGTTGGCATTAGCTTGTCCGACCAGAACGACCTGAGTCAGTAGCGTCATCTGGTTCGCTACTTGTTGCAAAATATTAGCCACTCCGACATTCTCATTAGCATTACCGGAGCTAGCAGATTGGTCCTGCTGACCTCCGGAACTAAGGGGAACACTGTTCGACAAAGAAGGCATCGCCGAATCAGTTCCCAAGTGATCGGACATGGCTGCCCCACCGGTTGCGCCACGTCCCCTACCGCGTCCGCGACCGCTTTCGTGTCCTCTACCAGCAGGAATTCTGAAGAAGTAACGGGTAAGTGCAATTCAAACGCAAAACGCAACAAGATACTAAGACAGGAATAGAACAGAACAGCGAAACGAGTCAAGTTAGGAAAAACTTACGAGCACCGGCGTACTGAGATAATGGCATGACAGTGATACTGTTCAAAAATGACACTCGACTAGACCCAAATAACCGACAGCCTAGGTATCCATAAACCTAAGCTCTGATACCATATTCTGTAACACTCCCAAGACATTTAGGGCATATTACAGCGTCGTGGACCCCACACTATGGAATCCACCAGGCTAACGTACAAACAAGACATTCGACAACGACAAACAATCATCAATAAAACGACAATTCAAATAAAAGACTACAAACCGAAAATAAAATCTGACATCAAATCCATTTCCCAAAATGGGAACACAATATTAACAAATTCAAATAGGAAGTACTCGAGTACTCAAACCAATTTTATAATACAGAAATCCCCCAAAACAAGACATCAATAATAACCGACAGACAGAACACCAATAATCAACTACTGGACAGTATCATGCTTGCCCATCATCCTCATACGGCTCGAGTGCTCACTTGTCCCCACGATCGATACCTGAAATACAAAAATTATTTCCCCCATTTAAGGGGTTAGCGACAACTGCTAGTGCAAGTACAATCCATTTGAACTTCATTCTAATCAGATGAATATATGCGCCAAAAATCATTTTAGAAAACATTTTATATTCCGGAATATTTACAATGTACGATCACAAAACACATTGTCTCCAACAATCATAATTCAAAGTTAACCTTGGTACGAGACTCACGGCCACCGTACCCTGCAGATCCCCGTCGGACATCCCTGGGTGGTTAACCACAGTTCGTGATACGCACGCACACGGCAATACGTATCCCTAGAGGACCCGTCGGACCGTCCCTAGGTGAACATACACATATCCATCCACAACAACCACGATACAGCCATAATTCAAATACTAGAACATGTAAACAAATGTAAAGTACTTGCCTTTGTGACATCTTCGAAGAATCGGAAGTGAAAAACGACTACGGACGATCCGAATGGAAAACGACGGTTCCTAAACGAAGAATTAGCATAACTCAGTCCCAACGGACATCAATAATCGAAAGGAATACTCCCATAACCCCTATTACATGCTACGACAATAAACGATCAATCGTTACGGGTGAGGGTTTACGCAAAATCTCCCCGTATTGATAATTCACGGATTTAAAATCAAGGAAAATGGATTTGGAATCACCCAATAACCACAATCGGTAAGGAATATCATAACATAATTGAACAATTTGGAACTAATCCATAGAATCCCGAAAACCCCCCAAATTCGTCAAAGTTAGGGTTCCTGGGGAAATATCTTGGATTCGACTGATGAATGATGATAATGTTGTAGATTAATCTCCCTTGGTACACAAAATCAATCTCTAGAGGAAATCCACGGATTGCTCTGGACAACTCGCTCCAAAGGCGCTCAAGAACACTCACGTCGCGAGAAGGGTTGAAGAAGAATGAAAAGAAACGATTGAGGTTAAGTCACGTTTAAAAACGCTGACAGCGCGTTACGTACGTTAACACAAGCTCTTAACGTACGTTATTAGGGGTGGGCATGGGACGGGATGGGACGGGCCTGGGGTCATCCCATGTCCCGTCCCGTGTTATAACAAGCGGGACGGGACGGGATTGGTGATTTCAAAATTTCATCCCGCGCGGGCCTTATCCCGGTTGGGACGGGACGGAACGGGACGGGACGGGTTTAGTCCCGCATAAAAAAGTTCAAAATATAAATTAGAAAAAAGTAAGAAAATCTATAATTTTATACATCTAAATTCGGGAAAAATATCCAACAAACTAATTTAATAGCCTAAATCAAACTTTTAAAATAACAACTATTAACATTGAATACAACATATCCATTTTTTTTTAAATAATATCGGTTATTAACTTTATATTGGTTGATTAGGTTTGTGTATAATTATAAAATATAGATAGTAAAAAATAAAAATAGTTTATTATTAAAAATTAATTAAAAAAGGGTTACAAATAATAAAAATATATGATTTTAAAAAGGGTTAAAAACTTAGCGGGACGGGACGGGCCTTACGGGCCTTATATTTTTTGTCCCGTATCCCGTCCCGTAGTTCCTCTAATGGGACGGGACGGGACGGGCCTAGTGTTTTTAATTTTGGATCCCGTCCCATCCCGGGTAATTTTGGGATGGGACCGGGACGGGATCGGGATTTTGAATTTTTGTGCCCACCCCTATACGTTATGATGGTTACGTACGTAACCCAATACTGGTTAACGTACGTAACCAAATGTCTGTACTAAATTGGTAAAGGTCATAACGTACATTATGGATCATGCATAATGTACGTTATGCACGTAGCAGATCCCAGTTCTGAACACTAATTCTGCACAGTCGATCCAACGACGAACCACAACACGAGGATAGAATCAAAAGTGTAAATATGAGGTATTCATAACAACAAAGCTGAGTGTTCGACAGTAAATGCACTTCCAACTACCGAGGAATCCAAAATACGACAAGGAGATGAATTTCCCTAAACTTATAGGAAATTACAAAAATAGCCCAAGTGCCCGAAAATCACGAAACGACGTCGGATTTACAAACCGAAAGTCTCAACACGGCCAAATCAATCATATGAACTTGCACAAATCAAAAAACAACAAAAACGAATGAATTTTACGAGAATCGAACGATCATACGGCAAAACATATCATAAAATGAAATCACGTGAAAACATCACCAAAACTCGTCCAAATGGAAAGACTCCAAGAATAAAGTAGATTCACAATGTCGAAATGGTTATAAGCGAGTCGATAAAAATAGACATACACCAAAAATAGAAACTGCTAAAAATGGAAAGTTACGGATATTACAATTGCGGTCGTGTTCGAGTATGTCCATTGTGTTGCTTTTGATCGGGGCTGAGGAGCTCGTAGGCAAAGGCAATGTGTTCGGTAGCAGCTTCGTGGTATCGGTATTGAGGCAAGTTATTACTTGCTCAGTTATAATGTTTAATGAATGATTTCAGTTTCATTTCGTTTATAATGCATATAGCGATGATTATTATTGTGAACTCTGGGTATTTGGATTGGATATCGTTCTTCCGATTCTGGGAGCTAAATCATAATATTATTTATTTCGGTTATTGGTATATTTGGGTATCGAGGATACATTGTGATAAAGACGAGGATATGAGTATCTGTAGTCCATGGTACGTTTGGATCGCCGAGCATTGCGGATAATCGTCGGTGATGGTTTGATATCTAGATTTCTCCCAAAGGACTCGGGGCAAGTATCTTATATCGATTTAGTTAGTGTTAGTGATTTGATCATGCATATTATCATTCATGTTGTCGAACATGAGGTTATCTTAGTGGATTTGTCATATTGTCATTCATGTTCTGTTGTTCATGTTGGTGAACATTTTGATTTGCATATGTGTATGCATAATTATGTTGTTTATGTTGTGTTGATCCGATGGGATCGTGTGATCTATGCTGAGGGCGCTGGATCAGATGTCCACCTCGTGTTGGTCCGACGGGATCATCTTGGGATCTATGCTGAGGGCGCTGGATCATTGGACGGGTTTTTTCACCTCGTGTTGGTCCGACGGGATTATCTTGTGATCTATGCTGAGGGCGCTGGATCATTGGATTACCCAGTGTCGTGTTGATGGAATCATGTGGATTTGCATCGTTGGTTTTATATGTGTTTTTGTATGTATATTATTGGTTATCCACCTCGTGTTGATCTTGTAGGATCATCTTGGGATCTATACTGAGGGCGCTGGATCATGGGATTACCATTGAGTATACACTGTTGTTATTGTTTTGAGCATATTGACGTGGTCATATGAGTATGCATTTGTAGGTCTTGTGTTAGGACCTTGTCCGTATTGCATTGATCTGATCTCGAATTAGACTGATATGACTGTCGTGGCACTTCATATCTCGAGGTATGTTCCATATTTCCTTTGGTATTTGTCTTTGATGGACAATCGGTTATCGTCTTGGGAATTGATGATGTTATTCGATGGATCGTATTGGTCAGAAATGGTATATTTCCGTATCGTGAGTTGGTTATGATAGTTTGTGAATCTTGAGTATTGTTTGAGGTACAATACAGATATTATGTTCGAGTTTATTGGTTAATCGAGTACGAGATGTGAAATGTGATAATGGTTATTCTGATAAAAGTTACTTGAGTAAGTAATGTTATGGCGGTAAGATTACGTTGGGTCGTATTCTTATGTTGTATTCTCATTGGTATGTAATTATTAATGTGATGTGACGGTTATCATTGTTGTATATTATGGCTGACCCCATCGTGGGATTTCTTTTTAGGTTCTTGGAGTATCGAGCTTGTAGCGGTCGTGAAGAGATGAGCTTCCCGGAGGATACTGGCTAGGACATGTGTTGTGCATTGAGTTTCTTGATTGGTTCTTGTATTCCGCTGCTAGAGTATCTTATGGTTGGTCTTTTTCCGCTGCGTGAGTATTTTGAAACGCTCTTTTGGTATCTGATAACTGAGGTTACTTTGAAAATCATTTTCTAAACTTTTGAGTTTCGGCCGTTTGGCCTTGTGATTTCAAATGAGTTTTTACGACGGTTTTTGATAAATGGATTTTTATAAGTCTTTGTGAATTTTTAAAGATAGTACCGTTGTTGGCCTCTTGGGCATTTGTAAATGTTTGCGAAAAATTTCTTTTAGCCTTGTGGGTTCCATCTCGGGGCCCACGACGCTGTAATATTTCCGGTTAAATCTGGGGGGAGAAAATTATCAAATTAGTCCCGTATGTGGGACCAATTGGCCAAAAAAAACTCATCTGTCTCCGGCAGACCAAAAAACCTCACATCTCCCCCCCATTTTCGCCAATTTAGTCCTCCGTCGTCGGCCGGAGTATTTTCCGGCCACCGGAGCTAACGTGGACGATACGTGGCTGACACGTGGTAAAAATAGTGGGTCCATGTCAGGCCACGTGGCATCCACGTCAGCACGGACTTGGGGCACCCAAAATAAAAAATTGTGGACTCAATTGAATTTTTTTTTAATTTTGACCCCAAAGGGCCAATGTGCAAATTGGAAGGGAAATAAACCCTTGATCCTTGTGAGGATGATTCACAGAGGTGAATCAGTTTCCCCTCACGCAACCATTTCACGCCGCCACTCCAAAAATTCCATTTTCACCGCTGTAATTAGAAAAATTTACCGTCGAACTTGGACGAATCTGTAATGTCGGCCAGTGGCGGAGGCGATGCTGGTGCTGATGGGAGTGGGGATATGATTGTTTATGTTGGTGTTGATGGAGAGGATGATTTACTAGACAGTGACAAGGAATACGAGGACATGGTTTATAGTGATGATGAGGAAGATATGAACTACCAATTTCCTGGGTACAACAGTGGTCCGGGCATCCCCAAGTTCGATATAGGGATGACATTCACTACTAGGGAAGTGTTCAAAGAAGCCATCCAGAACTATGCAATTTTGATGAAAAGGAGTATCAAGTTTAGTAAATGTGATAAAATCAGGGTTTATGCTGTGTGCGAGGACCCGAATTGTGAATGGAAGCTACACGCCAGAAAGATGATAAGTGAATCATCGTTTCAGATCAATTTCTTCAGTTTGGAGCACACATGTGACGAGACATTTAATGTCAAGAATATGAAGTCCAGGTGGTTAAGCAAGAAATATCTTCGTTCATTTACATCTGATCCAAAAAGAAAACTTGTGGGACTTAGGGACGAAATAATCAAGGATGTACTTGTTGATGTGACAAAGAACCAAATTTATAAGGCTAAGAGGTTGGCTATAAAAATGGCGGAAGGTGATCCTGCTCATCAATACAACAGGCTGTGGGATTATGTGGGGGAACTTAGAAAATCAAATCCCGATTCAACCATTCTACTAGGCACAAATGAAGATGAAAGGGAATTGGTGTTTGATCGGATGTATGTTTGTTTGGAAGCATTAAAAAGGGGATTCAAATCTGGTTGTCGACAAATAATTGGGGTAGATGGGTGCCATCTGAAGGGCCCTTATGGTGGTATTCTCCTAACTGCAGTGTCAATTGATCCGAATAAACAATTTATACCCTATCGCTTGGGCAGCTGTTGAATGTGAAAACAAGGATAATTGGAGTTGGTTTTTATCGATTCTAAGAAATGATCTAAGTATGGGGAATAATGGAGATCATGTTTGTTTCATATCCGACAAACAGAAAGGCTTGATTCAAGTAATTGGAGAGTTGTTTCCAGCATTTGAACATCGATTTTGTGTACAACATCTTCAAAACAACTTCAACAAAGCTGGATTTGGTGGGGCTGCCTTACGAACAACCTTGTGGGCTGCAGCAAAGGCTACAACCCCTGGAGTATTCAGGTATTGTCTGCATTAATCACATTAATATAGAAGTCCATGTGTTTATTTTGATATGATGTATCATTTTGTTCTATCAGGTCTAAACTTGATCAAATACACAAATTAGATCCGAAAGCACTTCAGTGGTTGAGTGAGAAACCCGCATCCCAATGGAGCAAGTCATATTTCAGGGAGACAAGCAAGTGTGACCTACTTGTCAATAATCTTTGTGAAAGCTTCAACAAGATGAATCTAGATGCAAGAGAGAAACCGATTATCAGCATGATGGAGTGGATAAGGGAACATTTGATGAAGAGAATGCAAGAAAATAGGGACAGGGCGATAGCCAAATGGAGATCAAAGAAGTTATGTCCCAAAATTCACCAATATCTTATGAAAAACAAAAGTAGGATGACCGACTTCATTCCGATCAAATCAAGTGATGTGCATTATCAGGTTTCATGCTTTGATGGCAGTCAGTTTAGTGTTGATTTGGAGCAATACACTTGTACTTGCAGGAAGTGGCAGCTGACAGGAATTCCATGTCCACACGCCATTAGGGCAATTACCCATCAAAAGCTGGATCCTATTGATTTTGTGGATACGTCTTATCATGTCAGCACATACATTGATGTGTATACTCCGACAATTAAGCCCGTATGTAGTGAAGAATTTTGGGAGCCTATTGACTATATTGCGCCATTACCTCCAGCCATCAAAAGAGGCGCAGGAAGACCATGTAAATTACAAAGAAGGTCTATGTATGAACGTGTCAACAAGGTAAAAGATGGGGTGCAAAAAATGAGAAAGAGATAGTATTTTATTACATGTGCCAAATGTGGGCAGAGGGGACACAATGCAAGCAAGTGTACTGTCTCTTCCCAACAAGATTCAATTACTCAAGTTGGTGTTTCAAGTGGGGAGGTATGTAATGAGGTTTTATAGAAGGAATGTTATCATGTAGAGTTAAAAATTATAATTTGTTGACTATCTTATTCATTTGCAGCTAAGAAGGAGTAGGAGGAGTTTTAATAGATGAGAGAGCACCGTTGATAGTCAAGATAATCCAACACCCTCAATAACACATGAAGCTATTATGGTAATGCTATATTTGTCACAAATGATTCTTTAATGCATATGTTCCTGTCTTTTATTTAGGTATGTGATGCAGAGTCAGCCAAGAGTGCAAGGTCCAACCATGTTCCAACAACTCGTGGGGGATTCAACACCAACGGGAAGCTCACCAGAATTACCTGCCAATTCTCGAAGATCAAATGTGCTCCCTGGATACTCAGGTCCTACGTTCAGCAAAAAACCAAGAGATTCACGGATTGTCACAAGTGGGGCGCTACATCGGGCATTGAGTTCCATTCCAAAAGGCAACGAGCGCACGAAGTGAAATGACAATGAACCAAATCAGTTAGCTGTGAATGTTGCTGTTTTGTTAGTTTATTTTAAAGGTGTATTTTGATGCCAGCATTGTGTGGTGTAAACATTGTGTACCAGCATTGACACATTTTGGCTTGTAAACATTTCAGCTTGTTTGTATTTTCAGCATGTTTGTATTTTGGCTTGTAAACATTTCAGTTTATTTTAAAGGTGTATTTGATGCCAGCATTGTGTGGTGTAAACATTGTGTACCAGCATTGGCACATTTTGGCTTGTAAACATTTCAGCTTGTTTGTATTTTGGCTTGTAAACATTTCAGTTTATTTTAAAGGTGTATTTTGGTGGTTTATTTTGACAGCATGTTTGTACCAGCAGAATGCTTGCTGTGCCAGCAGAATGGTTTAGTTTGACAGCATGTTTTAAAGGTGTATTTTGGTGGTTTAGTTTGACAGCATGGTTTATTTTAAAGGTGTATTTTAAAGGTGTATTTTGGCTTGTGTACTAGCAGAATGCTTGCTGTGCATTCACAGAATTCCAGAATTTCACAGCATAATTCACACCATAATTTCCAGAATTTCACAGCATAATTCACACTATAATTCACAGCACAACATTGTATTTCCAGCATTTCACAGCATTGTATTTCCAAACTACATTCATCAAAACTATAATAGAGACTACTATAAATCCAAACTACAACCAACTATATTGATTCAAACTACTTTAACAAACATTATCAAACGAAAACTTGAACATAACCCAGACTATAACAACTGCTGCACACACAACATATTTCAAATTCTGCCAAACCTTCGCGTTCATTTTCTTCAATGCTTTCCTTTCTTTTTTTGAAGCAAATCAAATTTTCTGGCTCCACATTCATCTTTAACGGCTCAGACGCAGCCTGAAAATCTCAAGGCATTAAAAAATTAACTCAATGAAGAACAAAAAAAATAGATAAAAAAGAAAAGAGGTAAAATAAAAAGACAATTTAAGAAAATAGCTAAAAACTACACCTCATTTACGTACGGCCACATCTTTTCAAGCTGAAGATTGAGCCAAGTCAACTGGAATTCAAAGAGGAAAAAAGAAAGAGAAATAAGATTGAGCCAAGTCAAGAATACACATATAAGTGAACAAATAATACATGAAAAAAAAAAATCGAACCTTTTGGCGCTGAGAAAACACAACCCATGAAGGATAATACTCCGGCGGCAATAACTTCCTTGAATCCTCCACCGACATTCTTGCAAACTTCGCAATCGTAGTAGCCTTGCAAAAATAAATTCAAAACAAAAAAACTCAGAAAAAAATCCACACTGACTCAACCTGCACTTGCGAGAAAGAGAAAAAAACGAATAAATAGTGAAAAAGACGACATTACAGATTCGTCCAAGTTCGACGGTCAAGGGTTTATTTTCCTTCCAATTTGCACATTAGCCCTTTGGGGTCAAAATTAAAAAAAAAATAAAAAATCAATCGAGTCCACAATTTTTAATTTTGGGTGTCTCAAGTCCGTGCTGATGTGGATGCCACGTGGCCTGACATGGACCCACTATTTTTACCACATGTCAGCCACGTGTCGTCCACGACAGCTCCGGTGGCCGGAAAATACTCCGGTCGGCGACGGAGGACTAAATTAGCGAAAATGGGGGGGAGATGTGGGGTTTTTTGGTCTGTCGGAGACAGATGGATTTTTTGGGCCAATTGATCCCACATACGGGATCAATTTGATAATTTTTTCAATCTGGGGGTGTTACAGACCTAATGCACCTAATGCTACCACGACTCGGATACACTAATGCACCTGCTATGATTCAACACAATAACGAGCCAACCACGAAATGTAACATGCCACAACCCAAGCACACATTTAATCAAAGAAACGCCGGCTACACAAGTCTCACACGACGAACTTTACAACAGAACACATCAATACATCATAAAAAAAATATCCCACATAATCATAACCAAACAAAGTAACCGGAACCAAACAACAATTAATTCTGCACAACTTGAAAGTAAAAATCTCGGGTATTACAATAAGATTCCAACTTCATTGAGGGAGAATGAAGTTTTTGCAAAGAAGTTGAATGATATCGTGTGGTCTAATCATATTGAGCCGTAAGAGTTTGTGACAAGTTGGGATGAGGTTATGGAAGAGTTTGGTCTAGTCGATCATCCATTGTTTGTAAGCATGTTTGATTTACGATCTTATTAGATTCCTGCTTATTTTAGAGATTTTCAACTTAGTGGGTTGTTTCGTACAACATCAATGTGTGTGTGCGCGTGTGAAATCAAAAGAGTAGTTAATAGTTATTAGTTAATAATCAAATACTTTTTCCAAAGTTTGCTTCATACGGTTTTAGTTCCCGAGTATTTAGTTTATATTCTATAAAGGTTCTGTATAAAATTTGGCTATATTTTGTTGGGCTTAATTTTAGCATTTTTCAGTTCAGTTTAGCAAAATTTAATTCAATTCACTTCACTTCAATTTGATTCAGTTCAGTTCAGTAAATTATTTTTATTTTTTATATTATTATTATTATTACTATTATTAATATTATTATATACTATTGATACTAATACATATATATATATATATATTATTTATACTCCTTCTATCTGGCTAAAGGTTGATAGATGGTGTATATTTGATTTATTTTATGTAGTGATTGATACATGTAATGAGGAAATATATGGTAGAAATTAAAAAATAAAAAATATTGATGATGAATAGTAGTGGAAATTAAAGAGTAAAAATTATTTAATTTAATTATGAAAAGTGATATATATAAACTTATTAAGGGGACAACTCTTCGAGAGAAATGTAAAATTTTGGGTTGAAGGGAGTGAGTATTATTGTATATGTTGTTATCTAAAAGTAATTATTACTATAATCAATAATACTCTATACTTTTTACTATTAATCTTACTATTTTATTATTATTTTCAATAGTATTATCATTAGTTCTTTAAAATAATAATATCATTTATTTAATATTATTATTGATAATATTATATTTACTTTCTATTGATATTTTTATTATTATTGTTATAATTATTATCATTATATCAATATAATTTTTGAAATGACATTATATAAAATAATATTAATTATTATTATATTAATTTTATATTAGAAAATGATTTATTATTGTTATTACATTATATTTAAATGTTTTTAATTAAGAATTATTTAACATAATGATTGTTATTATTAGGGCTTTTTTAATATTTTTTTCTTTATAACCGAACCCAATAAAATCCAACCAAATTCAAACCAAAATCAAAACAAACCCAACTCAAAGTAAAACCGAAAACCTAGAAAAATCAAAAGATGGCAAAATATAAAGAACAAGGGTGCGACTCCGTTTGAAGTTTGAAAAAATCGAAGAGTCAACACTAAGACTTTGCCGTCAACTGTGAGTCTTGTCTAGTTGTTGTCGATGTCAGCCGTGATTACTATCTAGTTTCAATCACCTCGATCACTGATTCCAACTCGTCTCCGTTTTCATTGCCTCTATCTAGTCTTGTTCTCTTGTTCGGTTCGAAAGCTTTTTTTTACTCTCAATCTCAATTTCAAGTTTTATGTTACTTTAAGCTTGAAATATATTTATTTCACTTGAAATTGATGCATTCGGATTGCTAAAAATATGTTCATTATTGGCTTAATATATTTATTTCGACAAATGTATTCCTCAAAAAATGAGGGTCGCAATAAAAAAATTAGCTTTCGGCCCCATATATCACGGGACTGGTCCAGTCCCGGTACAATAAAAAAGTTATGCGTGAAATGACATTTACTTATTTGTTATATATATATATATATATATATCACGAATTCATGATGGTAATTGCCACACCATATAAATTGGCTCCTCCCCCTCCCCGTTCCTCCCGGCTCCGTTCATGGAGCATCCCACGTAGTGCATTCCCTACTGAATGCACGTCGGTGTATGTGGCAATCTGCACCCACATACACGCCACGTGTCGTGGAATGGGATGCTAACCCTCCCCCACCCATAACAAACCGACTATAAATAGACAAGCAGTTCCATGTTTTCATCACATTCCCAGCTCTCCCCACAAATTCAACTCACATAAAGGGAACATCAAAAGAAACTCTCTCTCTCTCTCTCTCATAAAGAAATAAAAATTCAAAAAATGGTGGTTCTGTCAAAACCCGCAATCCAACAGTTCTCCAAAACCTTAAACTGCCCGACGTTTTTTACTGGCGTCCCATTGATAGACCTTTCCGGGCCCGACCCGAATACGCAGCTCGTTAAGGCCTGCGAGGATTTTGGTTTTTTCAAAGTTATCAATCATGGCGTCCGCGTCGAGATTATCAGAGAACTGGAATCGAAAGCCGTTCAATTCTTCTCATTGCCCCTGTCCGATAAAGAAAAGGCCGGGCCGCCCAGCCCGTTTGGATACGGAGACAAAAAGATTGGCCAGAATGGAGATTTGGGTTGGGTCGAATACTTGCTTTTAACTACCAATAATCAATCGGGTTATCAAAATTTCGCGTCCGTTTTCGGCGAGGCTGCTGAAAATTTCCGGTGAGTTGGTTTCTCTAAATTTATTTTTTTACGAAAGTTACCCCTCAGTTCTGTCAAACTACAAAAAGCCCCAAGCAATTTTCTAAAGTTACATATGTCGTCTTGATATTTGTTTCTTTTTGTCAATTGCATCCTCAATATAAATGTTGATTGCTGATGATACAGTTAAACTTTGATAAATGAATGTTCGATAAACGAATAACCTTGTCAAATGAATAATTTTCTCCGGTCCCAACTCTTTGTAACATGTTCAAATTTTCTTTCGATAAATGAATAATTCCGCTAAATGAATATTTTTCTCCGGTCCCGATCGTATTCGTTTTACTGTATTTACTTGTTAAATTAATACTTATTCCCAATGGGTGTTCGGTATTTCTTACTTAGAAAGATGGTTTTAGTTAGGCAAAGAATGGGTGATTATGTAATTTAAATATTTTATTTCTAAAAGAAATGGGGTTGCCATTTTTTTTGAAATTGGACTTTAATTCTACTTCTTATGTTAACTAGTAATATTTTATGAATGATACATGTTTATTTATTACATTATTATTTATATGAGTTGGATTTTGTATTCCCAATAATTTTTATATTAAAAAGAGATTTTTATTCCAAATTATTATTATTTCAATCATATTACAAGTTTTTTTATCCTTGTCATGGCTCGAACTCCGCACCTCTAGGATAAGTAGAAATTCATTGCAAGTATGGTAACATCAATATCTTACCGTATCAAATGCAATCAGCCAGCAATTATATTCGGCACGTAACGAAGTACTCAACTTACTATATATGAGAAAAGTGATATATATTTATATAGACTGACAATCTGTATAAACATATAGTATCATTCTCAATATGACAAGATGAGCACTTTAATATGTGCTTCCAGAGTAGTAGTCATTCTTTTCAACTTATTTTGATTTTTTTCATTGATTCGGTTAAATTTCGGTTAATTTCAAGATTATTATTATTAATCTTAATTATTATTGTTATTATTATTAATAATATTACTATTATCGTTGTTGTTAATTACTATTATTATTATTATTTACCATTATTATTATTATTATTTACCCTTAATATATATTTCGATTCGATTCGATTCATTCGATTCGATCCATTCGGATCAATTCAAATTCATTCAGTTAATTCGATCCATTCAATTAAAAACAGAAAGATAACATTTAAAGTTATGGGTGCGGAGCCACCGTGGGTTTAGTGTGGGCTCCAATCCACAACAAATTTAAAAAGAAAAAAAATACATATTAATATAAAATATTTAAAATTTGAATTTGAGGTTTGTATGTCAATATTCCTACTCAATAATAGTATCCCCCATCCACAATTCCCCGACATAATTTTTTTTTTCTTCATGTTAATAGTTGTGTAGTGAACGAATATGTCTCGTCCGTGAAGAAAATGGCCTGTGAGATTCTCGAAATGTTAGCGGACGGGCTGAAAATCAAACCAAGAAATACGTTCAGTAAGCTCTTGATGGACGAAGAGAGCGACTCTATTTTTCGGTTAAATCACTATCCTCCGTGCCCCGATTTTCCAGAATCCAACGGCAGCAATTTAATCGGGTTTGGCGAACACACCGACCCGCAAATCATTTCGGTTTTGAGATCCAACAACACGTCTGGGCTTCAAATCTCACTGAAAGATGGCAACTGGATTTCCATCCCGCCTGATCAAAGTTCTTTCTTCTTTAATGTTGGTGACTCATTGCAGGTACCATTACCAACTACTTTAGCCGAGTTTTTTTATTCTTGTTTTTCTTTTTTTGCTAAGTGGAATAAAAAACGGATACGAAAAATATAGCTCTAAAAAAGATTTACATTTCTCGTTCTGATTTTTATTCCACTTGAATTATACTAATTTAATTTTATTGCGTGAATGATATATATATATATATTCACCATTAAATATAGCAAAAAATTTTAATCATTAATCCAATTAATAAATATACATTCATGTATGAATTATGATACTCATTTCGTTAACTTATAACTTCTCATATATACATTAAACAGCCTGTAATACATACTTCCTTCGTATCATTAAGAGTTGTGTGAAATGAACAAGTATTCCCTCCGACTTTATTTATAAAGCAAAAGTAAGTAACCAGTTTCACAATAAATACTCCGTGGAGAAAAAACTTGAAGTGTCCTTTTACATATAATATTATTTTTTTTACCCTAAGTTTAACATTAATTTTTTTGATACTTAAATTGTCGGAATTGACCTTTACTCGAATGTTTTCGTATCATATATTGTACTTTCGAGTAACAAAATTTCGAGTCAACTTACAAAAATATACAATATTGAGGCAAGATTGTCATCCGGGTAACACAAATACAAAGTCGAGTTACACGAATGCGCGGGTCGAGTAACACGGATGCGCCATCGAGTAACACGAATGCGCCATCGAGTAACACGATTGCGCCGTCGAGTAACACGAATGCTGAATTCGAGTAAGTCTTTTATTCGAGTAACTCGTATGACTTATTCGGGTAACTCGAATTCCTATTCGAGTAACCCGAATGACTTAATGACTTCTTCGTATATTTTTTCAAAATTCACTCGAAATTTTGTTACTCGAAAGTATATTATATGACTCGAATTCATTCGAGTAAAGGTCAATTTTGATAATTTATGTATTAAAAGAGTTGGTGCTAAACTTGGGACAGAAAAAATAATGTTATATGTAAAAGGACAAGACAAGTTATTCCCACGTACTCCTTGGGTCTATCAAGAAGTTATCTATTTGATTTATGCACGAGTATTAAGGAATTAGTTGAGTGTTGTGTGATTGGAATTAGGGTCTCACTTTTCTTGTAGTTTATTGTGAGATGTGTGGAGTATACTTACTGAAAATAAAACGGGATAAATTTTTTTGTGGACATATCCAAATGACAAAAAGAGCAAGTAGTTTATGGATGGTGGAAGTAATGATTAAGGTACTTCAAAATTAGTTAAAAGGGAATTATAATAGGAAGGGGAAAGTGTAACAAAGAATTGGATATATGTAATGAAAATAAATGTATTATTTTAAGTGGGACTAGGATGAGATGAGATTTTACTTTTTTTTTTTTTTTCGAGTCCTATAATCGCTATTTTTCCTTTTTTCTTCTGAGCACATAGTTACATTGTAATGAACGAACTTTTTAAATTTTATTATTTTATCTTATATTCTTTTAAAGTTCTCTTTTAGCATTATAGTTATTATATTTTTTAAAAATTTTATTTTAATATTTTTTATTTTAAAATTTAATTTTTTAAAAAGATCTATTGTGGAATTTAGTCATAAAAAACACCCTCTCCTAGTTTCATGCAAGCGTTTTTCATTGTAAACTTGGTGTCATCATTATATCAATGTTAGTCCCTCATTCTCATCGATTTTGCTTCATATTCTTGATTATTTCCTTTTTAAGATACGTTTATCTCTCACAACTTTAAATAATGAGAAATGATAGTGCAACACTTTGAACCACACTCTCAAACACACCCGTGCTTTATGGGTGTTGTACTACGTGCTTTACTATTAATTTTATTATAATATTATTATGAATATTATATCTATAAAGCATGCGGTACAATACCCATAAAACACGGGGTATGTATGTAGTGTGATTCAGAGTGTTGTCCTATCACCCTCTTAAATAATATATATTCATACATTACTTTACGCTTTTTAAATTTTCTTAAATCCCGTATTATGTAGTTGACATTATAGTAGACATTGGTAGATTCCCCGACAGCAAGATTTTTTTCAAGTCACAGTCAAATCATTTGCTTTGCATAGTCAAAATCTTTATATGAAGAAGTGCTAAAGATTCTCGTGTTTTTTTTTATTTATGTTTTTTGTTGTCATTTTAAAACACGTGATTGATTAATTTGAAGATTTTTTACTTTTTTTTCCAGATTTTATTTCAGTTTTTAGGTTTAATTTCAGCCTTTAAGCTTTGTTTTTTTAGGGCTATGCTAATCCCCCTCCACTTTTACTAATTCCCTCTCCCCTCTCGACAAAAAAGAGGGAATGTCTTTTTTATTTCTCCCACTTCTTTACTTATATATATATATATATATGGATTGGATATGGTGGAAACCCTCTTAATGGTGAAATCTAGAAACCAATTGCATTATTAAGCAATTTCATTGCATATTTGTTATTATTTGTTGCATTAAGCTGGTCGCTAGTATATGCAATAATAATGCAATAAAAAAATACATAAATGCATATAATCCTACTCATCTACAGCCGTTAGATCACTAATATCAATGGCCTACAAAAGTTTCTAGATTTCACAAGGTAATTAGTTTTCATATGATCTCTCTCCTATATATATATATATATATTGAATAATATGTATGTATACTTAATAATACCTTGAATTTTTTTAATTTTTTTACTGATATTTTTCGATTTTTTTTTTACTATTTTATATTTATTTTTATTTCTTTGTGAATGTATTATTATGACTATAATTTTTTTATACGATATATTTAGATTTAAAAAATATTTACGTAGTCATCTATACAAATAATATATTGGAATGGACGCGTAATAGCAATTTTTTCCTAGATAAATAGATTTAACATTTATTACAATTTTTTCACGATTTAACAATACCACCGAATTGAAGTTGATATAACAGTTTGAAGTTCTCGCGTGAACAAATTACACCGTTGTCTCACACCTTTAATCGACCACAGTTTGAAGTTCTCGCGTGAACAAATTACACCGTTGACTCACACCTTTAATCGACCACAGCTGCATCCTCACAGTGAGTATGTTGTTTAGAACTAATAGTTGGGGGTATTTTGAATTATTTTTACATTTTAAATGCGTAAAAACATGAAACAGTTGCATAGAGGGCGAGTGAACTTCACTCTCCGTTAGTTTTGACGGAATGGATCTTATTTGCAGGGTTCATTAAAATACAAGGGTATTTTATGCAGTTTAAAGAATACAAGGGTGTTTTGTGCAGGTTTCATAAAACACAAGGGTGTATTATGTATTTTCCCATTATTATCTTGATATATATTATTTAAATTTTTTATGTAATATCACTTATATGTTCACATTTCTGAAACACTATTCTGTTTATAATAAATAGAAGAATATAATTCAGCAAATAATGAGAACATGTCGTGTAAATATCTTCTTTTTTCATGTTTCTTTTTTTTTTTGTTATATATATATATTGTTCCTTTTTCGTATATAATATATATATATATATACTAAATTAATTAAATGAAAAGAGAAAAACAAAAAAATATGTATTAAATACAACTTTAATCATTAATAATTTTGATTATATATCAATAAAAAATAAATTAAAAAATATTTTGAAAATACATTTTAAGATAAATCAAATAATTACATGATTATATTCTTTTTATATATTTGTTACAAGTTATGATCAAATTTTTTTAATTTGATGAAAAAATTCGAAATGTGCAAATTTCTCAGTGAGAGACTGACAGAAAGAATTAAGTATTAGGGCTTATTCTATGATTCATTTTCAATTTTTAATATTAATTTTATTTTCAGTCTTTTAGCATTTATTTTTATTTTTCAGAATTCAAGAATGCGTAATGTAGCACACGGATACATTTCTAGGACTGTTCAAAAATATCCGATATTCGATTCGAAAATCCGAATTTCCGGATATCCGTTTTTTCGAATTCGGATATCGGATATGCTTTTTAAAAAAATTCGGATATTCAGATATCCGCCATATCCGTAAAATCCGAAAAAATTTATTTTTTTATATTTTAGATAATAGAAGGTATTCGGATATCCGATATCCATATCCGAATTTTTTTCGGATATTCGGATATCCGATATCCGAATCCGAATATTTTTTCGAATATAAGGATATCCGAATATAATTTATAATTTTTTCTGGATATTTGGATATCCGATATCCGTATCCGAAATTTTGGATATCCGGTTTTGAACACCCCTACACTTCCCGGATGCATGATATAACAATCCTTTCTTTGGACAGGTAATGACTAATGGGAGGTTCAAGAGTGTAAGGCATAGGGTTGTGGCCAACACCTCAAAATCAAGGCTATCAATGATATATTTTGGAGGGCCACCCTTGAGTGAGAAGATAGCCCCATTGCCTTCACTAATGGAAGGGGATCAAGACAGCTTGTACAAGGAATTTACATGGTTTGAGTACAAAAAATCAGCTTACAAATCAAAACTGGCTGATAATAGATTGGGACTCTTTGAGAAGATAGAAGCCTCATAGTATTTTTCTCTTAATATTAAAAAAAGAAAAAGAAAAAATAGTGATCAAAGGGTAAATTTACTATCTTATCCAATTGTATTGCCTCCTAGTCTCATACGATTTCTAGTCTCGTTTCTAAAAAGAACGGTCTTATATGATGTTGATTACTTCGAAATCATTTCAAGTATAAAAGACACTCTGTTTCTTACCAAAATAGCAAAAATAGACGACTGGACCGTGTCTTATTACTCGGTTTCGATCCAATTGAAGGCTTACCATATTGTATTCGAAAGACTCTACGGACTCTACATATAGCGACTGGATTCGGATCTATGATGTTGATTATTCTACATATACGAACTCTACAAATGTAACTATATGTTGATAGTTGGAATACATGATTGTGTCTTTGTAGGTTTAAGGGAAAAAAATTCGCACGGTGTTTGACAACAATGTTTTTAATACTCAAATTGTCATGATTGAATTTAAGTCGAACATACTGGAGCAACACATATTCGAGTAACGCCTTTCAGTAATCTAGAACTTGTTTTCTGATATTCGATTGTATTTAGTGTTGTTCAAACAGGTTATTCAATCACGTTTTTAGGTTATTCAAATGCGTTTGTGTTACGCAAATAGATGCTCGGATGTGTTGGGTACTCGAATATATTTTGCGTTATTCGGATAAACTACTCAAATGTAATTTGTGTTAGCCGAATATATCACTTGAATATGAATTACTCGACTGTATTCGAGTAAATGTCAAAACCAATCATTTCAGTTCAAAAAAATTACACATCATTTATCCTTATCCAATAGTTTGATGTTGATATGGTAGCAATAGTTAATTGTAATTTGAAGTAGATACATTTTTTTAGAACACGAATGTATAGTACTCATTTAAATATAATATAATTCTTTTTTACATAAAGATTAGCAACTTTTTTAATACTCAAATTATCAGACTTGATCTTTACTCGAACACATTCGAATCACTTATTCTAGTAACACATTCGAGTCACATATCCGAGTAACACAAAATACATTTGAGTCAATTATTCGAGTCATCTAAAGACTAAATTACATCAGAGTCACCTATTCGAGTTACCTAAATTACATCAAAATCACCTAATGTACATTCAAGTCACCTAAATTACAACCGAGTCACCTAAAATACATCTTAGTCACATAATCGAGTCACTGAACTACATTCGAGTAACCTAAAATACATTCGAGTCACTTATTTGAGTCGTCTAATTAAATCCGAGTCACCAAAAATAAACGACTATGATGTAATTAAGTGGCTCGAATATATTTGAGTAAAAATTATAATCGACAATTTTAATATCAAAAGAGCTGTTAATATTAAGACAGAAAAAATATTCTTATATTTAAATGTGTACACCTCATATTCCCGCCAATTTTCGATCTAGTTTTTATTGTCCACTAGTCTATCCTTATTATATGCCGTGTAAACTTCACTCTATCATAATGCAAGAATTATGTCAGTGATGTTAATGGCTTCAAATATAGATATAACTTGTCGATTCCCCTTTTATTTTCGACAATTCAAATCTTTCACAGAAATTGAAGAATCGGTGAGGGATTAGGATCTCCGGCCTCATTTAAAATAAAGGTCTTATACCACAATCACTTCAAATGAGTTGGTATATGATCTTGATTACTTCAAAACCATTTAACTTATGAAAACACTAAGGATATGATAGGTTTAGGCTGGTTTTATCATTTCACTCCGTGTCTACCAAAATAGCAAAATTGTCGATATATGCCATATTATCCGGTCCTGATCCAATTGAAAGCTTAGGTTTGGGTCACCCATGGTCCTGATCCAACCAAGAGAGGTTCGAGTCACCCACAACAACCAACACCGTGAGATTAATTGGTATGTGTAATACCCGTGATTTCGATTTCCGGTAATTTCTTTTTTTTCGGCGGAAGTCCATTTTGACGACTCGCTCATGACCGTTTCGTCATTCTGAGAATGATTAATTCTGCACTTTTTGTCATCCGAGTTCGTTTCGGTGTCGTTTTGTTGAGTTCCGTGCTTTTTAGCAGTTTTTCCGCACTTGAGTTCGATTCTTGCGAATCTCGTCAAATCAAGTTGTTTCGACTTTCTCGTAAGTTCATTTAATGTTAATATTCATGTTGCGAGCTTTGTCTTGGTGTTTCGATCACGTATCGTGATTTTCGGGCGTTTTGGGCCATTTTCGTAATTTCCCAAAGTTTGGGGTAATTACTTTCCGTTGTCGAATTTTGAGCCTTCGGGTGGTCGGAATCATGTGTTCTCTTAGTGCTCGGATTCGTTTTTGCGAGTACTTCGTAACCGTATCTTCGATTCGTACTCGAGTTCGGGTTTCGGTCGTTCGGGCCGTCGGAGTTGGTCCCGCCAGTCATGGCCGGCATGCTCGGGCCAGCCACTGGCCGAGTAACGTAGGGTAGTGATCGGCGATTCGTACGTAAGGCCGGTTACGTACGTAAGGCCCTGGCCGGTAACGTACGTAACGCTTCCGGCATTTCCAGGCAGTGAGTTCGGCCATGGCCGGTTACGTACGTAAGCCATGGCCGGTTACGTACGTAACCCGGCCGGCAGTCGGCCTATTTAAGGCCTGGCAGCGTTTTTCTTCAGCCATTTCTCATTCTTTTTCTTCCCGTACGCGGCTGTGGGTGTGTGAATCATCTAGAGATGTTGTTGGACAATGAATACATGAAGTTTTGAGGTTCATATCATCAATCATGCATCCTATAACATCCTCCGATCTACCGAATCAGGTCAGATTTCCTAGAAATCTAGTTTTGGGGAATTTGGGTATTTTGGTTGTTTTCGTCCGATTAATCCGATTTAACTTAGGATTGTGATGGATTGATGATTTTTTAGATGTATTGTATCATTTACCTTGATATTCCATGGTTTTATCGTATCGATTCGTTGTTTTGGTCGAGTTCTTGATCCACGCCTTGAAGGTGTCCGGTAAAATGTTATAGAGGGGTTTTCGGGCGTTCTTCGATTATTCTTCCTCGTATGATCGATGATTTATTGATTATATATTGTTAGGGTCGAATTCTTGTGAAGAACTCGAGTCGGAACCCTCCCGTTCGTTGTCTTCTTCGGGGTCCGAGCTTCCCGGTTGAATCGTGTTCTTCGGAGTGTTCGGTAGCGGTCATTAAGTCGAGCTTTCCCGTTGCTCCGCGTGCGTTGGACTTGAGGCGAGTATCTCGTCTATATTCTTTATACTTTGAGAATGTGATGTGTCGTGAATTTAACGTGGACTCGTTAGTGACGGTATATTTAACCGTAACTTACTTTAAATGAAGATGTGATTTTATGAAGGTAATTACCAACGTAAACTTTAGTTTCAAGAATAATGATAACTACCTCTTCATGTTATTTTGTGATTAAAATAAATACTAGAAATGAGTAGTTAACTGAAGAATTGTGGAATCGCGTAATACTTGTATTATTTGCTCGTTGGCCTTTTTCCTGAATGATGGTTTGCTGTGGATGTTGTGCCCTTGTTGAAGTTATGATGCGTTAACCTATGTGTTACGTGGTTGCGGTTGTGGTGAATATTATATCTTTGTTATTGTGTATAGTAGAGAGTTGAGATGTTATCCGGGTAGGGGTCCCGTCGAGGCCTCCGGAGGCGCGTGCTTGCGAGTACGGCCAGACGTACGTTGTGACCATAAGGTTATCAATTCGGGCAGGTATGGGGAGGGCTCTGAGAATCGACACTTGCGAGTGCGATGTCATGATAACTTATGGGCGTACTTGAATGATGTTATCCGGGTAGGGTCCGTCGAGGCCTCCGGAGGCGCGTGCTTGCGAGTACGGCCAGATGTTACGATTTGACCATAAGGTTATCTAATCGGGTAGGTCTGGAGAGGGCTCCGAGAATCGTCACTTGCGAGTGCGATGTCAAGATAACTTATGGGTGTGTTCGAGTTTATTCTTGATGACTAATCCGGGTGGGACCCTTCGGGGCCACGGAGACGTTTTGACTGTTGATTTGATATCTCTGAATTGTTTATGTTTGAATCTTGAATCCCGATTATATTGGTGAATATGGTTTTGGTCTTGAGGTTTGAGTTGAGAATAAAATCATTTGTATGATTTTGAAAGAAAACCTTTTGAAAAGGAAAAACATTCATATTTCAGGATTTTACACTGAGACCCCCGAAGTCTCTAAATAATCTCTTACAATGATTTCTGGAGTAATCCCCATGGTTTGTTTTAAAGGAATAAATTTTCAAAAGACTTTAGACTCGGGGATCGTGTTACTACCTTGTCGAAATGTTATTTTCATAACGGTTGTATTCTTGATGTATAATTGTATAGCTTGGTTACTTGCTAGCGATTCCATCGCTAACCCCTCGTTGGGGATTTTGTTATTTATTCCAGGTGTTCTGACTCGAGAGTGAGCAACCACAGGATTGGCTCGGAGGATGATGCAATGCAGCGATACTAGTCACAGTTGTAGTCTGTCGTCTGTCAGTGATATGTCAGTTTGAGTTCTTGTCATCCTTGAGGGGATGGACATTTTATGTACTATGTGATCGAGTTGTATTTTAGTTTCATCAGATGTACGGTTATGCTATGTTTTGAGAGACCTAATCGGTCTACGGTGTTATGTTTTGGTCAAGTTGACCGCATGTGGGATTTGATTTGTAGTCTCCCGCCTGGTAGCTCCTTGTGGAAAGGGGTCTACGGCGTGTAATATCCCTGAGTGGATTGGGGGTGTTACATAAATGGTATCGGAGCTTAGGTTTGCGAAAACCTAGGCAGTTGGGTCTAGTTGGGTCTTGTCGAGTCGTGTCTTGTCGGAGTCGTGTCTTGTCGTGTCACCCGGGTGAGCAGTTGTGAACAAGCAAGATCATTGCGATCCGTTGTGATCAATTGTGGTTCGTGTGATTAGTATCGTGTTGCAGCCATTATCTCCGTGCGACCTGTGGATGTAAGTCTCCCTTCTTTGTGTTGTGCCTCATGTGACACGAGCTATTTTTTATGATTATGAGTTAATTGACGGAATCCTCTTATGGATTTTGATTTCGTGATATGTGATTATTTGACTCCCATTTTTCGTTCATATGAGGAGTAGTGTTGCTGTCTTGCGCATGATTGACTTTATTTCTTTTATCCGCTGCGTGAGTTCTTTTGTAATGACTTTCGGTATTTTACCGACTGAGTTTTATTTCGAAAACCCATTCCCTTAACCGAGTTTTTGGCATTATGGCCTTGATCATTTTGGCGAAATTCTTATGACGGAATTTAGTATTTTGTAAATGGATTTTGTGAGTTTTTGAAATATTACCGTCATCGGCCTTTTTGGTAGTTTATAAAAGGTTTTTAGCTTGGTGGGTTCCGGCGCGGGACCCACGGCGCTATATTGTTCCTTGTAATTACCTGAAATCTTTGGGCATTCTAGCCCATTGAATTATTTTTGAAAACCTTGAGTATCTTAGAAAATTAAAATTCGAGACGTACTTTTAAAACGAATTATTTTCTTGCGGTGTTTTCAAGGTGTTTTCTAATGCCGCAATACATTTCAAAAATTTTCCGGTTTAGGACCAAAAATATTTTGAGATATTTTCAAATGCAGTTGCTTAGACCCAAGGGTCGAATATTTTTGAAAGTTTTTCACTAAAAGTAAGGTGTCCTCATTTTTGTTCAAACGCAAGATGATTTTCAAAGTCTCGATAATGGTGTTTGTACTACTTTTTGTAAAATGATACTCAAGATCAACTGTTGTTTCCAAACTGTTTTCAAAAGGCGGTTTTCGTTTTTAAAACCTATCATTCCTGTTTGCGGACCGGAAATGCGTGTATGGTTTTCGAACTTTCATTACGGTGTTAACCCCGAATTGTGATTGAATTGGTGGTGTGAACGTTGAGTCGTTCGCCACGCATATGTTTTGTTAGCCCTCTGTGAGAGGTGTGAACTGGTGTTTACTGTTTATCGCCTCGTGGTGATTTGCGTGTTGTCGCACTAGTGTGAGTTATTAAAGCTTGGATTTTTGTGCGTTATACACATGGGTGATTATTTCATGATGTTTGTGATTGTGTGCTGGCTATCGTTCGGGATGTTGTAATCGTCGAACGATGTTGTTGTTGTTGTGATTTTTGTATGCGTTGATATGTTATGCTGAGTTGGCATCTCCGGTATGTTGTTTTGCGGTGTTTTGTTCCATTGTATCGAGCATTTGTATTTTCGGTATGCCGAGCCGAGACGTTTCAACCGTGATGTGCCGGGGCATGCACGTGTATATTGTCCTTCTTGTCGGTAACACATTTCAAGTGTGGACTCGATGGACACCGAATTCAATTTTGCGAATTAGCTACCGAGACTTTCGGAGTTCGCGCTCCAGCGCAGTTATCAGAATCGGCTTTGAGAGGCCTTTGAAGGATGTTTCTGTCGGTTGCTTGTTGTGTTGTCGCCTTGATTTCGTTGTTGTGAGTTTCGGGGACGACACTTCTCTTAGAAGAGGTCGAATATAATACCCGTATTATATTTGGCTCCTGCATTTTCTCTTTCTCAATTCTATCGGCTCGCTCGTGTTCGTTGATACTTTCTGAACTTGTCCTGTATTTCGGTTTCATCGTTCGAACGAGCTGTGATCTTGTTTTGGGTCGATCTGGTTATCGCTGTAACTTTTCCGAGTTCGGTTCGATTCTTGTGAACCTTGTTCGGAAGTAACATCCTTTGGTTCTACAAATTCTTCTATTGGAAGTGGATCGGATTTGGAACACTTCTGTTTTCGACTCTGTCGACTCGTTTATGTTCGTTGATATTTCTGAGCTTGTCCTGCCCCTTGCTTTTGTTGATCGAACGAGTGTGGTATTATTTCGGAATAACTCGTTTGTCGTTGTGACTTTTCTATTGCTATTTCCTTTCATGTGGATCTTATGTTAATCACATCTTGTTGCTTTTACCGGATCATATATTGTCTCGAGCCGAGACGTGAACCTGAGAGTTGTTGTTTGAATTTTATTGTTCTTCGTGATTCGAACATGATTGTTCGATTTTTGTTGTCTCGACCGTTGTGGTTCGATCGTTTGATTGTTCGGTTTTTGTTGATCTCGTTTCGTGATTGTTGAGCGTTCAGACTCCTTCCTAATTTCCTTATATTCGGAAAATTTGTCTCGTTTTCGATCTTCCAACCCTTGGGCGGTGGAATTCCGTATTTCTTCAGCGATTGGCTCGCGTTTTGATTGATGTACCATTGGGGTGGTCAATCATATTGATTTTCGTTCGTTGTGTTTTGTGATTGTTCGGATAATCGACTTGGTTATATTATCTGTTTGATGACGCTGTCACTTGTTGGTTTTATTATGTCTCTATCGGTGGCGTTGTGTTGGTCGTCGTGGAGCGTGTTTTCACGCCGTATGTTCCTTTGCATTTCTTGCAGCGTTTCGCCGTCGGGCGCGAGTTTTCGGTTTTTGGGTATCTCGTCGAGTTTTCCTGACAGTGGATATTTCTTCTCCCTACTTATTTTAAGTTTCGGGACTAAACTTCTTTTAAGGAGGGTAGAATGTAATACCCGTGATTTCGATTTCCGGTAATTTCTTTTTTTTCGGCGGAAGTCCGTTTTGACGACTCTCTCATGACCGTTTCGTCATTCTGAGAATGATTAATTCTGCACTTTTTGTCATCCGAGTTCGTTTCAGTGTCGTTTTGTTGAGTTCCGTGCTTTTTAGCAGTTTTTCCGCAGTTGAGTTCGATTCTTGCGAATCTCGTCCGAAACTGTTGTTTCGACTTTCTCGTAAGTTCATTTAATGTTAATATTCATGTTGCGAGCTTTGGCTTGGTGTTTCGATCACGTATCGTGATTTTCGGGCGTTTTGGGCCATTTTCGTAATTTCCCAAAGTTTGGGGTAATTACTTTCCGTTGTCGAATTTTGAGCCTTCGGGTGGTCGGAATCGTGTGTTCTCTTAGTGCTCGGATTCGTCTTTGAGAGTACTTCGTAACCGTATCTTCAATTCGTACTCAGGTTCGGGTTTCGGGGTCGTTCGGGCCGTCGGAGTTGGTCCCGGCCGAGTCATGGTCGGGCATGCTCGGGCCAGGCCAGCCCTGGCCGAGTAACGTGCGATAGTGATCGGCAGTTACGTACGTAAGGCCGGTTACGTACGTAAGGCCCTGGACGGTAATGTACGTAACGCTTCCGGCATTTCCAGGCAGTGAGTTCGGCCATGGCCGGTTACGTACGTAATCACGGCCCGTGGCCTATTTAAGGCTGGCGGCGTTTTCTTGACCATTTCTCATTCTTTTTCTTCCGTGACGCTGTGGGTGTGTGAATCATCTAGAGATGTTGTTGGACAATGAATACATGAAGTTTTGAGGTTCATATCATCAATCATGCATCCTATAACATCCCCCGATCTACCGAATCAGGTCAGATTTCCTAGAAATCTAGTTTTGGGGAATTTGGGTATTTTGGTTGTTTTCGTCCGATTAATCCGATTTAACTTAGGATTGTGATGGATTGATGATTTTTTAGATGTATTGTATCATTTACCTTGATATTCCATGGTTTTATCGTATCGATTCGTTGTTTTGGTCGAGTTCTTGATCCACGCCTTGAAGGTGTCCGGTAAAATGTTATAGAGGGGTTTTTGGGCGTTCTTCGATTATTCTTCCTCGTATGATCGATGATTTATTGATTATATATTGTTAGGGTCGAATTCTTGTGAAGAACTCGAGTCGGAACCCTCCCGTTCGTTGTCTTCTTCGGGGTCCGAGCTTCCCGGTTGAATCGTGTTCTTCGGAGTGTTCGGTAGCGGTCATTAAGTCGAGCTTTCCCGTTGCTCCGCGTGCGTTGGACTTGAGGCGATTATCTCGTCTATATTCTTTATACTTTGAGAATGTGATGTGTCGTGAATTTAACGTGGACTCGTTAGTGACGGTATATTTAACCGTAACTTACTTTAAATGAAGATGTGATTTTATGAAGGTAATTACCAACGTAAACTTTAGTTTCAAGAATAATGATAACTACCTCTTCATGTTATTTTGTGATTAAAATAAATACTAGAAATGAGTAGTTAACCGAAGAATTGTAGAATCGCGTAATACTTGTATTATTTGCTCGTTGGCCTTTTTCCTGAATGATGGTTTGCTGTGGATGTTGTGCCCTTGTTGAAGTTATGATGCGTTAACCTATGTGTTACGTGGTTGCAGTTGTGGTGAATATTATACCTTTGTTATTGTGTATAGTAGAGAGTTGAGATGTTATCCGGGTAGGGGTCCCGTCGAGGCCTCCGGAGGCGCGTGCTTGCGAGTACGGCCAGACGTACGTTGTGACCATAAGGTTATCAATTCGGGTAGGTCTGGGGAGGGCTCCGAGAATCGACACTTGCGAGTGCGATGTCATGATAACTTATGGGCGTACTTGAATGATGTTATGTGGGTAGGGTCCGTCGAGGCCTCCGGAGGCGCGTGCTTGCGAGTACGGCCAGATGTTACGATTTGACCATAAGGTTATCTAATCGGGTAGGTCTGGAGAGGGCTCCGAGAATCGTCACTTGCGAGTGCGATGTCAAGATAACTTATGGGTGTGTTCGAGTTTATTCTTGATGACTAATCCGGGTGGGACCCTTCGGGGCCACGGAGACGTTTTGACTGTTGATTTGATATCTCTGAATTGTTTATGTTTGAATCTTGAATCCCGATTATATTGGTGAATATGGTTTTGGTCTTGAGGTTTGAGTTGAGAATAAAATCATTTGTATGATTTTCAAAGAAAACCTTTTGAAAAGGAAAAACATTCATATTTCAGGATTTTACACTGAGACCCCCGAAGTCTCTAAATAATCTCTTACAATGATTTCTGGAGTAATCCCCATGGTTTGTTTTAAAGGAATAAATTTTCAAAAGACTTTAGACTCGGGGATCGTGTTACTACCTTGTCGAAATGTTATTTTCATAACGGTTGTATTCTTGATGTATAATTGTATAGCTTGGTTACTTGCTAGCGATTCCATCGCTAACCCCTCGTTGGGGATTTTGTTATTTATTCCGGTGTTCGATCGAGAGTGAGCAACCACAGGATTGGCTCGGAGGATGATGCAATGCAGCGATACTAGTCACAGTTGTAGTCTGTCGTCTGTCAGTGATATGTCAGTTTGAGTTCTTGTCACCCTTGAGGGGATGGACATTTTATGTACTATGTGATCGAGTTGTATTTTAGTTTCATCAGATGTACGGTTATGCTATGTTTTGAGAGACCTAATCGGTCTACGGTGTTATGTTTTGGTCAAGTTGACCGCATGTGGGATTTGATTTGTAGTCTCCCGCCTGGTAGCTCCTTGTGGAAAGGGGTCTACGACGTGTAATATCCCTGAGTGGATTGGGGGTGTTACAGTATGGACAAAAATGCATCTACATATAAAATAATATTCGTTCCCACTAAAAAATTTGCAGAAATATTCAAATGGAATCGAAAGAGTACTATTCTTATATGAAGTCAAATATATTGTATATTAAATAGAGAAATGCTAGGGCCACAAAGAAAGTCCCACAAAAAATCCACAAATTGATGTGGCGGTCGATTGATTCGGGAAGAGAGAGAATTACACAAGACACCAATAAAACGTGATACGCGTATCGAACATGGATGTTTTTGTGGGAGTTTTTTTGTGGATTTAGCATACCTCTATTAAATATATGACAATGTATTTCAAGTGCTTAAAGACATAACTATTTGCTTTTATTTTAGCATCGAAAAGTTTTAGTGGACTTGACGTTTGTTAAAGTCTTATATTGAGACTAATGAATTAATAGTCTCCTCAAGCGGATTTGGATTCAAAACTTACAAGGTGGGCTTTTTAACTCGGTTGTTTTGGTACCATGTGAAAGTCTGAGGTTGTTTCATTTTAAAATTAATTGGCGATGGAGGAAGTAGACTAAGATATTATATATATATATATATATATATATATATATATTGAAGACAAAATTTAAATTTTCTTGATGTAGAATCAATGCTTCAACATTTATTCTCTTTCAAGCTTTCTCTAACCGAAGTACGGCGATGTGACACGAACGGAGCCATGTCGTGGTGCAAAATCAAATGATATCATTTTTTGGTGCATGTGCAATGAAATAATTAAAATTGAAAACTTTAAGTTGCTATCAATCCACATAAAATGCACAAATTAGAGATGGTTAGTTGATTGATACTTTGGTCGTAGCAATGGAGCACAAGAAATCCATGCAATTAGGACGGTAAGCGAGTCGAACTCTACCGAACATTCACTGGGTTTGGCTCGGCTCGAATTTATTCGAACCTTAGATTCGATTCGGCTCAAAACTTTCGAACCTCATAATTTTAGTTTCGATTCTGCACGAATACTATTTTTTTATAGTTCGATTCGATTCGGCTCGAATTTTCGAACCGTTCGAATATAGTTTGATTCGGCTCGAGTTAAAGTCCAGTACATAATCCAAATATACACAGCCAAACAGTTCGGTCCGATTTGCCAAAGCCGAATGGTTCGTTCCGCCTGGGATGGGATGAGTTTATGTCTTGGGCTAAGCCCCTCAAATCGAACCGAACCTTTTGGTCCAATTCGTCGAATCCTATTTTATAGGGTTCGGCTATATGTTTGGTGTCCCCAATCGAGCCATGAACCAAACTTTTTCGAGCCGAATCCTTCTAAACCGAATCGACATTTTAAATTTATTCACAGCCCTACATGTAATGAAAGAAAACTATATTAGGGTGTCCATGTTTGAGACTTGCACGATCTTTCCTTTTTTCTTATATTTCAAATTTCAATTGATTAGAAATTCTAAGTGAATGAGACCAAACTTAAATGTTGATATGTTGATATGACATCAACATAAGCTTGGTTGACCTTGAATAGAAGTAGCTGAGATTTAGTTTAGATCAGACCAAAAGACATTAGACGAGAGAATGTGCTAAACGGGTCTTTCTAATCCGATGCAACTTGGAAAAAGGCAGGGAAGATGCATATAATTGCGTCTGACCAATTTGAATCGTCGATCCCGGTGTCGAAACAGTGGTTCAGATTTAAGAAACTTTCAAACTGAAATTGGACCGAATATAACGCAGTTTTTCGATAGATTTTTAAACTGTCAATTTAAATTTGGCCTATATACAGTTTAGTGGGTTTCTGGCAACTTGACGTTTTTCTTTTTTCAATATTTCGCATCGAGTTTTCTGATTTCTGATTTCTCACTAAAAAGTTGAAATAAAATGAATAAATTCAAGTGAATATGACAAAAGAGGTGTTGGAATGAATAAAAATTTTGGACATCAACTTAATTCAAATAATCGAGATAAAAGTGAAACTTTTTCACTTTCAATATTTTAACTAAGTTGGATATGTATCCACTTACCTAAAAAATCAAAATACTTTTATATATACCCAAAATTGAATTCGAATTCAGATTTTATTAATATACAAATATAAATCATCGCTTCACATCTTGAAAATTTCACAAATCGGAACAACGTCACCATAAGTTGTTCTGGTTCTAGTTTTAATTTGAACCGCAATCAACGGTTCCAGATCTAGAGGACGATAGTTCCAAATTGCCAAATCGGCAAATCAAACCAAAACCACGAACACGCCCAGAGCATAGCTCGAATAGGAGAAGCAAACTCCTTACTTTGACCAAAGTTGTTATTGAAATTTTTTGCGAAAAAAGTAAAAGAATATTTTAAAGATATTTTACTTCTTCATTTTATACATACTTATTTACCGAAGCTCTTCACAAATTGATATCCACAACCTAGAATCTGACTTTTGAGCATCAAAGTGCCCTCGCAACGACCCTATCGACGTTGTCGGCTCGTTCAAGAATTCATGATGGTTGAGCCCAATTTTTGGTGTCCAAACCATTTCTAGCACACCATATAGAATTTTGTATATAGTCTTTGAACTTCGATGTTCACATGTAGAAAACAATTCTATTGCCTTTAGTTTTTTTGAACCTAAGATTCTGAAAGTTCCACAATTTAATGAAAAAAAAAATGATACAATCACAACCGTTGTAACGGTTGTGTTTGTTTTGAACCATTGATGATGTGGGTGGTGGGGTAGGTGATGGAATAAATAATGAATTTAGTGATAAATGTATGGTGAGATGATGTGTTGTAAAGTTTGGTTGTGTAAATTGGTTGTGCATGTAGCATTGTTGTAATTTCAGTTAGCTTTGTTGAGGGAGTGAGCTCTCCCCCCACAGGACCGTTGGCCCCTCGGTCCTGCAGGAGATAAACGAGGGATGTGCCCTAGTGGCCAGAATCTGAGCGAGAGGACCCACGATACCGACCCCAGCACAGCCCTCCACATCAAGGTGAGAAAACTGCACCACATGAGAATCGAACCGCGATTGCCGGAGATGATATCCCACGTCATCTCAACTTTAACCACTAGGCTATGACCCGGAGGGCATTAATTTTAGTTAGCTGAACCTACGCTATGGAGACTATGGATTCTCGTGATTGTAAATTTGAGTAGACATCACATGGTAAAAATCTGACCCCCCGGTCCGTCCACCCGTGACAAAATTCTGACAAGTATATAATCCATAGTTAAGGGAGATATACAAAGCACCTATGTCTTGGTAAATTACAAAGTGTCCATAGGTTATTGAAATATTACAAAAACTCCCCTCAAAATTTTATCTATATTCAATTCTGAAGCAGCGGCAGCGACTGTATTTCTTTTTATAATTTCATTAGACCTTTGGAGGCCGTCAATTTTTTTAGTTAATTCTAGAACCACCGGTTAGTTTTTCCGGCCGTCGACGGCCATTGGCAGACCTTTGGCTACTGGCCAATTTTTTTTAACAACAAGACCACTGACCTGCTTTTCGATGGGGGTCGCTGCCGGTAGATCTCTGGTGGTTCGTCATTTTTCTTTTAACCGTAGACCCACCAATGACCAATAGATTTTCAAAAACCAATATATTTTTTCCTAACAAAATAAGCTGATAATTTAATTATTTTAATCCAATTATGGCATCCCATCATGTCATTATGGAAAGTAGGGTTGGGACTTTTGGAACCGGGAACTGCAGAACCGATCCGAACCGCATCGGAACCGACGGTTCGGTTCGGTTCCTAGCAACAAATTTTTTTTTTCGGTTCGATTCGTACTGTTAGTATTCGGTTCGGTTCGGTTCGCGGTTCCTGTCTGTTTTAAAGAGGAACCGATCTGAACCGCAAGGAACCGTCCGAACCGCACCGAACCTGGAAACCGACCCCCTGAATATAATATAATATAATATATTCTTATTAAACATAATTAATATAATATAAAATAATATAATATATTCTTAATAAAATAAAATATAATATAATATATTTCGTCCAAACCATACACAATCAGTTTCGGTTCGGTTCCGGTTCGGTTCGGTTCCTGTGCGGTTCGGACAAAAAAACTGGAAAAGTCGAACCGCGAAAAACCTATGCGGCTCGGTTCCGGTTCCTGTATTTTTCTCCCAGGAACCGAAAAATCCCAGGCCTAATGAAAAGTGTTATCTCTACTCTATAACATAAAGGAAAGTGGTGTTTTTTTTGTCCCCGTCGTAGTGTGCACTGAAAAGACCATTGTAACCCTCTTCTCCTTTTTATGTTAAATTTTAATTTTATCAAATGTTCCATAATAATAAATTTCCAAAAGTACCCTTAGAATAATAAATTAAACTATTAAAGGGACAACTAATCATAAAATTCATAATGAGTTCTACGACGGACCTCCAGCAAGTCGCAACTGGGCGGCCGACTAGTTTATCCAGCGAGGCGACCGCCGACATTCCTCTGGGAGCCAACATATTGTTTTTTTAGCTTGGTAGTATGATAATTTGATTATTTTAATCTAATTATGGCACCGTCATCGTGGTATTATCATAGGTTATCTCTAGTCTATAATATAAGAAACAATTATGTTGTTTGGTCGTCGTGATAGCCACTCCCGAAAAAAATTATTGTATCCCTCTCTCCCCTAAGTGTTAAATTTACTAATATCAAATGTTTAAAAATAAAAAAAAAATCAAAAAAGTATTCCTAGAGTATTTAACTATTCTTCAAAAAATATAATTTCATTTCTAACAGGGTTTCTTCGGTCGGTCAGCTTATCGGCCTTTTTTCCACGGGACCATCGCTGCCTGTCAGTTTTTTTTTTTTTTTTTTTTTTTTGTTGTCTACCTGTTTTTTTTAACATTAATAGTGCAACACTAGTGTGATACTCGAAAATAAAAAAATATATACATAAATGCATAATCAGAAATTTTCATTATAAATTTTAAAAGGTTTTTATAAATTACATTATTTATTATTTTGTCATTATGATAAATGTTGATTTGATCTAAAAATTCATATAAAATGTATCTCATTTTCTGATTATTTTTATACAATATTTTCAATAGCAATCTAAATTGAAACGTAAAATAAAACTATGGAAAAAACGCCCATCACCTCGGGAGAAGAAACTACACCTAGGGGTGTTCGAAACCGGATATCCAGACTTTCGGATATCCGAAATTTCGGATATCCGAAAATTCGGATAGTAGATTTTGATATCCGATATCCGTATCCGAAATTTCGGATATCCGATTTTCGGATATCTAAAATTTCGGATACGGATATCGGATATCTGAATATCCGGAAAAAATATGAATTATGTTCGGATATCCATATATTCGAAAAAAAATATTCGAATTTGGATATCGGATATCCGAATATCCGAAAAAAAACTTCGGATATGGATATCGGATATCCGAATATCCGAATACCTTCTATTATTTAAAATATAAAAAAATAAAAATTTTAAGATTTTTTGGATATTTCGGATATCCGAATATCCGATTTTTATGAAAAGTACTATCCGTATCCGATATCCGAATCCGAAGTTCCGGATATCCGAACTTCGGATATCCGAATTTTCAGATATCCGGAACTTCGGATTTTCGGATATTTCGGATCGGATATCGAATATTTTTGAACACCCCTAACTACACCCAGCACAATCACCTTGACAAAGGAAGCCTTAGCTGTCATAATTGCTAGTGCGATCCAGAAGAGCCAGGAGATCGAAAAATGAAAAATACCACGGAAAATAATACCCATCCTATCGGATGGGCCGGAGGAAATCGATCAGCAGGAAGAACATGGAGAAAACTATCCCAGAGCATGGGAACGATCTAGACAGGAAAGAACGCTGGATCCCTTGATATCCAGTATGCCAGACGAGCTAGAGGAATTGCGACAAAGAGTTGCGGGGAAGGACACGGAGAGTCATCCAGGCCACCCCTTCTCGGAAAGCATACTACAGGCTGAACTCCCGTACGGGTTTAGGGCTGTCACTTTCACCTACGATGGGCTCTCGGATCCTACCCGACATTTGTACCGATTCGAGAACATGGTCTACACCGATATTCGGATGCCGTGAGCTGTAGAGCATTTCTGGCTACGCTGACGGAGTTAGCTCAGGACTGGTTCCACCAGATACCCCAAGGACGATTACTAGCTTCAAGACTTTCAGCTCGGTGTTCCTGACTCACTTCACAAGTGCTAGCACACCAGAAGACATTCATGTCCTTGTTCAGTATCAAGTAATATTCCGGAGAAGCACTCAGAACTTATGTAACTCGGTTTACAAAAGCGTGTATGGAGGTACCCTCATCATCTGAAGAAGTGAAGACGAGTGCTTTGACGCAGGGATTAAAGCCCGGGCTGCTACGCACGTTGTTGGCTAAAAAGCCGGCCAAAACGTATGATGAGGTCCTAACCCGATGTTCAAAATACATCAATGTTGAGGAAGCCGAGAAAGATATGAAAGAATTGCAAGAAAAATCCGAGGATGGGGAAAGAGGAACTAGCAGGGTGGTGCAGCACGAGGTATATGCCTTCAGAGGAAATTCACCCTGGGAGGAAGCGCTGGGCCGGTGTTCGCTATATTTAGGCGGCGAGCAAAGTCGTATTCCATAGAGACTAAATATTCGTATTGTGTTGAGTACTAGATTATAGTGTTTCCAGTTTTATCTAGACGATCGAAAGGTGAATGGATGGTTAATAAAATAAAATAAAATGATGATAATTTATTTAAACAAATGAAAATATCCGAATTAAAGAGAATCGAAAGAGTTTTTGAAAGATAGATTCCAAGGCTAGGTTTCCGTTAATCACTAAGTTTAGTTGGGATTGATGTCGAAGGGTTCTAAGTGCGTCTCCAAAATGATAATCACAACAATATTCTAAAGTCTCTCTCGAGATGCATTAAAATGTAGATTAAACAACCTATAACAACACCATTACAAAAAAAAAAAACCTATAACAACATCTCCATCTATTATAAATTATCTAACTCCAAAATATTCATAAGATTAAATATCATCATAGTTCATCACCGATTTCTCAATCTCGTAATTTACTACGTTAAATACTCGAAACCTATTAATTCCCTATTCTCTCGAATTATGAGCAATTAAGTTAAACATGTAAAAATATTGATCAAGTGTTCTAACATGAATTATAACCAAGTATTTGATAAAGAAATCACACTAGATATATATATTCATCAATCCCTCAAAAACAACATGAATCAACGTACTCCCATGCCCGGAATCTAACAAGTTTAGCGAGACATGGTAATGAAAGAAATCTCAATAAATATTATGTTCATCATGTTCATGCTAAATACAACAACAAAAATAAGTAAAAGATAGGGAGAAGATAAAACTCGGATGGTGTCTTGAGTGAACTCGGATCAAGCCTTCAAGTCTTCTTGCTTTGTTCTTGAAGTGTTCTTCAAAAACCCCCTTCAAATCTCCTTCTTTTGGTTGGAAAGCCCTCAAATTCTTTGTTTCTCTCTCTCCAATCTCTCCAATATTCAGAATATCCCTCAAAATATGATCCAAGTCCCCTTTTATCAACCCCAAAAGACCATTTTTTCTTGTTCAAATCTTGCAAAAATGTCAAAAGTGATTTTCCACCGAAAAATGACACGGCTCGTGTAATAGTGCTCTAGAAACAGCAAAAGGTTTTGGATAAGGAACCGACCGTGTCAGTTGACACGGCCGAGCAAGTGACACGACCCGTGTCAAATGACACAGCCGAGTCTATGTTGGTCCATTTTGATTCCGTTTTTTCTTCTTTTCCGCCTCGATCTTTCGTTTCCGCATTGCATGTTATGTATTGGGGGTTGAGACTTCGTTCTTGCTTGATAAGTGTCTTTAAAATACCTATAAAATCAATAAAACGTACCCAAGCGTGATCGAGTCCAATAAAAACAATATGAGCACAAATGACACAATTCTACACAATTTAGGATCTTAAAATCCAGAAAAACCTTATAAAAATATGTGTAAAAATGAGTGAGACACTCAGGTTTTTAGTGGTGGACACTAAATCGGCCTATAACGCTATTTTAAGGCGGTCGGGGCTCAACAAGTTCCAGGCAGTGGCATCAACCTCGCACATGAAAGTAAAATTCCCCGTAGGAAGCGAGGTAGAGGAGGTAGAGGAGGTAGCCGGAGATCAGTTTGTTTCCTGGTCTTGTTACCAAACAACGGTAAAACAAGGGGTACAGCGCAGTAAGAGGGCGCCCGAGCTGAGAGGCCCAGATATGGAGTTTAAGAAGAATAAGAAATCAAAAGCGCCCGAGAAAGCTGAGGAAGAAGGTGTCGAGTCTAATGAGGAGTTGATGGAGATAGAATTAGTTCCAGTAAAGCCAGGAACAAAAACCCGCGTGGGAAATCGGTTGGATGGCGGGACAAGGGAAAGCCTTATCCGCTTGCTAAGAAGATTTGTGGACATTTTCGCATTCGCAGCCGAAGATCTGGTGGGAATCAGCCCAGCGGTCGCCGAACATAGATTAAACATCGACCCAACTGTATGGCCGGTAAAGCAGAAGATGAGGCATTTTGAGCCGGAGATGGATGGAATCATTGGGGAAGAAGTTGACAAGCTCCTCCGAGCTGGGCACATAATGGAAATTCAGTTTCCGGAGTGGTTATCCAACGCTGTCATGGTAGGGAAAAGCCAAAGGAAATGGAGAATGTGCATGGATTTCCGAGACCTAAATAAAGCATGTCCGAAAGATCACTACCCATTACCCCGTATAGATCAGCTAGTAGACTCTACCTCGGGGTGCGAATTGCTCAGCATGATGGATGCCTCTCAGGGATGTCATCAGATTCCCCTCGCACCGGAGGATAGAAAGAGGGTCAGCTTCGTGGTATCAAAAGGAACCTTTTGTTATGTGTGCATGCCTTTCGGGTTAAAGAATGCGGGAGCCACATATCAAAGGATGATAGAATCTTTAAATCCCAAATCGGCATAAACATGGAAGTCTATGTGGATGATATGCTAGTAAAAAGTGTAAAGGCATGAGAGCATATCACAGATCTAGAGGAAACGTTCGAAAATCTGCGCACATACGGAATGAAGCTCAACCCATCGAAATGTCCTTTTAGGGTAAAATCGGAAAAATTTCTAGGATACATGGCCACAAACCAAGGAATTGAAGTCAATCCAGAAAAAGTCAAAGCAGTATTACAAATGAATCCTCCGAAAAACATCAAGGATATCCAGGTACTGACAGGGAGAATAGCGGGGCTGAGCCGATTCATATCACGCTCAGCCGAGAAGGGATTCCCATTTTTTAAACTCTTAAGAAAAGGGAACAAGTTCGAATGGACCTCCGAAGCACAAGCAGCTTTTGAAAAATTAAAGGAATATTTGGCCGAGTTGCCTCTGCTCACCAAGCCAATACCAGGAGAGGAGCTCATACTCTACCTATCCGTTGGAAAGAGGGCAGTTGTAATATCCGCATTTTTCTTCCCCTTGTATTTTTATTTATGATGTATTTCTCGGTCGTAGTAACCCTCGTGTATCTTTCAGTGTATCTTTTCCGTTATCTATTGATTTGATTCCCATTATTGTTGTGCGGAACTGCCGTTTCGGGGTTGCCGTGGATCCATTCTCCGTTATGATGCCTGTTGAGATGTTCCGTTTGGGTGTTTCGTTCATATTTCGGTGCTTTGGACTGTCTATTTCTCGTACCTAGCGCACGCTATATTTCAGCATAGCGCACGCTAGGGGTCCCTTAATAGCGCACGCTACGCTTGTTTCGTAGCGCGCGCTAGCGAGTAGCCCTGGGAGTAGCAGTGCTGTTTTTCCAGCCTTCTGGACTGGCGTGTTAGCGTACGCTACGTATACTAGCGCACGCTAATGTCGAGAGGCTAGCGCACGCAGATGATGCCCGGTAGCGTGCGCTAGCGGGGGTGTCCAGTACTGGACAGTTTATTTCTGGAATCGGTCAGGTGCCAATTAGCGCACGCTACGCTCGTATAGTAGCGCACGCTAACGGGTCAGGTGAGTTTTGGGCAGTTAGCTTCTGGACTCGACTGATGTCCAGGTAGCGCACGCTATTGGTCGATAGCGCGCGCTACCGTGTGGTTATTAGCGCACGCTACGTTTCGAGTAGCGCACGCTAACGACCAGAAATCTGGCTACTGGACTGGACGCTAACTATTTTTGACTTGTAATTTTACCCCGTTAGCGCACGCTAACCTTGAGGATTAGCGCGCGCTAACACTCCCTGGCTATATAAACCAGGGAGTTGACCCAGATGAGCAGATTAGTTCCATTTCATTTCTTCTCATGACGCAGCTCTTCCAGGCGATTTCGAGCGATTCTTCCCTTCGATTATTTCTGGGCATCCTCTACCTTGAGATTTTGAAGTAGATTAACAACACCTACTTGTGTCCTTCATCATCAATCCAAGGTAAATCTCTTAGAACCCTACTTTTGGGCGATTTGGGGGTTTTGGGATTTTTCTTCCGATCCGTTCCGTTTTGTTGGTGGATTCATGATGAATATGATTTAACTTGTCAATATCATTAGTTTCCCTACGGATTCATGGTATATTTTCATGGTTTTGCGGAATCGAGAGGGTTTGGTTGTATTCCGCCCTCGTTGTTGTTTATATACGAATATACATGAATCGTAGGCGGGTTTTCGGGTGTATTCCAATTCCATATTCATTTGGAAATGGTTGTGATTGTATTCTTCGAATCGTTAGGTTCGGTTTCGTTGGTTCCTAACGTTCGTCGGTGACTTTCTTTCCGTTCGTTGCGTCGTCATTAATTCAAGGCAAGTATTTTTGGAAACCTTTATGCTTAACGTGGAATGGTAATGTATTTTGTGTGTGATTTGCTCACCTCGTGTTGGTCCGACGGGATCAAGGAGGGAATCGAAAGGGTTGAGTCCTCGATTCATGAGTTTGTTTAGCTAGCCAGTGCGGGAGGGTCCTTAGAGGCCTCGTGCGGGAATTTATGATATTACTCTGTTCCCAAGGCGATGCATGTGCGTGTTTTGTTTTATAATATAGCCAGTGCGGGAGGGTCCTTAGAGGCCTCGTGCGGGAATTTATGATATGACTCTGTTCCCAAGGCAAATTGTTTGACTGTTTATTTCCGGAAAGGACATGTCTGGTTTTGGCTTTGAAATTGATATTGGTGCATGTACTATGAAATGCGTAAGCGTTTGGTTTGCCTTGAATACTTGTACTAGCGTAATTGCTAACCCCTTTGGGGACCCGTTTTGGGGAAATTCTTGTTATGAATTTCAGGTTATGATTATCCGGACGAGCGGGCACCGGGACAGTACAAGGATGTTGGCCAGGGTCGTTGACACGTGCATTTGGGTCTTTTTATTTCTTTTATACATTTTGATTTGGTTGTTCTCACAATTATAAACTTATAGAATGTACTCGCGAGTACTTAGGCTTTTCAATTTCAAACTCCGTATTGTACTACCTTTAAATTGTTACATTGTCGGTTGATGCTTATTTCGCCGGGTACTCCGGGCGTATCTTTTTATGTCATATCATTTGAATGTGTGTCCTCGCTACCGAGATGGTTAGTCGAGTGGAGTTTTCCTTAATCGTAGCCTGGTGGGTCCCATGTAGGGGTCCACGGCGCTGTAATATACTCTGAATATCTCGGGGTGTTACAGAAAATGGTATCAGAGCTCTAGGTTTATGGATACCTAGGCTTGTTGGTTATTTGGGTCTAGTTGTGTTTTGTTTTGCACGTTGTCACACCGCTGCCGGCATCTCAGTACATCCAGTGCTCGTAAGTTTTCCTTACTCGACTCCCTTGCTTTCTCGTATTGAAATTCCACTTCTTGAACTGCGATTATTCCTCTTCTTTTTACTTATCATCGAGTTGCTTTTGCCACCTCTTAGCACCAGCATGGATGCTGGAAGGAGACGTGGTCGTGGTCGTGGCCGTGGACGCGGTCGAGGATGTGGGGCAGCCGGCGGGGCGGCCACGTCGCATTCTTCGGGAGCTGGCAGTACCGGTGACCGTCACAGTCATGCTTCTTCTCAGGAGCGCGCCGATCTTGGTATTACGGCGGTTATGCAGCAAATGGTTAACCAAATGGCGGCTATAGCTCAGGTGGTCCAGAACCCCGACCAGGCCCATGCCAATCGGGGCGGAGCGGATCGCTGGCTTCAGGATGTCATCAAGATGCATCCTCCTCAGTTTTCGGGGGCTTCGGACCCGATCGACTGGGAGGGGTGGATCAAGGAGATATCTAAGGTCTTCGTTGCCACCAACTGTCCCGAGGACCGGAAGGTCCCTATCGCCCAGTACTTTCTCACCGGGGACGCTATGGATTGGTGGGAGGCCATGGGGCCCAAGGATCATGTTGCTTCGTGGGCCGAATTTCAGGAATTGATGGAGACTGAATATTGCCCGTGGCCGGTCAGACAGGCTCGAGTGCATGCTTTCTATGATGCTCAACCACGGGATATCCCCGTATCTCAGGCCATTGCCGACTTTAACAGGGAGTTGGGTTATGTGACGACCCAAGTTGTCGAAGAGAGCGACAAAATTTTCCATTTTTCCAGGAGGATGAAATTGTCCATTCGGGATTATATGTCTGGACTCGTCTGCACTACTTTGAAGGATTATCAGAGTAGAGCCCTCGCTTATGATATGTCGGTGACGGCTAGTGATTTGGCTCGTGAGAACAAGAAGCAGAAGTCGGTCGGAAATTTTTCGGGTCCCAAGAGTGGAGGCCAGCAGAAATCTCAAGCTGCAAATATTTCAACGGGCGGTTCGGCTCGTATCTCTGGGAGCTTTCGGGGTGCCGCCGGAACCTCCGCTCGTGAGCCCACATGTTTTAACTGTGGTGTGCAGGGCCATAGGAGCCGGCAGTGTTCTCGTCCGAAGTTTACTTGTCACACTTGTGGACAGCTGGGCCACAAGGCCCCTTTTTGTGAACAGATCAAACAGCTTCGCAGCACCCGCTCTTCTCAACCATTACCTATGGAGCCGAGTGTGAACTAGGGCTCATTTGCGCCGCCGCCTCCACCGAGTGCCGGCCGAGGTAGGGGTCGGGGACAGCCCGCTAGGGGAGGAGCTTCCAGTGTCGGATCTGCCCAACCACGTATCTACGAGATGAGGAGGGCCGATGATCCAGCAGCTACTGTGGCGACAGGTACCGTTCATATCCGTTCCCATCCTGTCAGTGTGCTTTTTGATTCGGGTGCTACGCATTCATTCATTTCTTTAGAGTGTGTACGTCGTTTGGGTCTCGACTGCTTGTCACCTTGCGAACCTTTCGTCGTTAAACTTCCTAGCGGTGATAGAATTATTGGTGATCGAGAAGTCCGAGACTGTTCTGTGTTTATTTGTGAGAGGGCTTGGCTCTCCAATCTTATTGTCGTAGGTATCGAGGGTGAGGATTTGATTCTCGGGGATGATTGGCTCGAGCGGCATGGCGCAATCATGAACTACCGCACGAGGATCATTACCATGTTAGCCGAGGACGGCACTGAACACTCTTTCGCGGGGCGAAAGAGAAGCCAGAAATTTGTCATTAATGCCTTGAAGGCGATGAGTCTCCTGCGAAAGGGGTGTACGGGTTATTGGTGCTACGCCTTGAAGATGGAGAATGGTGGAGTCGAGTTTTCATCGATTCCAGTCGTTAGTGAGTTTCCGGATGTATTTCCTGATGAATTACCGGGATTGCCACCGGATCGTGAGGTTGAGTTTACTATAGAGTTAGAGCCGGGCGCGGCTCCGATTTCGAAGGCGCCGTATCGCATGGCACCTTCAGAGATGGCAGAGTTGAAGAAGCAGTTGAGTGAGCTTCTTGAGTCGGGGTATGTTCGACCGAGTGCCTCGCCTTGGGGCGCACCGGTCCTATTTGTACGGAAGAAGGATGGTTCACTACGTTTGTGTATCGATTACCGCGAACTAAACAAGGTGACCATCAAGAACAAGTATCCCTTGCCGAGAATTGATGACTTGTTCGATGAGTTGCAGGGAGCTGCGGTGTTCTCAAAGATTGATTTGAGATCGGGGTACTATCAGCTCCGGGTGAGGGAGTCCGATGTGCCGAAAACAGCTTTTCGGATGAGATACGGACATTATGAGTTTGTAGTTATGCCTTTCGGGTTAACTAATGCGCCGGCGGTGTTCATGCAGTTGATGAACAAGGTCTTTATCGAGTATTTGGATATGTGTGTTGTCGTCTTCATTGACGATATTCTTATTTATTCGAGGGACGAGGAAGAGCATGCCCATCATTTGCGGGTAGTGTTAGACATTTTGAGGACCGAGCAACTCTATGCAAAGTTCTCGAAATGTGAGTTCTGGCTGAAGGAAGTGATGTTTTTAGATCACGTGATTTCAGCTGAGGGGGTTCGTGTGGATCCGCAGAAGATTGAGGCAGTGTTAGATTGGGCACCGCCCAAGAATGTGAAAGAGATCCGTAGTTTCTTGGGTTTGGCTGGCTACTACCGTAGGTTCGTCGAGGGTTTCTCGAAACTAGCTCGGCCACTTACACAGTTGCTCCAGAAATCCGAGAAGTTCGTCTGGAATGACGAGAGGCAATCGAGTTTTGAGGAACTGAAGAAGCGTTTGACTTCAGCTCCGGTTTTGGCGTTGCCATGTGGCAACGAGGGATTCGCCGTTTATAGTGATGCTTCGGGTCAGGGTCTTGGGTGCGTATTGATGCAGCACGGCAAGACCATTGCCTTTGCGTCGAGACAGTTGAGGCCGTATGAGCTGAACTACTCTACTCACGATTTGGAGTTAGCGGCAGTTGTTTTTGCGCTCAAGATTTGGCGTCACTACCTTTTCGGCTCTACATGTCAGATTTTTACCGATCATAAAAGTCTGAAATACATATTTACTCAGCGGGAGTTGAATATGAGGCAGAGGAGATGGTTAGAGCTGATTAAGGATTACGACCTCGAAATCCTTTATCATCCGGGAAAGGCGAACGTCGTGGCCGACGCCTTGAGTCGGAAACCGAATGCGTTGCGAACGCTTGAGGTCCTTACGCCTCAGTCTGAGCTTTGGCGGGCTTTGATCGGGTTAGATGTTGAGGTTTTGTTGCCTGGAGTTGTCGGGCAACTTTGTGCTTTAGAGATTTCGTCGTCTTTGATCGATGAAATTAAGCTGAAGCAATTAGAGGATCCGATGATTACTCAAATCCGAGAGAACGTTCTTAAAGGAAAGTCTCCTGGATTTGTGATTCACGAGGATGGTGTTTTGAGATTCCAGAGTCGGCTTTGTGTGCCGAACGATCCAGAGTTGCGACAGAGTATTTTGCGTGAGGCCCATTCCACACCCTATTCCGTTCATCCTGGTTCGAGTAAGATGTACAAGGACCTGAGGAGGAACTTCTGGTGGAATGATATGAAGGAGGAGGTCGCACAGTTTGTGGCGAGATGTTTGACTTGCCAGCAGGTCAAAATCGAGCATCAGCGACCGGCTGGGTTATTGCAGTCACTTCCCATTCCAGAATGGAAATGGGAAGATATATCGATGGATTTTGTTACGAGTTTGCCGAGATCGAGGTCGGGCATGAATATGATATGGGTGGTTGTTGATCGTCTAACCAAGTCGGCACATTTTCTGGGCATCAAGGACACTTGGGGCCCGGAGAAGTTGGCTCGTGTGTTTATCGCGCAGATTGTGAGGCTTCACGGTACTCCGAAGTCTATTGTTTCGGATCGTGATGGCCGTTTTGTATCGCACTTTTGGCAGGCGGTGCATAAGGCGTTGGGTACCCGTTTGCATTTGAGTACATCTTTTCATCCCCAGTCAGATGGACAGTCGGAACGCACTATCCAGACATTCGAGGACATGTTGCGTGCTTGTGCCCTCGATTGGAGTAGCGACTGGGAGGAGCATTTGCCATTGATCGAATTCACGTACAACAATAGTTGGCACGCGTCTATTCGGATGGCACCGTATGAGGCACTTTATGGGCGACGATGTCGATCGCTGATTTGTTGGAATGAGGCGTCCGATTTGGTCGGGACCGAACCGGATGTCGTTTTAGAGACGAGACGGAAGATAGAATTAATTCGAGAACGGATGTTGGCGCCGAGTCGGCGAAGTCATATGCGATGTCCGTCGTCGACCTTTAGAATTCGAGGTGGGAGACCACGTTTTCTTTGAAGGTGTCGCCGACGAGAGGAGTTTTCCGTTTCGGGAAGAAGGGAAGTTGAGTCCGAGATTTATTGGACCCTTCGAGATTCTCGAGCGAGTCGGTGGGTTAGCATACCGTTTGGCGTTACCCGGCCCCGAGTCATGTTCATAGCGTTTTCATGTTTCCCGGTGAGAAATATGTCCCGGATCCTAGTCACATCATCGACTATGGGGAGATTGACGTTGCCGAGGATATTACTTTTGAGGAGCGTCCTTTGAAGATTTTAGAGCATCGGGAGAAACGACTGAGGCATAAGACCATCCCTTTGGTCAAGGTGCAGTGGTCGAGACACGGTGTCGAGGAGGCAACTTGGGAAACCGAGGAGAGCATGCGTGCTAGGTACCCTGAGTTGTTTGTCTCTTATGTTTCGGGACGAAACTTGTTTTTAGAGGGGTTGAATGTAATATCCGCATTTTTCTTCCCCTTGTATTTTTATTTATGATGTATTTCTCGGTCGTAGTAACCCTCGTGTATCTTTCAGTGTATCTTTTCCGTTATCTATTGATTTGATTCCCATTATTGTTGTGCGGAACTGCCGTTTCGGGGTTGTCGTGGATCCATTCTCCGTTATGATGCCTGTTGAGATGTTCCGTTTGGGTGTTTCGTTCATATTTCGGTGCTTTGGACTGTCTATTTCTCGTACCTAGCGCACGCTATATTTCAGCATAGCGCACGCTAGGGGTCCCTTAATAGCGCACGCTACGCTTGTTTAAATGGCGCGCTAGCAGTAGCCCGGGAGTAGCGATCTTTGTTTTCCGGATACGGGTGGCGTGTTAGCGTACGCTACGTATACTAGCGCACGCTAATGTCGAGAGGCTAGCGCACGCAGATGATGCCCGGTAGCGTGCGCTAGCGGGGGTGTCCAGTACTGGACAGTTTATTTCTGGAATCGGTCAGGTGCCAATTAGCGCACGCTACGCTCGTATAGTAGCGCACGCTAACGGGTCAGGTGAGTTTTGGGCAGTTAGCTTCTGGACTCGACTGATGTCCAGGTAGCGCACGCTATTGGTCGATAGCGCGCGCTACCGTGTGGTTATTAGCGCACGCTACGTTTCGAGTAGCGCACGCTAACGACCAGAAATCTGGCTACTGGACTGGACGCTAACTATTTTTGACTTGTAATTTTACCCCGTTAGCGCACGCTAACCTTGAGGATTAGCGCGCGCTAACACTCCCTGGCTATATAAACCAGGGAGTTGACCCAGATGAGCAGATTAGTTCCATTTCATTTCTTCTCCGCGACGCAGAGCTCTTCCGGGCGATTTCCGAGCGATTCTTCCCTTCGATTATTTCAGGCATCCTCTACCTTGAGTTTTTGAAGTAGATTAACAACACCTACTTGTGTCCTTCATCATCAATCCAAGGTAAATCTCTTAGAACCCTACTTTTGGGCGATTTGGGGGTTTTGGGATTTTTCTTCCGATCCGTTCCGTTTTGTTGGTGGATTCATGATGAATATGATTTAACTTGTCAATATCATTAGTTTCCCTACGGATTCATGGTATATTTTCATGGTTTTGCGGAATCGAGAGGGTTTGGTTGTATTCCGCCCTCGTTGTTGTTTATATACGAATATACATGAATCGTAGGCGGGTTTTCGGGTGTATTCCAATTCCATATTCATTTGGAAATGGTTGTGATTGTATTCTTCGAATCGTTAGGTTCGGTTTCGTTGGTTCCTAACGTTCGTCGGTGACTTTCTTTCCGTTCGTTGCGTCGTCATTAATTCAAGGCAAGTATTTTTGGAAACCTTTATGCTTAACGTGGAATGGTAATGTATTTTGTGTGTGATTTGCTCACCTCGTGTTGGTCCGACGGGATCAAGGAGGGAATCGAAAGGGTTGAGTCCTCGATTCATGAGTTTGTTTAGCTAGCCAGTGCGGGAGGGTCCTTAGAGGCCTCGTGCGGGAATTTATGATATTACTCTGTTCCCAAGGCGATGCATGTGCGTGTTTTGTTTTATAATATAGCCAGTGCGGGAGGGTCCTTAGAGGCCTCGTGCGGGAATTTATGATATGACTCTGTTCCCAAGGCAAATTGTTTGACTGTTTATTTCCGGAAAGGACATGTCTGGTTTTGGCTTTGAAATTGATATTGGTGCATGTACTATGAAATGCGTAAGCGTTTGGTTTGCCTTGAATACTTGTACTAGCGTAATTGCTAACCCCTTTGGGGACCCGTTTTGGGGAAATTCTTGTTATGAATTTCAGGTTATGATTATCCGGACGAGCGGGCACCGGGACAGTACGAGGATGTTGGCCAGGGTCGTTGACACGTGCATTTGGGTCTTTTTATTTCTTTTATACATTTCGATTTGGTTGTTCTCACAATTATAAACTTATAGAATGTACTCGCGAGTACTTAGGCTTTTCAATCTCAAACTCCGTATTGTACTACCTTTAAATTGTTACATTGTCGGTTGATGCTTATTTCGCCGGGTACTCCGGGCGTATCTTTTTATGTCATATCATTTGAATGTGTGTCCTCGCTACCGAGATGGTTAGTCGAGTGGAGTTTTCCTTAATCGTAGCCTGGTGGGTCCCATGTAGGGGTCCACGGCGCTGTAATATACTCTGAATATCTCGGGGTGTTACAGCAGTTAGCTCGGTCTTGTTAAGAGAAGAAGTGAACCAGCAAAAGCCTATCTATTATACGAGCCGAATTTTGCAAGGGGCAGAACGAAACTACTCCGAGCTAGAGAATGGAGCACTAACATTAGTAGTTACAGCTCGACGATTGAGACCGTATTTCCTAGCCCACCGCATAAAATTGCGGACCAATTTTCCCTTAATAGAGACACTAGGGCGACCTAACACGTCAGGTCGCCTGGTAAAATGGGCGGTAGAAATGGGGGAACATGACATGGAGTATGAACCGAAAACGGTGATCAAAGCTCAGGCTCTAGCGGATTTCATCCAAGAGGGGGCCACACCATCGCTGCCGGAAGGACAGTGGCTTCTACATGTTGACGGATCAACGACGACTGGTGGCTCCGGGGCAGGGATAGTTCTCACTACTTTGGAGGGTGAGCAGCTAGAGTATGCCGTAAAATTTGATTTCAAGACTCCAACAATGAGTCCGAGTATGAAGCCCTGGTCAAAGGAATGCAGCTGGGAATAGACTTAGGCGCACGACGACTTATAGCTTACTCTGATTCTCAGCTGGTCACGCAGCAGGTAGGAGGAAAATTTGAAGTAAATGAGGAGCGGATGAAGAGGTATGTCGAAGAGGTGAAAGAGGCCGCCAAAAAACTAGGGGAATGAGAGTTAATCCATATTTTCAGGGCGAAAAATGTAAAAGGTGATTACTTAGAAAAAATGGAAAGATCCTTGGTGGATTGTCGTTCGCGAACAGTAACGATTTTAGGAGCAGCTCGGAGTAGCATCGCAAAACAGGTGATGGAGGTAAACGAGATAACGGATTGACGAACTCCCTTGTTGGCATATCTGAGAAGAGTGGAGCTACCAATTGAAAGGCAGGAAAGAGCAAAAATTATACGGAGGGCAGCGAGGTTCTGTTGCATTAACGATGAATTATACAAGAGAGTATACCTCGGCCCATACCTGAGGTGCGTCTCGGAAGAAGAAGGGCAGGGCATACTGGAAGAAATTCACGAAGGGTGCTGCGGTGATCACACCAAAGGAAGGGCGCTAACTAGCAAAACACTAAGAGCTGACTTTTTCTGGCCGACAATGAGCAAGAAGGCGGTTGAGATGGTTAAGCGGTGCCAAAAATGTCAAATCACCCTTAATACAGATCCCGACAGAAAATATGATCACCGTGGGAGCACCCTGCTCTTTTGCTAAATAGGGAATCGACATCATGGGACAGTTTACACCTGGCTCGGGAGGAAGGAACTTTTTAGTAGTAGCTATAGACTACTTCAGCAAGTGGGTAGAGGCCGAGCCCGTGGTCACCATCACCGAGCAAAGGATCATAAGCTTTCTGTTTAACAACAGCAGCTACAGGTACGGAGCGCCTCAAATACTTATCTCAAATAATGGAACTCAATTCAATGGAAAGAGAACCCACTCCTGGTGAGAGGGGATGCACATCAAACAGCGGTTCGCCGCGGTGGCTCATCCGCAGACCAATGGACATGTGGAGGTAACCAATAGAACAATCTTGCAAGGGATCAAAACCCATTTAGACAAAGCTGGAGGAGGATGGGTGGACGAACTTAGCTCGGTGCTATGGTCATACCGAACCACACCCAGGTCATCGACGGGGGAAACACCCTTCAGTATGGTATATGGGTCCGAAGCTGTCATCCCGGCAGAGGTTGGAAAAATGTCACATCGGGTTCGATGGTTTAATGAGGAGAAAAACAAAGAAATGATGAGGGAGGTGTTGGATACCATAGAAGAAAGAAGAGAAATGGCTGCAGCTCGAACAAAAAGATACAAGAGCTTGACAAAGGCAGCTCATGACAAAAGGGTAAGGAAGAGACAGTTCCAAGCCGGTGACTTGGTGCTCAGGCGAGCTAATTGTAACACCCCAAACTAGGCGGATATTACAGTGCCGTAGATCCCCAACTGGGACCCACCAGGCAAATGAAAATGAATGAATTACACAAGATAAATGTAGTACCGAACTACATTACAACCATAATTACTCCGATGAGGAGTTTAGTTACAACATACCAGGACAATACCGAATACTAGTGTATTTTATATGAAGATAAAATACACAACACTGAATGAAACGGAGTATTCAAATGAAAGTCTGCAGCGGAAAATAAAGGACAATAACATGAATAACTGAAAGATCGGGGCCCCCTACTAGTATCACTAGGACTCCTCGACATCAACATGCTATTCCCGTGCGTTTGCCTTGCCATGACCTGAAAAACAAAATCCCCAAACGGGGTCAGTTACAAAGAACAACAATCCTCAAGGGTTGAAAATACACAATCATGATTATATCTGAAGTTATAAAATATCCTGTCGAAACATACGCAATCAAACATGCTATATGAATCAACTAACAGTACGGCTCAAAGGGTGGCGCCACACTACGCCCGGGATGGAAATGTATCTGTGCACAAGCCACCAACGATCAATACACGCGTGGTCTTGTACCTAATCAGTCTCACGAGACACATTGACTCGTGTGCACAGTCCAATGTGAGGCCAATAACCAACACACGACCATAATGTGCCCGACATGAAAATCCTACACATACCAACTACGCCCGAGATGACCCGGAATGCCACGATATAACTAATGTGACATCTTAAATGTATAATGAGTCTCCGAGGTGGAATGGTAAGGAAATAAATGACATTCCAATGAAAAGATTGGAACCGTCGTTCCTTATGACTGAAACGATTAATTGATAACAACAAGTTTTGATACGGTTAATATAATGATGAATGAGTTATGATTATGAATGAACAACAACAAAAGGTATGAATATCCTTTTAACCGAGTAAGAATTAACTTACACAATACCGGTGACAATTATCCTTCCACGAACAACGTCCTAATTGAGATATCGGTCGCTCGAACAACCTTACATAATACAATTACCAACAATCCGTTCAATATACGAATCAAACACGAATATAACGAACTCAAAACGTCGATACGACTAAACCAAGTCCATAGAGGCATTAAATCAAACACGTTGTATCCAAACTCCGATTGTTTACAATCAAACCTCAATATACCAATATCAAAATCCCCAAGAAGTGTTTCAAACCAACAAAATATCTCCAATACGATCAATAATCCGTTATGAATATCCAAAAACGTGATTATAACAACAATTAGTCGAAAATCCCCAATTCCAACTCGATATTCAAGGTGTTCTCGAATAATTCCTCAATAATCCAATGAATCCTTATACAAACTCATAATCATATACATATCCCTTCATATAACATGATTATAACGTCCAAAACATCATATCTCAACACAAAATCGAAGTCCAAAGTGTTGAAGGAATTACCTCTTGATGATCCAAGTACTTTAATCAAGAACACGCGTTAGATTGATTATCCGGGCTTCACAATCGAAAGGAGATGAAGAAAATCAAACACCCAAATGATTTGTGAAGGAAAAACCCTCCCTCAAGCTTACTCTCACGGTTGAAGGTGAAGAAAAGGGATAGAAATGGTGAAATCTTGAAAAAAGCGAATTTAAGGAGTTGATCTGCCACGGACACGGCCGTGCCGATCGGCACGGTCGTGTCACACCGGCCGGATTGGCCGACAGGACTCGACCGTGTCTGCCGCTGACACGGTCGCGCGCGGAGGGCCTCCGACGATGACCGTCCGGCAATGACTTCGGCATGACTCGATCGGCCGTGCAGGCGACACGGCCGGGCGTGTCAGCGATCGCTCCCGGCTTATCCGGAAGGGTTCGACTCGGCCGTGCCAGACGACACGGTCGGGTCCTGAGGCAGACACTTCGGCACTTTCCGGACGAGTACGGCGCGGGCCGTGTCGGACGACACGACCGAGTTCGTTCGGCAGTGATCGGCCAAAACTGAAAAATGAGCGGTTGAGCTAAAACGACCATAACTCTCTCGTCCGGACTCCGATTGACTCACCGTTTGAACCATTGGAAAGCTAACTCGATGCTCTATAATATTGCAAAGATTTAGAATTTTTGGAATTACCAAAAATTAATGGTGATCTAACAAAGTCTAACTCATATGAGGAAAGTTGAAACAATGAACAATAACGATACACAACTCGAAGTTTTTCCGAACGGTGAACACGGTGAAAGAACATGATTGATGAATGATTATAATTGAGTGAAAATACACTGAGTGACAATTACAGACTGATAATTACTGAATGATAATGACTGAATTACAACCGGGTATTACATACACCCCCCCTTAAAAGAGTTTCGTCCCCGAAACTAAGGGTCAAACAACTCGGGATAAATCTCCCGCATATTCTTCTCGGTTTCCCAAGTGGCCTCTTCGACTCCGTGTCTAGACCACTGAATCTTGACCAAAGCGATCGTCTTATCCCTCAACTGTTTGATTCGCCGCTCCAACACTCGTACAGGACGCTCCTCGTACGAATGCTCATCCGTGATCTCGATTTCTTCGAACTGAAGTATGTGACTCGGGTCGGCAACAAACTTCCGCAACTGAGAGAAATGAAACACATTATGAATTTGGCTCAAAGCCGGAGGTAAAGCCAATCGATAAGCTAACACGCCTACTCGATCCAAAATTTCAAACGGTCCAATGAATCTTGGGCTCAACTTCCCCCGTTTTCCGAAACTGAAAAATACTTCGACTTGGGGATACCTTGACCAAAACATGGTCACCCGTCTCGAACTCTAGTGGTCGACGACGATTATCCGCATACGATTTCTGTCGACTCTGAGCTGTCAACATACGACTCTTGATCATAGCTACCTTCTCCCGGACGGCTATAAGCATATCGGGCTCGGTGCCGATTGATTCTGACAAGTCATCCTAACACAAAGGAGATCGACAAAGACGACCGTACAATGCCTCGTAAGGTGCCATCTTAATGGAGGCATGCCAACTATACTGTACGTGGACTTAAACAACAGTAATTGGGCTTCCCAATCGTCCTTCCAAACGAGGACGCATGCCCTCAACATGTCCTCTATTGTCTGAATAGTTCTCTCTGATTGTCCGTCGGACTGAGGATGAAAGGCAATACTGAGATTAAGCTGAGTTCCCATAGCACGATGAACTGATTTCCAAAAATGGGATACTAATCGTCCGTCACGATCGGAAACGATACTCTTAGGAGTACCATGCAGTCTCACTATCTCCTTGATGAACAACTGGGCCAGTCTCTTGGAACTCCACAAATCCTTGATTTCAAGGAAATGAGCTAAATTAGTAAAGCAGTCCGCGATCACTCAGATCGTATTTATGCCACGACGACTCGTCGGCAATTCGTGATGAATTCCATATAAATGTCTTCCCACTTCCATTCTGGAATAGGGAGCGGTATCAGCATACTCGCCGGTCGCTGATGTTCAATCTTAACTTGTTGACAGGTTAAGCATCTCGAAACAAATTTTGCGACTTCTCGCTTCATATTACTCCACCAGTAATTATTTTCAAGTTCTTGTACATCTTGCTGGACCCCGGATGAACAGAATAAGGGGTAGCATGAGCTTCTCTCAAAATAGAATTTTTCAACTCGTCATTCGCCGGTACGCACAACCGGTTCTTAAACCTCAAAAGTCCATCCTCGTGGACCACGAATCGTGGGCTTTCCCCGAGCCACATCTTCACGGATGCGCAACAATGGAGGGTCCGAACTCGATTCTCTCCGATTACCTCCTCAAGTGACGATGAAATCTCTAACATACAAAGTCAGTCTCGAACTCGCCGGGCTGCACCTCGATGTCGGGTCTAAGGAATTCTGTTGAAGCTCCTTCAATCGTTAAAAGAGCAAGCATCCGCTCCTGAACGGACTTACGACTCAAGGCGTCGCGACAATGTTCGCCTTGCCCGGTGGTAAAGGATTTCGATATCATAATATTTGAGTAGTCCCAACCACCTCCTCTGTCGCATATTTAACTCCTTGTGAGTAAATATATCCTTCAACTCTTGTGATTGGTGAATAACTGAAAGGTGACGCCATAAAGGTAACGACGCCAAATCCCCACGCGAAAACCACGGCTGCTAGCTCCAGGTCGTGGGTTGGATAATTGACCAACTAATCCGAGGAAACATCGGATTTACTTAATATCTTTCGGAGGTCGCCAATCTCGGATAGTCTCCGACTTCTGAGGGTCGACACGAACTCGCGATGAAATTACATGTCCGAGAAAGTCACTGACCTCCGTAACTCATATTTGGAAAACTTTCCATAAAGTTGCTCGTCTCAACACGTCGAGAACCCGATGAAGATGAACCTCGTATTCCTCTCGGCCACGAGAATAAATCAAAATGTCTTCGATGAAGACAACAACAACCGATCCCAAAAAAATCGATAAAACCCGATTCATTACCCCCATGAATACCACAGTGTAATAGTTAACCCAACGGCATAACTACGAACTCATAATGACCATAGCGTGTATGAAACGCCGTCTCGCGATATCCGACTCTCGAATCCGCAATCGGTGATATCCAGATCTTAAGTCGATCCCGAAAATACCGAGGCTCTCAAGTTGATCTAAAAGATCATCAATACGGGTAAAGGATACTACTCTTGATCATCACCTGTTCAACTCCCCGTAATCGATACAAAAGCGAAAAGAACTATCATTCTTCTTGACAACAAGATCGGGTGCTCCCCACGGGGACGTACTCGGTTGGATATAACCTTTCTCGAACAATTCCTCAAGTTGATTCTTCAACTCTCGCATTTGATCGGGCCATCCGATACGGTGCCTTCGATAAATGGGACGTACCGGCTCCCACTCACTCCTGAATTCCCCTACTCTATGTGAAGGCAACTAGATAACTCGTCTGGAAATACATCATCAATCGATGACAATGATACCACGAATGATTGAACATTTCGATTGCCCTAGAATGATCAATCGATAAAAAGAGACACCAATAATGATTGAACAACTCGATTGCCTTAGAAAGGCCAATCAATGAAGATGATACAATGAATGTTTGAATAACTCGATTGCCTTTGAAAGGACAATCGATGAAAATAATACAATGAATGATTGAATAACTCGATTGCCTTAGAAAGGCCAATCGATGGAAATGATACAATGAATGATTGAATGACTCAATTGTCTTAAAAAAAACCAATCGATAGAAATGATACAAGGAATGATTGAATAACTCGATTGCCTTAGAAAGGCCAATCGATGAAAATGATACAATGAATGATTGGATAGTTCGATTGCGGAATTTCTCTGCTTCCGCCATAATAGAAATTCTACTAGAACAACGGGGATTACTTCCCTGAAGCACACATTCGACAACTAACGACGGAAAGATAGCGACCAAACGCTAACAAACACTGAGGATAGTATCGAGACGGTTAAACCAACTAATACCGAAAATTACATCGTCATAAGATAAGTTCACCACGATTAGATCCATCAACCAATCGCGGTCATTAAGCTTAATTCGGTATGATTCCGAAAATTCTTCCATCGTCAGGTAGACCGATGGTATGAGGTCCACAAGCAATAGGACTATCCCGAGATAAGTCCATTCAAGCATGATTCGAAAATGAATGAATGCGGTGTACCAGAATCAAAAGGTACACACAAGTTGAAATAAAATTACGAGTATACCTGAAATCATCCGGGCCACCGGATCGTCGATCCTCCTCATCATATGAATTTGGGACTTGCCGGCCCCCGAACCGGACGCTCCCGTCTGATAAATACGAGCTCCAACTCTATTTGCTTCCAGTGTCTTAAACGACGTTGACAAAGCAGTCTCATTCTGAAAGGCTGATTGCTTGAGCTCGAGATGCCGCGATCCGACTTGAGTCCTTCGCAAAAACGGGCCTTATGCCCAAATTCCCACAATTATAGCACGTGATAGACGGTTTGAGACACTCGGCTGAAATGACCCGTTCCACAATTGAAACAGTGATGGCCGAATCGCCGCCGCCGAATGAGATCCCGCACGATTATGTGCCGTAGGAGGTCGCCGAAACGATAGGACTCACACGAGGCTTCTTGCGGGTCGATCACCGCCTTCGGATAGATTACGCCGTTGATTTCCTGTTGACATATGCAAAGTTCTTGCCGCCAATTTCCTTAGCGGTGGCTGTGACGGAGAGTTCTCTCGATTAATCCGGTCAGAGTGGCGCAATGATGATTGAGCAACTGCACATGCGTCATCATGGCCTGCATAAAAGTGAGTGGATCAACCCGTACATCTTCTGATCGAGCCGAGTCCTTGGTACGATTTCCCGGCAGCGAGTGATTATTTCTCGGGTTTCGGTCCGCACCGTGGCCTCTCCCCGTGCATCCCTTGACAGCTCTCTCCATACTGAAGTAGGGAGGTCGCATAATGATTATATTACCCGCATGATTAGCACGTTATGATTATGTCATGAGATGATGAAAATGAGTATACATGCTCTAACTTAGTGATTATATGAATGATTTACTGAAGTTACATGATTATCTGATGAAATTCTTGAAATGATTATCTTGAATAACTTAACAAGATTGACAATATGATTATCTAGGTTGACAACTGAGTAATGAAATGAATTGAGTAATTAATGAGTTAACATGATCGTCCTGATTATTAACTGAGTAATGAAATGAATTAAGTGATTAATGAGTTAACATGATTGTCCTAATCACAATGAATGATGATGTTTGAGGATTGTTAAATGATGAATGATGAATGAATGACTATTACCAGAAATTATACCATGGCGTTAGAAGTCTTACAGTTCCTTCGGTCTGATTGGCTCGGCATCTGCACAGGTCACACGTGACGCGAAAGTCCAATGATACTAGTCCGATGACGATGATTTCAAATGAGACATGACTCGGAAGGTAGTATTCAAAACCACGCTCCGATACCAACTCTGTAACACCCCAAACTAGGCGGATATTACAGTGCCGTAGATCCCCAACTGGGACCCACCAGGCAAATGAAAATGAATGAATTACACAAGATAAATGTAGTACCGAACTACATTACAACCATAATTACTCCGATGAGGAGTTTAGTTACAACATACCAGGACAATACCGAATACTAGTGTATTTTATATGAAGATAAAATACACAACACTGAATGAAACGGAGTATTCAAATGAAAGTCTCATAGCTGAAAATAAAGGACAATAACATGAATAATCGAAAGATCGGGGCCCCTACTAGTATCACTAGGACTCCTCGACATCAACATGCTATTCCCGTGCGTTTGCCTTGCCATGACTGAAAAACAAAATCCCCAAACGGTCACATAAAGAACAACAATCCTCAAGGGTTGAAAATACACAATCATGATTATATCTCGAAGTTATGAAATATCCTCGAAACATACGCAATCAAACATGCTATATGAATCAACTAACAAGACGGCTCAAAGGGTGGCGCCACACTACGCCCGGATGGAAATGTGTCCGTGCACAAGCCACCAACGATCAATACACGCGTGGTCTTGTACCTAATCGCCTCACGAGACACATTGACTCGTGTGCACACCCAATGTGAGGCCAACAACCAACTCACGACCATAATGTGCCCGACATGAAAATCCTACACATACCAACCGGCACGCCAAGATGACTCGAATGCCACGATATAACAAAAGTGACATCGAAAATGAATAATGACTCACCGAGGTGGAATGGTAACGAAATAAATGACAGCTCAATGAAAAGATTGGAACCGTCGTTCCTTATGACTGAAACGATTAATTGATAACAACAAGTTTTGATACGGTTAATATAATGATGAATGAGTTATGATTATGAATGAACAACAACAAAAGGTATGAATATCCTTTTAACCGAGTAAGAATTAACTTACACAATACCGGTGACAATTATCCTTCCACGAACAACGTCCTAATTGAGATATCGGTCGCTCGAACAACCTTACATAATACAATTACCAACAATCCGTTCAATATACGAATCAAACACGAATATAACGAACTCAAAACGTCGATACGACTAAACCAAGTCCATAGAGGCATTAAATCAAACACGTTGTATCCAAACTCCGATTGTTTACAATCAAACCTCAATATACCAATATCAAAATCCCCAAGAAGTGTTTCAAACCAACAAAATATCTCCAATACGATCAATAATCCGTTATGAATATCCAAAAACGTGATTATAACAACAATTAGTCGAAAATCCCCAATTCCAACTCGATATCAAGGTGTTCTCGAATAATTCTTCAATAATCCAATGAATCCTTATACAAACTCATAATCATATACATATCCCTTCATATAACATGATTATAACGTCCAAAACATCATATCTCAACACAAAATCGAAGTCCAAAGTGTTGAAGGAATTACCTCTTGATGATCCAAGTACTTTAATCCGAAGAACACGCGTTAGATTGATTATCCAAGCCACGATCGAAAGGAGATGAAGAAAATCAAACACCCAAATGATTTGTGAAGGAAAAACCCTCCCTCAAGCTTACTCTCACGGTTGAAGGTGAAGAAAAGGGATAGAAATGGTCAAATGTGAAAAAACGAATTTAAGGAGTTGATCGTCACGGACACGGCCGTGCCCGATCGGCACGGCCGTGTCGCATACCGGGCCGGCGGTTGGCCGACAGGACTCGACCGTGTCCCGCTTGACACGGTCGCGCGCGGAGGGCCTCCCGACAGATGACCCGTCCGACAATGACTCGATGACTCGACCAGCCGTGCACGACACGGCCGCGGCTCAGCCGCTCGGCTTATCCGGAAGGGTTCGACTCGGCCGCGCTGCATTTACACGGCCGGGTCCCGAGGCGACACTTCGGCACTTTCCGGACGAGTACGGGCTGGCCGTGTCGGACGACACGGCCGAGTTCGTTCGGCGTTGATCGCCAAACCGAAAAATGAGCGGTTGAGCTAAAACGACCATAACTCTCTCGTCCGGACTCCGATTGACTCACCGTTTGAACCATTGGAAAGCTAACTCGATGCTCTATAATATTGCAAAGATTTAGAATTTTTGGAATTACCAAAAATTAATGGTGATCTAACAAAGTCGAACTCATATGAGGAAAGTTGAAACAATGAACAATAACGATACACAACTCGAAGTTTTTCCGAACGGTGAACACGGTGAAAGAACATGATTGATGAATGATTATAATTGAGTGAAAATACACTGAGTGACAATTACATACTGATAATTACTGAATGATAATGACTGAATTACAACCGGGTATTACACTAATGCTCTCAGAAAAACAGGAAAACTGGAACCAAACTGGGAAGGCCCTTACAAGGTAATTCAAATCTATGCAGGGGGAGCTTATGAGCTCGAGGATATGGAGGGACACCCCATTAAGAGACCTTGGAACATATGCCATTTAAAAAAATATTTTGTATGAATAAATATGGGGAAAATCTTGTAATATTTTAATGAAAGTCTATTACGAAAGAAATCTGAATGTGCGGTTTGAACAAACTAGAAAGAAAATTTGATCAGGTAAAATGCCTTCAGATTCAAGCAAGGGTGAACTGTCCTAGAAAATCTGATCAGGTGAAATGCCTTCAGATCCAAGCAAGGGTGAACTGCCCTAGAAAATATGATCAGGTGAAATGCCTTCAGATCCAAGCGAGGGTGAACTACCCTGGAAAATCTGATCAGGTGAAATGCCTTCAGATCCAAGTAAGGGTGAACTGCCCTAAAAAATCTGATCAGGTGAAATGCCTTCAGACCCAAACAAGGGTGAACTGCCCTAGAAAATATGATCAGATGAAATGCCTTCAGATTCAAACAAGGGCGAACTGCCCTAGAAAATCTGATTAGGTGAAATGCCTTCGGATTCAAACAAAGGTGAACTACCCTAAAAATTTGATCACGCGAAATGCCTTCAGATTCAAACAAGGGTGAACTGCCCTAAAAAATAGACCAGGTGAAGTACCCTCAGATTCAAACAAATGCAAACTGCCCTGAAACCCAAGCTCGGAAAAATATCCTCAGACCTAAAGTTTGAGCCGAGCTATATTGAATAAAAGAAAGGATATTTTCCGTAAAAAAGAAAAGAGTTGGAAGTATCCGAGCTATATTCCACTCAAAAGAGTTGAAAGTATCCGAGCTATATTCCACTCAAAAGAGTTGAAAGTATCCGAGCTATATGCTACTCAAAAAAGTTGGGAGTATCCGAGCTATATTGACTTGGAAAGAGTTTTCTACCCTAAAGAGTTATTCAAAAACACCCGAGCTACATTAAACTCCGAAAGGCTGTTCGAAGTATCCAATCTGTCTTAAGGTCGTTGATAAAGCCAAGTTGGGTCGACCTAAAGAAGTTTTTTATAATATTCGAGCTATATTAACTTTGAAAAAGTGGTTTTTTCGAGTTAAAGCTACGGTAACCTCAAAGTGTTGTTTGAAGTACCCGAGCTATGTTAAAAGAGGCATATCAATATCATACACATACGAACTGCATTCACATAAAGTGATTTTTTTTCATTAAAAACGTCAAAACCAGTACAAAGATAATGAAAATGATAAATATACAAGTAAAAGCTAAACTACAGGCTCGGGAGTATCAGCCCTGACAGGCGAAGCAGAAGGGATAGAGGGCAGCTCCAAGTCCAGGCCGGATTCCTTTATAGACTCTCCAAGGGCGTCCTCCAACCAGGTTGCTTCGGGAGATTCGTTCACATCACCAGACCAACCTGAGGGGACAGGAGCCCCGTCCAAATCCGCATCCCTGTCCAGCTCCCCCATAAATCCCAAAGTGGTTAGCTGCTCACGAGCACGAGTTAAAGCGAAATCAAAGTACTGCGTCGCAGCTGGAGCCAGCCGAGCTAGATAGGCGGTAGAGTTGTAATACCGGGCTAGGAAGGCAGAACGATAGGCCTCTAGGAAGGAATGATCGACGTCATTGGTCAGAAATCGACGTTGAACATCCGCAACTCCTCGCTCATAGGACGACCCCTTGGATCTAGCCTCGGCCAGTTGAGCTTCAAGCTGGGCAACCTTCTCAGACTCTGCCTTAGCCTGAGCTTCAAGCTGGGTGATCTTCTCAGATTCGGACTTAGCTTCTGCCAGCTGAGCCTCGAGCCGGATAACCTTCTCCGATTGAGTCTGAGTCTGAGCCTTTGAAAATTTTAGCTCTCGCTTAGAAATCTTCTTAAGGGTAATATCTAAGCGATATTCCCTCTCTTCCAGTCGGGCAGCGAGATCGTCCTTAACCTTCAGGGCGATCTAAAGATCGGCTGACATCTGGGTAATTTGGGAAGAGGACGAAGTGCCGCTCTTCTGCTCCTCCGCGAAGTTCACCAAAGTAGTGCAGAACTGTATAAAAAAAAAGGGGGGGGGGGGGGAGGAAGCAGTTGCATCAAAACATCAGTAAAAATAAAAACGGTGGAAAAGAGGAAAAAGGTGAGTAAAGGAGGAGTACCTTCCCGAAATACATCATTAAATCTAGGCGGGCGTCCTCCGAGGAGGCGCGTAATGCCTGCCTATCCCTATCCGGGATTATGGAGCTTAAATAGGGGAGAAAATTCTCCCACTCCTTACAACGAAGCAAAGTCCCCATAGTCGAACTTGAGGGGCATGCAGTCTTCGGCCGCTTAGTAGTGGGAGAGTTGGGGAATGGGCCCGCTTAGCGACCTGAAGTTGTCGAGAGGAGCTTGTAGGGCTCCGCCCAGTGGTTAAGGGAGGAGCCAGGTCGGAAGGAAGAGTCACCCCAACCTTGGGTTTGGACACTGGCTTCTTCTTAGGTTTGACGAACCCTCCGCCTTCTCTTTAGGTGGATTCGCCGACCTGGGGGTCTTATCCTTCACCGGTTCAGCAGGCTTGGAAGCATTGGATTGGCAGGTCCGCATGAAGCGATCTACGAAAAACAATACAATAGGTCAGTAAGTTAACCGAAGAACAAAATATTAAAATTATACTAGGAAAGAGCCGTTAAAACCTACCAATATCAGGAATAGCTGGATAAGGATTCGAGCTCAGCCCACAATGGAATAAAAGTTCATGAAAGTTCGTCAGCTGTAAAGCATTATAAGGAATGACATTTCATTCCCGAACCTTATCAACCCACCCAGCTCGGATAGAACTGCGCCTGGGAATAGGAGCCTCGCTCGGAGTGGCTTGCGCCCATTCCATGGGAAAGCCCCAGGAGTCATCCGAAGGAAGCCGGAGGAAAAAGAAGCGCGACCTCCAGTCCTTCACATTGGAAGGAATGTGGGTGAAGAAATGAGCATTGTTCCGGGAAGTCAAGTAAAAAGAGCCTTTAAAGCTCTTTAACCCGAAGCAAAAAGAAAAAAAATCTAGGTCGGGTTCCTCGTGTCTATAATGACATAACACGAGAAAACCGACCATATAACGAAATGAGTTGGGGGAAAACTGATTGAGGGGAAGGCTATATTTAATAGAAAGCGAAACAAGGAAGGGGTGAAGAGGAAAGCGGAGACCACTACTCACCTGATCCACAAACCAAGTCATATGACCTGGAGGGGGATGATCAGGGGTGTCTCGAGCCTGAGGCGTGACAAATTCCCACCCCGGAGGAAGCCTGAGAAATCTTATAAAACTTGCCAGCACGGATGGGCTAGTCCTAGACAGAGGATGAGGAGGAAGAACTCGTGTAGCCCCTGCGACCTCTTGGTAAGGATCAGCTAAAAGGCCGGTGATAGTTATCTCACCCAAAGGAGGAGGAGACGGGGGATCTACGATAATCAGAGGGATGCCAGAAGGAAGGTTAGGAGGGATGTCGCCTAGCTTGGACCAGTCTACATTTCCTAGAGGTTCGTCTCTAAGATAAAGGGAGGAGCCTGTAGCTTGCTCCGACCTACCCTCCAAATCCCCATCGGAAGAAGATAAACCTTCCAAAAAGGAGTCCACGGCCGATTGACCGGAGATATTATGGGAATCGGAGGCGGAAGACATCGTAAAAGGAAGAAAAAGGGGGAGAGAAAGAAGAAAAAATATATGTAATAAGAAAAAAAAGGAGGGGGAGTGAAAGTGCTTAGATAAACATACCCATGAAATTGGGCGGAAGGAAGAGCGCCAGAGGTAGGTAGCAAGGGCGTTGCCGGAAGCAGGAAGTTGGGATCGCTGATGTCGCCTGAGGATTTTCGCACCAGAGTTCAAGAAAATAAGGACGCGGAAATGGCATGGGAATTAGAAGATCTCCTTTTATAGGGGAAAGGGCGAAAACCAAGAAGAAAAGGGACGATCTGGAGCGTCCGATGCCTTCTATGAAAGAACGGCCTAGATCCGAATATGTTGACACCTGGACCTAAGCGTGGGATGTGACGGTTGGGAGGCAAGATTATGAAAAAGAAAAAGGCATTGATATAAATGCACACAAATCTCGAGAATCCTCGCTACCTAGAAACAGGATTCCCAAGGATTACCGCATCGAGGTCGTCAATTTAGAATAAATCTTACTCTACTCGGTCTTACAGCTCGACTAGAGTATGGGGGACTGGTTGATAGGACGACAAATGTAGACCTCCTAAAAGCCCGGTCTAGAGAAGCTCAAAACGAACCGACCTCCAGATAAAATAGAAAGGCTCGAGCAGAGTTAGTCCGACCAAGCTGGTCCATCCCTAGGTCAGTGAACCAACTTATCGACCTCTTTATGGGATAGCGGAACGTTCCGACCTAGGAGGCCTTCCATAGAGTAGGCCGACCTATAGAATTCCAACTCGAGATCGGGAACGTCCGAGCTCGTGAAAATCAGGCTACCGAAAAGACTGGAGTCTGACCCACCCGACAGAATCCCGGAAATCTAGGGAAGGATAAGCCGCGGACCAAATCCCGGATATCCAGGGATGGGAGGCTGCAGTCTAAATCCCTGAATATCTAGGATCTTCCCTGATTTCAGAAAGGGGCCTCACAAGAGAAGGCGACTCCTCCCTTCTATAAATAAGGAAGAAGCCTCTCTTCTTAGGCCAAGCATATTTCAATGTTACATAGAAAGAGTATTTTAGAGAGAGAAAGAAACAGAGAGAGAGAGAGAGAGAGAGCAATACTTTTACCTATTCGGGTTTTCTTAGATAAACTTGTGAGATTAACCCGGTTCTTGGTGACCGATCAGCTCGGTTTCATCACTTAAGTTCAATTTGAACCAATTAAGTTTAATTTCAACCGATTAAGTCCAATTTGAACCGATTATGTTAAAAATTCAAATTGATCAAGTTAAATTGAATCAATTAAGTTCAATTTGAACCGATTAAGTTCAGTTTGAACCGATTATGTTCAATTTCAAATTGATCAAGTTCAAATTGAATCAATTAAGTTCAACTTCAAACCAATTAAGTTTAATTTCAAATTGATTAAGTTCGATTTCAAATTGCTTAAGTTCAATTTGAACCAAGTAAGTTTAATTTCAACCGATTAAGTTCAGTTTCAACCGATTATGTTCAAATTTCAAATTGATTAAGTTAAAATTGAATCATTATAAAAAATCTATACATACACAATAATCATTATAAAAAAAGAATTGTTATATACTGATTTGGAATATTTATATACATGTATATCACTAAAAGAAGATATCACTAATATCTATCATCCCACCGTATAAACAAACTGCTGGGATCACATACTACTAGGGGTGGGCATGGGACGGGATGGGATGGGCCTGAGGTCATCCTATATCCCGTCCCGTGTAATAACCAGTGGGACGGGACGGGACGGGATTGGTAATTTCATAATTTCATCCCGCGCGGGCCTTATCCCGGTTGGGACGGGTTGGGATGGGACGGGTTTAGTTCCGCATAAAAAAGTTGAAAATATAAATTAGAAAAAGTAAGAAAATCTATAATTTTATACATCTAATTCGGGAAAAATATCCAACAAACTAATTTAATAGTCTAAATTAAACTTTTAAAATATCAATTATTAACATTGAATAAAACATATCTATTTTTAAAAAAAAAACATTGGTTACTAACTTTATATCGGTTGATTAGGTTTGTGTATAATTATAATATACATATAGTAAAAAAATAGTTTATTGTTAAAAATTAATTAAAAAAGGGTTACAAATAATAAAAATATATGGTTTTAAAAATGGTTAAAAACTTAGCGGGACGGTACGGGCCTTACGGGCCTCAGATTTTTTGTCCCGTGTCCCGTCCCATAGTTACTCTAATGGGACGGGACGGAATGGGCCTAGTGTTTTTAATTTTGGATCCCGTCCCATCCCGGGTAATTCTGGGACGGGACCGGGACGAGATCGGGATTTTAATTTTTTGTGCCCACCCCTACATACTACAGTATCTACATCATCGCTAAACCCCCATATAGCTCGGGCCATACGTCCTCTAAATGCATAAATATCCGCCTCGGTCTTTCTATGAGAGAAAGACTGTTGAACGAGAGACTGTAAAGTCCGTGTAGAATACGCACCACAAGAGGTCGAGTCATCATGTACATATCATAAATCCTTCCTCGCTTTAGCAACTCGAAACGGAGTAACCGGGGTGATATCAGGGTGGCACTCGTACCCGATGCCTGCCGCGATCTCAACATATAATATGCATCGTGTTCATGCGCCATAGAATCGTGCATGATGATGATACTCTCCTCGAGTCTAATGTGGAGAACAACCCAATGTCCGCTCGAGGACTCTGGAGACGTATTCCAGATGGTCAACACCTAGATTGTTCAAAAAGTACATTGTCAGCAAAATAGTACACGAATAACTAATACAAATAAATAACAAAACATGCAATAAATTATCACCTTGCGTAACTCCCACCAAGGGCGATGATCCCCCAAAATGGTCTCAGACCGTGAACGTGGCTGATCAATAAATCGAGATCATCATCGTCAATACTCAATGAACCTCCTCTCCTATTAGAATTATTCCATACATTGATTTATTTCCATCGAGTTATTCTAATTCAACTTGAGACATCCTAATTCATTTCCAATCATCTAATGCAATTCGAGACATCCTAATACAATCCGAGTCATCCTAATTCGAGTAGTTTTATGTCAATTTGAGCCATCATAAATCAATTTGCGTCATTCTAATTGTGGAAAAACCGATTAGTCTTCTAAATTAATTTGAGAAATCCTAATTGGTCAATTAGTCCAATTCGAGTAACTTATAAACTATATTCGAGTAATACAAATTGAAAAACGAAATAAATTAACTAAACGAAATAAACTAACTAAATTCCGCATGATATCAATATTTATAACATTCCCAGATTCGAATTCAACCTCGAGTAAAACGAGTAAATGGGGGTGGGTAAAACGAGCCTAAATTTCGAGTACAACGAGTCTAATTTCGAGTAAAACCAGTCCAAATTCGAGTAAAACACGTCTAAATTCGGGTAACATGATACACGAGTCAAAACTTACCTGGTTTTCGACAGATCAAGCGGCAGCAGCGGCGGAATCGGCATCGGCGTGGCCGGCGGTGTCAGCTTCTCCATTTGGGGAACACCTCAAATTCGGGGAAGTCGAATTCGCCATCGAGAAACAGGAAAAAACTCGATTCTTGAAACTCGGATAGAGGTGTTACTCGGAAAAACTCGATTCGTGAAATTCGGATAGAGGTGTTACTCGTAAACTCGATTCGTGAAACTCGTTTTTTGTTCTGTCGTGAAACTCGTGAAATTCGTGAAATTCGCCTGTTCAGTCGGATGAAGAAGTGAAGAAGAAGGCTGGTTTTTAAAGAGTTACTCGCCTATTCGAGTAACTCGAAATTTCGAATAATAGAATTCGTGTCACACGAATCCTATTCGTGTAACCTAATTCGTGTCACACGAATTAAAACTCGTGTTAATCGACAATAATATACGTTTTACACGAATTAAAATCGTGTAACCTAATCGAGTAATAATATACGTTTTACACGAATTAAAATAAATTCGGGTTACTCAGATTACCCGGCTTACTCAGACAAATTCGGGTAACCCGAATAGGACTCGTGTAACCCGAATTTTGGTCGTGTAACCCGAACTCTCTCGTGAAACCCGAACTAACCCGAATTCGGTCGATCCGTATTGTGTAAGTCGAATTCGGGTTACACGAATTGCTATTACGTGTTACCCGATTGTCAACATTCCTCAATATTGTATTTTTTTTGAAGTTGACTCGAAATTATGTTACTCAAAATTACAATATATGACTCGAATTTATTCGAGTAAAGGTCACCGACAATTTGAGTATCAAAAGAGTTGTTAAACTTGGGACAAAAAAAAATAATACTATATGCAAAAGGGCAAAGCAAGCTATTCCCACTTATCAAAAAGTCAAAAGTATGAGTGTGTATCTAGTAAAGTGGGTATATTTAGCAAACCCTTAAAAATCTCTATCAAATATTAGGAATGGGAACGGGACGGGTTTGGGGCGGGTTTTCCCTTACCCGGCCCCATCCCCGGTTAGTGACAAAGGCACCCGGCTCTGGCCTCGGCGGGTATGGGATTTTTTAGCCCCGGCCCCAGCCCGGCACCCGATCAACACCCGGTCAAACCCCGGTCAACTAACCCGTTGCCCGTACCCGTTTCTTACCCGGTCATTACTCGGTTTTATACTCGAAAATAGTTTTTGAAAATTTATTGTTTCGTCGCTATCTTCTTGTTTTTTGTCTCTAAAAATAACACAATAATAAATATGCAACAAACATACAAATAAAAAAAAGTTAATAAACTATTTCGTATTTAGTATATATATATATACCTGGTACGGGCGGGGCGGGATACCACATCCCTCCCGTCCCCGACCCCGGTTTTTTCCAACTGGGTATACCCGGCCCCGGCCCCGGTACATGTTTTACCGGGAAATACCCGGCTCCGGTCGGGTCGGGTGAACCGGGTTCCCCGTCGGGTCCGGGTAAATTACCATCCCTACCAAATACCCTTTTTCTCTTTCCCGATTACTCTCAACCAAACATTCCCTAAGGATTCTATTACAGTGGTACAGAATTACAAACCCCTCCCCCAAATCGCTAAACTGTAACTCGACATCTTTTCAATGGAGAACGATAACAACAACAGCAATGAAGCGCCGCCTTCTGAACCTTTGCATTCTCTCTCAATTTCTCCTCAACCACAGTAATCTCTTCTTCTCTCTTGTATAGGATTTGTAATCGTACTGTTTTCGTTAGGTTTTGCAGTGTATAATGGCGTATTTTTGTGTTCGCTTTCATTTCCTGTATACAAGATTGTTTGATTAAAAACCGCTGTAGGATGAGCGTGCGGGAGAGGTTCGACATAGTAAGGAGTATTGGTGAAGAGTGCATTCAGGAAGATGAGTTGGAGAGACTGTTGGCGAACAAGCCTCAGCCCATTTGCTATGATGGATTTGAACCCTCTGGCAAGATGCATATTGCTCAGGTAGCTTAATTTCTTTTCGAGAACCTTTTTGTTTTCCTTCATCATTTTGAATTTTCAATCAGTTGAATTGGTATTTCTTTGTCGTGTTCGAAAATCTTGGTGCTTCTGATGGAATGGAATGATGCTCAATTAGGTATTTTTATGTGTGGAAATTCTTGTCCCTCATATGTTACTATGAGAAGTATGACTTTGAATTATGTGCAAAGGAAGAAGATGGTGAAACTAAAATGTTTATATAATTAAATGTGATTTTTTTTTATTGATAATCAAGGTGACAGCCCGGGTCCCTCAAAGCTGCCCTTGATTTAATCAAAGACATGCCTGAATGGTGAGGATGCAAGGGAGAGAGCCAACATGATTATAGGGAAATTAACCTAATTCAATTGGATATTACTTAAATGGTGTTTATGTAATGGAACTGCCACTCATGTGTTTTTTTGGGTGTGTAATTTTGTATTTTGTTGACATTTTGAGCATATTTAGTTCTATTGATGCTTATCTCTTACAATAAATCTCTGATGTATGAACTTGTGCTTGGGATTAGTATCGTTGCCACTGGAAAGGAGACGGCCTTAAAATGTTGAAAATGGACATTGATTTGATACTTACTCTTGACCATCTCTAATGAGGCCTGCTTTTTGTTCCCGAGCAGGGGGTTATGAAGACAATTAATGTCAACAAGCTGATTTCTGCCGACTGCAAAGTGAAAATATGGATTGCGGATTGGTTTGCGCAGCTGAACAACAAAATGGATGGTGATTTGAAGAAAATTAAAGTGATAGGGGAATACTTCATTGAGATATGGAAATCCGTGGGAATGAATATTGAAGGAGGACAGGTAGAATTTCTATGGTCTTCTGAAGAGATCAATTCTCGGGCTCATGAGTACTGGCCTCTTGTAATGGACATAGGCAGGAGGAACAAGCTTCCTAGGGTATTGAGGTATAGATTTTTTTTTTTCTTTTTCCTATGTTCAGTCTTCTAATTGATTGTTCATGTATCCATCCATGTCATCTCTTTCTTCTTTGTTTGGTTTGGTGTCCCTCCCTTGTAGGTGTTGTCAAATTATGGGGCGCTCAGAGCAAGATGAACTTACGGCAGCTCAGATTTTCTATCCTTGCATGCAGTGTGCTGATATCTTCTTTCTTAAGGTGACTATTTATATAAGCAGTACATTGATGTACTTTTCATGCTTTTGTAAGTTTACCTTTTTTTTTTTTTTGTATTAAGTTATGGACTTCTTTTTTCTCATTAAGAGATTACGCCTCGAGGCGCGAGCAGAAAACGCCTTGAGGCGCTGAAATTTCAATCAAATCTGAGGCTTGATACTCGAGCTTTCGAGGCGACTCAAAGGCGTGGGCCTCGAGGGGTATGGCTTGAGGCGCAAGAGGCGTTTTCGTTTTTTTTTTTTGAGATAGAGGAAACCCGCCTCGGCGACTCTCAGCTTTCAGCGGCGGCGACTATCTCTTTTTAAGAATAGGGTTTTATTTAAAGTACAACTCTTTTCTGTAAATAAGTAATAAATATTCAACATAAATTAAACTGTTATCTTTTAGTAAAGATGTATAAAGTACTACCTAGTAGTATTTTGTATACAGTTATATATATATATATATATTAGTGTTTATATATATATTTATTATCTTAATTATTACTTTATAATTTACTCTTTTATTTTTTAGTATTTTCGTTTTCCCCTTAATATTGAATATACATTAAATTTATGAGTTGTTGCTCTTTTTTTTTTTTAAAAAATATAACATAAAAAATTGTTAGTTACTAAATGGCATGTAATATTTGAAAATTAAGAAGTGATAGTTAAATATCAAAATTTAGTTAAAATTTTGGTAGTGAATGCAATTGAATTTATTAATGAAACAGTTATTATAGCTTTATACTTTTTTTGTGATTTTTATTAAAGAAAAAAAGATAAGTAATTCTCAATACTGTGATATCTAGTAACCTAAAATATACTTTTTTGCTCTTTTAGTAATATTATAATATCTCTGTGAGATTTTTATGATTATTTTTTATTTTAATCGAGGCTTACGCCGCCTCAGGCCAAAGCGCCTCAAATTTGCCTTGCACCTTTTAAGACTTTGTTTCTACTCATGAAGTTCAGAAAATATTAATTGAGGATTATATTATCCGCTTTAGTTTTGTTGAAGCATTAATCCCACATTGGGAAAATACAAGTCTTGCCATCAATATATAAGGATCCTGGACTACTCCTCTCATTGCCAATTGGTTTTGAGATGGAATTCCAGATTTTTACATGGCACGTGTGAGCCCAACGGCCCACGATGTTCTAGCTCCGCGCCACCCGAGTTAAAAATTCCACGGGCGTGTTGAAGCATTAATCTCACATTAGGAAAATACCTATGTAGCACGGACACGGACACGGATGCGGACACGGACACGGACACGGGGACACGGAAAAACTCCAAAAAACAGGACTCGGACACGGCATAGGACTTGGCAAATTAAATAATATATATATATATATATATATATATAGTAGAATCAATAGAAAATCATCACAATACTTCCATAAATATGACCAAGTTCATCACAATAAAAATACATTCATCAAACCGAAAAACAGTCATAAGTTCAAAAAAAGTAGTGAAAAAAATCATTACTAATTATTAATTAGATGAAGCAGTAAGAAGTCATAATTTTTTTTAGGCCTCAAATTACTATCAGATAAATACTCAACAAAAATCATCTTATGCAGCTAAGAAGTAAGAGTCAAAGACTACCGATTAAAAAAAAAAAGCTGCATTTGCCCTATCTCTTAGGTTGGACACGATAGGAATCAGAAAAGCTCTGTTCTAACAGTCAAAGAATTCCTTCTTTTATCATTTATTTGCAAAAAAAAAAAAAGTAGAGAAGGGGAAACGCACCTAGACGGGCCTCTGGCAAAATAAAAGAGAGTAGGGAAGGGGGCCGAGAAGAGAACAGGGGTGGGTATGTGACCTGACCTCCAGAGGAGAAACTTACTTGCTGCTGTGCGTCGCGATCCGTCGCGGTTGGAGGTGCACGACCTAGGGTTCCGCTTCCGCCTCTTCCGTCGCCTCTTCTGTCGCCTCTTCCGTCGCCTCTTCCGTCACTTGGAGTTTCTTCTTTGCTTTTTGGAGGTAGGTATGTCGCGTCTTTTCTGTCCCTTTTTAACCAAAAAAAAAAAAAAATAGACCGCGTCCGCAGCCGCGTTGAAGGCACGTCCCTCCCGCGTCCATAACACCACGTCAACAGGACGCGGTCCGACCGCGTCGGCGGCGAGTCCGAGTCCGAGTCCAAGACGAACTGGACTCGGACACTCTCTCTGTCTGGGAGAGTCCGTACTTTGGAGGAAAATACAAGCCTTGCCATCAATATATAAAGATCCTGGACTACTCTTGTCATTGCCAATTGGTTTTGAGATGGAATTCCAGATTTTAACAAGTTTGCTTGTCATATGCCGTACAGTTTAATCGTAACCTTGTATGTATCTCCAGCATTACTTTTTATTCTATCGAGGAACTGTTGGGTTTTATCCCTGTAATTAACTTATGCAAATGCCTGATATTAGTAATATTGACAGCCTGGTCATTGGCCTTCTCATGTTTGAGCTATGAAGCGCAGATACTTCAAATTAGGCATTTTAGCTGTGTTGTTTCTGGTATCCGACTCCCGTGAACTTGCTTCCCAGTGTTTCGGTGCAAACTGTGTTTAATGCTTCTCAATAATTTTTTTTCAAAAATTCACAGTCTTTATTGCTGATTTATCGGGACAGGCCGACATCTGTCAGTTGGGTATGGATCAACGGAAAGTGAATGTGCTTGCAAGGGAGTACTGTGATGACATCAAGAGGAAAAATAAGCCTATAATTTTGTCCCACCGTGAGTTTATTTCTAATTGTTTGGACTATAGAAGCCGAGACCTCTATTAGCATTACCGCCATGTTATTATTTCCTCTTATTTGAATGCAGATATGCTACCTGGTTTGCAAGAAGGACAAGAGAAGATGTCGAAGAGTGATCCATCATCTTCTATTTACATGGATGACAAAGAGGTATTGTGTGGTTTGAGTGTGGAAATTGACCTGTATTCTACTAGTAGCCTTTTTTTAATGTAGTTCTTCCAAACTCTTTCGTCATGTTCAACGATGTACATGTTGATTTTACAATATGAATCCTGTAATTGGACATGACTACAACAATTATCTCAACTTATCGCCGTCTCATGATATTATCTATGCAAGTGGAAAATCTTATGATGATGAAGAGCATCCGGCGTAAAACTTTGCTACTTCACGTGTTGCATGATTTTATAGTGTTAACTAATTTTGACCAGTATTAACACTATAATTTTCATGTCACCGACCCCGTAGATGATGATGATGATGATGAGTTCTTCCAAATTCTTTACCTTTGGGCTGCTACCAACTTGAAATTAAATTTTACAGGCTGATGTGAGTACGAAAATAAGGAAAGCATTCTGCCCTCCTAAAGTCGTGGAAAAGAACCCATGCGTGGAGTACATCAAGTACATTATTTTCCCATGGTTCAACGAGTTCACCGTCGAGAGAAAACCAGAGAATGGAGGTGACAAGTAAGTCTTGCTGGCTCCATTTTCTTCCTTTTACCAAGTCCTAGAATTCGTTAATTGCCCAATATTTAATTTTGAATAACATCTTTTCCCGATTTATAATGTTGTTCAATGATAACTTTTTCTTCGTGGAGAATTTTCATATATGTATCTTGTATATCCTCCTTCAGGACCTTTACAAATTTTAAAGATTTAGCTGATGATTATGAAAGTGGGGAACTGCACCCTATGGATCTTAAAAATGCTCTCGCAAAAGCATTGAACCTGATACTACAGGTCTTATTCAATTTTACTGCATGTCTATTTATATCCGTGATGCTAAAATATTTTGCTTTACATCAACGATTAGTCTTTTTTTTCATGACCTAAGCATTTGCCCTTTGAATTCAACTGTACCCTAATCACAACTATGTTTAGGGGTTTTCTATCACCCGTCTATTTACTTGGGTGTTGCATCTGTTTTGCAGCCGGTTCGTAATCATTTCAATACTGATCCCAAGGCTAAGGCGCTACTGCAGAGGGTGAACGTATGCACTTTTGCCCTCTGATGCAATTAATACACACAAAAAAAGTGACGACATTGGATTCATATTTATAATTTGTACATTCAAAGTTAGAGCCACGCTCGTTCCAGACCGTTTCACGAGACGGTCCCCTAAAATAATTTTTAAATTAATAACTACTAAAAAAATAGAAAGCTCTAGAAAAACTAAAATAAACAACTCTAAAAAACTGAAAAATAAAACTGAAGAACCAAAAAAAAAGACCTTAAGAAAAACTAAAAGAATTAAGAAAATACCCGAAGAACTGATAAAGAAAAACTCAAAAATTAAAAGTTGTGCTCCATGGGATGACATACATTCAGAATGGCTACACGGTCTGACACAAGTTTTTATCTTGGATTTTCTTTTAAGTTTAAAGGTACGGCAGGTTGCTGGGGTAAGGGTAATTACCCCGTGGATAAATCATAAGGTCTTGAAGTTTATCAGTCATCATAATCCAAACTATGCTTTGGTTATTCGTTCCCCATTCAGTAGTTTTATGTTCCTTATTGTTCATCTAATTTCTGATTCATTAATGGTTTACATGACGCAGGCTTACAAGCCGACAAGATGATGATGCGGAACGAAAGCAAGAAATTTAGTGCTCTGATTAATGAGGAACACCGAGTGTGGATTGGAAGCAAAAACGTGGTTAAGAAACGTACATTTATTGCTGTTCAGACGGAAAATCTCGTTTGGTAGTGTGTTAAATTATGATGAAGTTGGTTTTATTTTGTAATGTATCCTGTTTTCTTATATTTCAGCTACTATTTTCCACCACTTCGCATTTCTTTATCTCGGTTGGATGGGAAAATTATAGTGATAATGTTAGGGATAAATTGTGGCCGGAGTGGATAAAATTTTTGCGTATTTATTTTATAATACTTGAACTCATGAAATATGCGTATAACTGGCCAATGAGCAGATCCGGGTTCCGCTCTGGTCAACTTGTATGTAGCTTGTGGCGAGTCGGCTTGTTGCCCGACTCCGCTCGAATCGGATTCGCTTGTGCAGACAAGGCGAGCCTGGTCCAAGATTTGATGTGCTCGTCCAATCGCCTCGGCCGGTTCGTCCACCCGGCTTGAATTGACTTGTAAAACGAGACGAATCAGCTCGTCAAACCAATTCGGCCCGACTTGCGAGTTTAGATCAGCTCGGGTTGACTCGTATATTGATTCACCCATTAAGGTTGGGTGCTTTTTAAGTAACTTGAGGTTGAGGTTTTTTCAGTTTCTTTTGACAATTTGATTGAATAATTTTAAGATTGTATTAGTGACAATTTTATTTTGTTTTAGTATTTTTTTTTAGACAAGTTTGATTATTCAGTTATATTGTTTGAACTATTATTTTATTTTAATTATAAAGAAGTCATGTAGTTTGAGTTCTCTATTTCTATTTTCGTCAAAATCAATTTCTTTATTTTAAACCAAAAAAATTATTGATAAATTTTTTGCAAGTGAAGGAGATGCGTCGTAATCATCAACTACTTTATTAGGTGCATCAACTACTTTATTAGGTGCAGCGGGCACGATCGAATGTTGGTATTGAATCAGTTTGACTCGTGCTCGGCTCGCCTTTAGACGGGTTCAAATTGGTTTAGTCCTTCTATTGACTCGGCTTGTTTATGAATAGGCTCGGGTTTGCCCCGATTTGCTTAGATTCTTAAAACCACTTCCAGAAACTTAGATTCTTAATTGGATAAAAGAACCTGCATCCAAAAATTAACCTAATTAGGAAATTGCGAACAAGTATAGGTGGTCTGGAATTTCAGTTTCGTCATAGCCGTTCGAATTGAATTACAATTTAATTAATCGATATATGTCAGATTTTTGAAAAATACATTCAATTTACCTTAATGGTTTTCAAACTTGAAATCCTTCATGTTGAGTTTTTCTTTCTCTGAAATACTCTTCCCCTTCCACTTTAAACGATACATTTTAATTCTTTGCAGTCAATAATTTTCAAGTTTGACTGCAAATTAATTTTAAATTATAATAAAATTTGCAAAAAGTCAAAATCTCCTAGTTAATTTGGAATGGAGGGTAATGTTTCATATTTGCAAATTCTATTATTTATTCCGAGTTTATTTCATGTTTTATGGCTTATTCTAGAGTTTTATGATTTACTTTAAAAATACTTCATGATTATTGATTTTGTTTCATTGTTTTATATTTTATTACCAACTTTTTGAATATATATGTGTTTTTTCAAAAATATTGACTAGGTTAAATTACTATATATTTTTGTTAGGTTATTAAAATATTATTTTTAGGTTTTTAGACTTATATATTGACTTTGTAAATTTTCAGGTAAATCAAGCATATATTATTTCAGAAGTGCAAGTATTAAATTGAGAGACGATTAAGGTTGCACTAAATTGAAATATGTCCTTATGACATGACTAACTTGCAATTACCTCATAAATATTATTCACTATATGCTCAATTTGTCATTTTCGTCCGTCCCAAAAGAGTGTTCATTCTATTTTTAGAAAATACCCTTTATACTTTTGCTCCACATTTTCAACTTATTTACAACAGTACCAAGAATGTGTCACACCCTTTATCCTTTAATTAATCAACACCAATAATTAGCATACTCCTACAATAACAGATCATTTCTCCACTCAAATCCACCAATACCTAACTTTTATTAAAAACTCGTACCCATAAAGAGTGAGCACATATTTATTATAGTATAGTCTTAAAGAAACTTTAAGACTAAAATTACAAATCAATCGGGTCAATCAAAATTACAAAATACTATAAAATTTAAGGTGGGACTATTAAATAAAATAGAAAAATATTTTCTATTTTATAATTAAGGCTCAAATTTCAAGATAACGGAATAATATATTAGTAGTTTTTAGTACGATTTACAATATATTTTTGCTAATGTCCGATTTATATATCTCAGACGCTCACGATACAAAATATTTTTTATGGAGTACCACAAACACGATCCGTTGTAGTCTAGTTGGTTAGGATACTCGGCTCACCCGAGAGACCCAGGTTCAACTCCACGAAATATTTTTCGACTCTATTAAGAATGTTTTATTTTTCCCCTGATGCGGAATTTTTTTTTACTCATAAGAAAGTTTACTACAACAAAATATTATGTTCTCTATGTTTTGCTACAACATCTGTCGCCCTATATATATATAGGCATTCGAGTTTATTACACGCGAACATCTTCTGCCGGTTTGGTAGGGACCGAGAAGGTTTGCACAGGGTCCATGTTAAGCCACTGCCAGGGTCCCGAAGGCTACCTCGACTAGTGGTTCATGCTATAGATTATGGGTATAAGATCTTGTTTTGGGGTCTTTTTTGTGTTTAGAAGTGTTTGATACCATTTTTCGAAATGAGAAGCGCGGTTTCAGAAATATTTGTCGTTTTGGTTCAAAACGTTCGAAAAATCGAAAGGTTATTGGTTTAGAGGGAATTGTGGAGAGTCTCTAATTCTTCTCCTCTTTTTGTAAGCCTTTATAATCCATTAAACCCCAATCTCCTTAATTTTCGATGGGTATGAAATAATAAAGTTCAAATCTCAAGCTCGAATAGATTAATAAAGAAAAATACATATGAAACCATCAAACTACTAAAATATTATGAGGAATTCTATTTCTGGCCCTTCTTTTTCCACAATTCTCCAAACATTCTAATCCCAGAGCCTTTCCTCTTTTCACCTCCAACAAAAACATCATCAACCACCGGCGACCCTACATGCCCGTCCCCGCGCTCCAACGAGCTCGTGTAAACCTTATCCATCGATCCACATCTCTCCGACAACCGTCTGCCGCTGATCTCCATTCCTCCCGCCAAAAACGACGCTGCAGCATCGGCCGCCTTTCTCCATTGCTGCGACTGTACCCGAAGCCTTCTCACCTCGTTTTCTAAATCCTCCTTGGCTTTTTCGGTAACCTCTAATTTTTTTGTCATCTCGGCGGTGCATGCTCGACTCTTTTCGAGCTCTTGGTTAATATTAGCCAACCTCATAATCAGCTCGTCGATTTCGGCTCGAGCTGATGAGAGTTTCAGCGACTCGTCATCGACCTGGCTCTTCAACCTCTCGTTTTCCTGATGGAAAATTCCGACTTTCCTCGAAGCCAGCTCATCGGGTGCCGGATTTTCTTTCTCTAGGATATTAGATACCATTTCATCTTCCACAGCTGGTTTCTCGACTGGCACTTCAAAATCATCGGTTTCCTTACGGACATTACCGCCGGAGGTTTCGGACGCGATACAGCTGCTGATGTCATGTAGCGTCTTGGTCTCGAATATTGAAGAAGATTGTTTCTCTTCGATATGGTTTTTCGGTTTTGTGTCGAGGTGATCGTGTGTGGATCTTGTAGCGGCCCCGGTCGAGACGACTAGCTGGTCTTTGAGACTTTTGAGCTCCTCCTGAGCCAGGCCGAGTTGGGATTCCAAATTCGCGATGCGCGTACCGAGTTTCTTTTTATTGGATGGATCGGATTGTGCGGTTCGGATAGTTCGGCCTCCATCGGCTGGTCTCGCGGTCCTCTCTGTCCGAGGACGGGGATGGTGCTGGTCGGAGTCGGAGCTCGATGTCCGGACACTAGGTGGGCCCCCCGGAGATTGCCGTTGAGCTGTTTCTGTTGCTCTGTGGTCATGATCAACACAATAAATTGGAAGGGTAATATTAAGTACGGATAATCACTAAAACTACCCATGAAGTTAGGGTATTCACACAAACAAACCTAGAAAAGATTCAAAAAGTACCCCAGGGCTTAATTCATGTTTCTATTAGTGTTCTAAAAATTCATCCTAAGCCGATTAATCCTTTGTGTAATCCCTAGAAGGTACTGTACCAATCCGATTCACCCGATTCAGCCGATTTTGTAGCAAAAATGTTAAAATGTATTAATATAATTATAGTACAATATAAACTATTCAAATTAAACATAAATGAGTAATTTTATACCGGCCCGAATCGGTTTCTGCTTTGAGTAATCCCTAGAAGGTCCATTACCGACTTAATTCAGCCGATTTGGTCAAAATCCCGTCTAGATCCAATCTTGTAGCAAAAGATATTAAAACTTATTAATATATTTGTAGTACACTAATATTAATGAATGGAATATAAAACAAAGTAATTATATAAAAAAATATTTAAATATATATTTAAATTATTGTGCTAAGATATTAAAACATATCCGGTCAATGCTCCGATTAATCCCGGGTCATCCAGTTAGTCGTTAAACAGTACCTTAACCACCTAGATCCACTTATCGATTTTTAGAACACTGGTTTCTAGTTTCTACAAACGCAAAGGGGATTTTCGTAATTTTGAAACTTTTCGGGGTCTTTTTGTAATTACCCCAATCCTTGCCCGGGTCATCCAGTAAGTCGTTAAGCAGTACCTTAACCACCTAGATCCACTTATCGATTTTTAGAACACTGGTTTCTAGTTTCTACAAACGCAAAGGGGATTTTCGTAATTTTGAAACTTTTCGGGGTCTTTTTGTAATTACCCCAATGTAATTACCCTTAATAATGGATATCTATGATCTATCCTGGAAAAGCATATGTACCTTGGCCTCGGCATTTCTCCTCTTAAGGGGGCGGGCAGCAATAAGAGACGAAAAAAGATACTGAACGCCTACCTGCAATACTGTAAAAAAAAAAAAAAAAAAACGGTAATTCTTCAGAGTGACGGAAAGTAAATAAAAAAAGACACGATTTTTAATAAAAATAAATAAATAAATAAATAAATAAAGGAATGTTCTTACGAATTTCAAAGATTTCCCTTTTTTACGGCTCTTCCTCTTTTCTTCTCCGCTGGGGTTGTTTAGTAATATGTCAAGCCACACTCTTCTGTAACAACAATGGCTGGCTGGCTGCCAATGGGTCTGGCAGCACCAAAAGAAGACATAGTAAATAGATAAACGGCAATAAATTTGAAACAGTTGAGGTGTGTGTGTGTGTGGTGGGGTGAGGGGTGGGGGTTTGAAAGTTTGAATTCGAAAGTGTTCAAATTAAATAATACTACCACCTCCTAAAAGTGTTTAAAAAGGATAGTTATTAAGGGCTCGTCGATATTCGATAAGGACCTTGTTCATTAGATGCATGAACACGGTTGGGGCGTTGGTTAGCCCGAACGGCATAACCACAAACTCGTAGTGGTCGTATCTCGTCCGAAAGGCCGTCGCGCGGTGTTCGGTGCGCCCCCAGCGGCCCTTGAAAATCCGGAGGACCGTGTGCCGTCCGTGCTCGGTCGTACTCATAACCGCATCAGGTCTCCAAGGTCACGACAAGGCAAAGGCACGGGAGGAGCATGTTGACGGCGATGAGTCCCAGTGATACTAGTAGGGGGCCCCAGTCATTCCGGTTATTTCAGTTATTTCGGTTATTTCAGTCATTTCCGTGTACGTCCTATGGGTTCAACAACTGATTTATGTGGATAATAACGTTAAATTATGAAAACTACGTTGTGACCCAAGTGCACCAATTGGCTCAAGTGGTGCGGAACATTAATACCGGCAAGACTATTGAGGATCGATGAATTTGTTTCGAGATGCTTAACTTGTCAGCAAGTCAAGATAGAACATCAGCGATCGACGGGTATGCTGAAACCTCTCCCTATTCCAGACTGGAAGTGGGAAGATATTTCAATGGCATCTCCATGTTTCGTCCATTTCACTTTAACTAAAGAAATGGTTTTGTGCCTAAGCTATTTGACTCGATGATCCAAAACCTGAACTAGTCTCTCTTCAATCGTAATATCAGGCCCTCTAAGCTTCCAAATGCCCCAAATCACCTAACCCTCGGAGAAGAAAGAAGGAGAGAGGAAATGAGGCTGAATAATGCGACTATCCCCTTAAATACATCAGGGACGCGCCTAAGGGTTTACGTATGTTACCATCATTACGTACGTTACCGCCAAAGGACGAATGAATGTTAATTGAGCACAACTGTCCTTGGCGGTGTTGTATCCATACTTCAATACCTTTTATCCTGAGGTCCTGCTGCAGTTCCAGCTGTAACGTTAAACTGGATAGTGCCAACTCCTGCTACGTGTGATTAAGGTGTAGATTTCATATATCTTTATCTTATTTGGTAGAAAATATAGGGTTCTTGATCAAATTCGAGTCCATATAAATAATACTGATTTCTGGTATTACGTATCTCACCTAAGAGGTGGTATTAGGTGATATCGAAAAATACTGCAACTAATCAATTCAATAAACTACCATAAATTTTATATTTTGCAGAGAATTTAATACATCGTACAAAATATGATATTAATTTTTTATATATATAAGAAATCTCAATCAATCTTATCAAGCTTTATCCTAGTGGCAGGTGTGTTCTTAACAGTTTAAGGAGGGATAGTTATACTTTTTTGGGCTCCAATATGATGGGCTTCATGATTTTAATGTAATTCTAAGTGTGGAATGTTTAATGTTGTTAAAAATAGAAAGAAAAAAAAGGTGGAGGTGAGTCCAAATAAGCAGATGGGCTTTTTACATATTTCAAAAGACAAAGCATGTGAATCATAATTGTTTATCCAACTACTCCATATGATCATTTGTTGGACCTAATATCTCAACTGTATCACACAATGGAAAAATTCATCTATACATATACGATAGCATTACATATTTGAAATTAATTTTCCCTTACGTGGTATTTTCTTAATTTTGGATTTTTATTTATCTAAAATATTAAATTCCACATCGATTTTCAATGGTACTTAACCAGTGGATAACCTAAATAAATAGAATTCAATGTCTTAAATCTCACATCGATTTAAAATAGAACTTCACCAATGGAAAATCTAAATAAATACTTAGAATTTAATGTGTATTTTCAACTACATAGTTACTTCACACACAAGCCGATTGAGGAACGTAAATAAATATTTAAAATCAATGTGTACTTTTTACTTCACACTTGCATGCTTATAGCTGGATGATGATAGCCGCTCACAAGTCGTTGAAGGTTGGTGAGATTTCTGACATCCTTGAAATCATGGCTTTATGGATATGAAAGACTTTCCTTTCTCAGCTTTTCGTTTAATGCAGTCTTCTCTCTTAGCTGTCAAACTCTTCTTTCGTCAAACATCATTTAATGCATATCACATCTGCAATAAATGTTTCCTCACTTGCTCCAATAATTTATGAATAAATATACATCTAGTCTAACGGGCCTAGCTGTAGCTTCTTGAGAAGTGCTTTGCTGTAGTATTTACTTTCCATCTGTAGAGCCTACAGCGTACTGATGTATCTTCTCTGTTGTACCCTGGCTATCTGTATGGTTGTCGTCTGCTGTTGGACTCCAGCGTCCTTGCTGTAGTTTCTAACTGTTGTAGTTTCTGACTATTGTAGAACTATGTTGTAGGTTTTGCGCTTATCAAAACTCCAGGATGATTTCTCTCTCTCTCTCTCTCTCTCTCTCTCTCTCTCTCTCTCTCTCTATTATACTAACCCACTACTGCCCCCCTTCTCTTTTTCTCGCGAACAGACTTTCTTCTCCTCCTGTATTTTGCTACAACCATCATCGTCAACAACCCACACATAAATCTTTTTTAAGATATTTTCGACTAAAAAGATTGAAAAATATCACATGTGTTCGGCGACTATCACGGTGATCGGCGGCCAATGGTGGTGGTGGTGGTATACGATGGTCGTGCTACACGACGAGTGTCTATAATTACCACTTGATAAAAGTTATTTCACTATTATTTTATACAAGAAGCATTAAAGGAATCTTCATAATATTATTATTTTTATTATTCTTCCGTTATACCGGTGATGAGGCCGACTAGCTTTCTCCCGTTTTCGTGGTCGCCTGCCGATGGACCTTCATCGACCGGATAATTTTTTTTTTTCTTCTGGCAGCCACCTGTCGGCTTATTTCCTGGCAGGCCGTCTGTAGGCTTCTAGCGGACCTACATTGATAGGTCAACTTTTTGTTTGTGGCCGTTTCCCGGATGTCCTCCGACGACCGGGCATTTGTTTTTTGCCCGACCGCCCGCACACTAGTACAAAAAGTCATATAGGCCACATTTAGAAAATGTGTCCATAGTCTTTTAGCCATGGATTTTTTTTACTCTAAAATTATTAACGTAGGTGGCGTAACAAAAGGGTACCTCTACGGCTACACCCACTTTGAGTGACTATTTCACATTATTTTTCGTAGTTGTACCTCTGTAACCGTGTCTATACAATACCCCCTTTTTGTTTGTAGGTAAAGCATTTGTTCCATAACCATAGCCATAGGATCCTTACCGACACACAGTTTGATTTTTAGTAGCTATTGTTTTCTTTTTGGATACTGAAAAATTATAAAAGGTGGTTGCATTTTTCCTTTTAGATACTGAAAAATTGTAAAAGGTGGCAGTTGTTTTCCTTTTGGACACTGAAAATTTATAAAATGTGGTTGTTGTTTTTCTTTTGGACACTGAAAATTGTAAAAGTAGTCGTTGTTTTCCTTTTGGACACTGGAAGATTGTAAGAAGTGGTTGTTTGTTTTCTTTTTGGTCACTGAAAAATTATAAAAGGTTGTCGTTGTTTTTCTTTTGGACACTAAAAATTTGTAAAAGGTGGCCATTGTTTCCTTTTGGACACTGAAAAATTGTAAAAGCTGACCGTTATTTTCCTTTTGGACACTGAAAATTTATAAAAGGTGGTTGTTATTCCCTTTTGGACATTGAAAATTTGTAAAAGATGGCCGTTGTTTTATTTTTGGACACTGAAAAATTATAAAAGGTGGTACACTTTTGAACACTGAAAAATTGTAAAAGGTGGCCGTTGTTTTCCTTTTGGACACTGAAAAATTGTAAAAGGTGGCTGTTGTATTCTTTTTGGACACTGAAAATTTGTAAAAGGTGGTCTATTTTCCTTTTGGACACTAAAAATTTATAAAAGGTGACCGTTGTTATTTTCCTTTTGGACACTGAAAATTTGTAAAAGATGGTCGTTTTTTTCCTTTTGGACACTGGAAAATTATAAAAGATGGTCGTTGTATTCCTTTTGGACACTGAAAAATTGTAAAAGGTGGCCGTTGTTTTCCTTTTTGACACTGAAAAATTGTAAAAGGTGGTCGTAGTTCCTCTATTGGCCACAATTTCACATGTAAAAGGTGGCCGTAGTTGTCCATGGGCCACAGTTTCACATCTAAATGGTGGATATATTTCATATTCAGCCACAAGAATGCAGTATTGGCCACTTATTTTATCGAGTCTTTAACCTATTTGCCACCTACTTCTAATGTGTAACATAAACTCATTAACAACAATTGATGCAAAATTGATCCAATTTTTTATTACTCATATGATAAAAAGTTAAATGTCTTGATCAGATAAATGAAAAATGTCTAAAAAACAATAAATCAACTGTCTTGATCCAAAAAAAATAAACATTAAACGCCTACGGAAGCACGACTATTTCTCTTATTTTAACTATGCTACCGTCTTGATTCTCTTGCTCGTTCTCAGAGGCTTCAATATCCCGTCATTCATATCAGAAGCTTTCTTCTTCTTCTTCTTCTTAATCTTCTTAGTCTTTTCAACTGTCTTCTGGCTATCATCATGTTGTTGATCGGAGCTTTCAAGTGTCCTCCGGTTGTCATCATTGTCATCATGTTCTTGATAAGAGCTTTCAAGTATCTTGTGGTTGTCTTCGAATGGCTTCCTCTGTATGTAGCAAAAAGGTATTTTATGATGTACATATGCATAGACAAAGGTTTTAACAAAATATACTTGAAGTTGTGGAGTAAAGCAAGTTACAGTAGAGAGATTGATCACCCATTATTTTGGCCATGCTGCCAAACTGTTTTTAGCATCCTCTAGTGTTTTAAATTCTTGTGTTATGTAGGGTAAACTTGCATTTGGATGTATTGGTTCATCAATCCAAACTCTGAAGCAATCTTCTTCAAGATCAACTCCATGTATCTTCTGTTTTGGAGACGAGTCCAGAATAACACGTCCATTTGCAACAATGTTTATCTGTCGGTCATGTGCCAGTTTGCATTTTTCAGTCTGCAAACATATATGCCATAACAACATATTAAACAGGGCTAATACATACAAGTCTGAACATAGAAAAAAAAATCATACCATGAAAAATTTGTTCATATAAGAATTTTTGAAACAACCATTCAAACAACAAACTTCATCAGATCATATCAGATCAGAACAAATGGTACAATATATCAGTGTGCATGAATAGACTAGTACCAATTAAGAAAGATATAAAATAGTACAAGCTTAGTGGTTTAGTTTTGTTAGTTGATTATCTATATTTTCCAACAGTTGGAATCTTGACAGACTTGGTTTCTTATTGTATTCATACGTTTTGGGTGAATTGTCTTCTTGATATATGAATATGCTTACAATGTGTCACACCTGTTTCCTTATTGAGGACATAGCAACATATAACAGTGTGTCGTTACAAGAAGAATCAAATAACTCCTCTTGTTGGACATACATATAAGAATAAAAACATTCGACATGTTAGTATCTCAGAAGTTGTCGCCTTGTCACAACACTCAAGTCAACATCAGTATATAATTTATATTTACCATAGTTTAAATGCTGCCATAAAGAATTAAATACTTTCAGAAAGAACATACCCTTGGGAATTCCTGGCCTTCGGTTGTAGACTGGCATCTAACACGCATATAAGACATGTCTTGAGCAGGGGATTCTTGTGTGGTAACGGGAGACACCGGCCTAGCTCCATTAGAATGCTGGCTAGATGTAGGAGATCCATGTGTAGTTGCAGGAGTTGAGTGATGGGTCTTTGTAGATTTCTGAAGAGTACATGCAGTAAACATTTTATAGAAATATTAGGTGCTGAAATATTGATTAAAAATCCCATAACATTCAATAAAAACAAGCATTCAATAAGAAAATCATACTTTATAATGTATTTAATTGCATATACAGGAAGCATGACATTGTAATACTTTGCTTACCCGTTGCTTTTTGGTAGTGGAAGCTTTTTTTTCAATAATCCTTGAGAATTCAGCTTAGACAATAATTTGCTCATCATTTTTCCTTATTGAGCCATTTTTTCCATCATATTCTTCATTTGTTCATCATTCTTCTCTTTCTCCCTCTGGTTCTCGTGCCTTTCATCATCTAATTGTTTCTTCAGTTCAGCAAGGCTCTCATTGGATGCTCCTCTTCGTGGCATGTGCCAGTAGTTTGTTGGAGTCACTCCTTTGCCCGCACATCTTACATGCCCAGGACGTTCTTTGCCAAACACATGTGTGACGGAATCAACACCTAGTTCTTTATTTAGTGTTCCATCTTCTTATAAAACTCCTTCTGTGCACAAAATAGAGAAGCGAGTATTAATCAAGTAATATAAACTTCACTGCTGTTAATTTTACCTCGATATACTAATTTTCCCGATATTCAGTATAATTTTCAAGAATACTCAAGCAATAAATAGATGGCTAGGTAGTTTCAGTCATCTTACAAGTTGTTTTGCCTTTTCCTGAACCTCGTCATCAGAATATTCACCGCCTGGATTTCGACGTGCCATCCTCCACAAGAGAGACCGCGAAGGATTGTCATCATCTTCATGAATCACTTTATCTTTTTTCTAGTAATTCAACACAGGCCAAATATTACATATATACTCTAATTTTCATGTCATGGATTAAATTCAACACAAAATAAACAACACTAGATATACTCTTTGACTAAGCACTAGCTAACAAGGTGTATGTCAGTGAGTGGACTTACTAATTTTTCAACCAACCCCGCGTATCCTCTTCTTCCCATCCTATGTTCATATTTGTGGTTCGCACGCGCCGTAACTCCATCATCGGACAATTTCTGGGCACGTAGATAAACAACTACATTCAGCAGCAAACTTCAAGCTAAAAAATGACATTAATGTGATTATAAAATTAAAGAGTGAAATATACAACCTTGCATTTCGGAGAGAGTCGGAATTTTACGAACTCGTCCCAATGTTCTTGCTTCAAAAATACACGATATTTTCTAGGGACTTTTTGGAATTTCGCTGGTTTACCCAAATTGGGTTGTATAAAATTTGCATACAGTTTTCTTCTAAAATTGTGCAAGTGTACACCGAGATGGCTAATCATTTTTTTTCATGGTCTCCTTGATTTCATAAAAGCGCTACCAGAATACGAATGGCAGGTAAGTGACAAATAACTTAATAGAAATGAATAACATATATTATTGTATTGAACTTGAATGTTGAAATCAATAAATTACGTACCAATATTTGCTCCCACAACTTTTCCTTCAACTCGGGGGGCACCTTCTTCCACTCCAAGTACCGAAGCCCAACATCTCGACGTACCAACACTCCCATATAACTTGCAATTTCTGATGCATATTCCCCCGTAAACCGGCCCAGGTTATCAAATTCAACCACATGTTTCTTGCCATCCCAATTTTTAGTTAGTTTCAACATTCTTGACAATCCCCGAACCTCCTTCTTCTCTTCCATCTTCTCTTTAGATATTGTTTTATCTTGATCCCCTGTGAATTGAGGTGATCTTTCTATAACTTCAGTGTTAGTCACTATCCCTTCATGTTCATCATTCCTTGGAAGTTTAAACCCAAAAACAAGTTATGTCAGTTATTGCAAAATGATGGTGTAAGAGTAAACTTCTGATATTCAAGTCCAAAACAAACTAATACAAGCAAGACAGTATATTTACTGTAGCATTACCAAGAAGTTCATCAGCAGATTCATCAGAACTGCTGCTATAGTAACCATTCTCCAAAGTCATATCCACTATTGGTTCAGTCTCGAAGTCATCATTGTCATAATCTGACTCTTCACTTAACGTGTAACACCCCCAATCCACTCAGGGATATTACACGCCGTAGACCCTCTCCTCGAAGATCTACCAGGCTGGTAACAACATTTAACATCTCGACAATGCCTTCAAGGCTAAAATGACTCAGTAGACCGATTTGGTCTTTCAATAAAAATATACAACTCAAATACAACTCATGCCCACGCAGGGGACAAAATACAACTACACCCGTACAACGGGAACAATACAGCAGCGGAAAATAAAGTACAACTGAACCAACACACGATGTACGGTTCCTCATGTGATTAGTATCGATCATCTTTCATCATCCTTCGTGCCGACCCTGTGTTATGCTCCAAAACCTGAATGCAAAAACAGACATCCACCCCGAATACTGGGGTTAGCAAAACTCCACTGTTTTGCTAGTGCAAATACAAAGTGCAAATACGAGCCATACAATTCACATTCCACGAATAACAATAACCGAGGATCCTCAAAGATCCAAACGAAACGAAAAGTACTTCCCGAGGCAAGGGTTTGAGAAAACATTTCAAAAACGAAATATCATAAATCAATGGGAATAATTTATAAAACGGTTTAGAATGCCATCGAGAGTTTTAATAGAAAACAATTTAGGATTATCAAATCCTACTTTTCGAAAACCAAAAGACAAAAGGGGTCACCGCCCCAAAGGTTTACTTTCTGGAAAATGACATTTACCAAACCGTTGGGATTTTAGCCCCAAATCTCATCCACTCACAGTACACAAGAACGACCACAAGGTTCGTATCCCAACATCAAAATTCACAAATAAAGGATTTAAAACAAACAACAAAATACTCCAGTGCCATCCTAGCCAAGTAAGCCAAACGAACAACTTACCTCTTACACACTTAGTCAATGCATGCAATCATGAAAACCGTTCAAAAGCACTCATTTCCGGAAATGCCATAATCAAATCACATTTGTAAAAATGCACCACAATTAACCATGGATCCACCCCTCCGTGGACCCCTACCGAGACCCCGTCGGATCTAACCCGTAGTGGTTAAAAGCAAGCTCGCGGATCCACCCCTCCGTGGACCCCTACCGAGACCCCGTCGGATCTAACCCGTAGTGAGCATACACACACACGTTACTCATGCAATACTAACATGCTAAGAATGTAAGTTCATTAAGAATACTCACTAGAGATGGCCATTAACTCGACACCATTACCAAACTCTTCAAAAATACAATAACAAGATTAAATACGGAATACACGATTCCATAACTTAAACAATAGGAGTATAATCATAAAATCCTTCAACGTTCAAAATAACCAAATCATAATCAATTCTCAAAACACCGTTCACAAATCACACTCGTTTTGAAAGAAAGCCTTTAACGAGGCCAAACTGAAATCCTTTGAAACTTCATTTCAAATAACCAAACAAACACATCAAGACGACCACCGATCATCATATCCATAAACGAGAAAAGTATGGGCAAGGTACTTGCCTCGAATAAGAACAACGCGGAGAATCGACCAAGTAGGTTGGCCGAACCGACTACGAACCCGCCGACTCCACCGAATGCCAACTCACGCTCATAAACTACGAAGGACAAATAATAACAATGAAATGAATTCCATAACACGACTCAAAGCCGTTGAATTCAAAGAACGAATGACGAAAGTTCACGGATTTCCCAAACGGCCAAGAACACGATTCGCTCCGTCAAAACCCAAAACGGAATTCCAAGTTGAAATATGGATATACAATCCATAGAATATGTTTAACAACATCATTTAACCATAATCGATCCATCGAAACGGATGAAAAAGCGAGATCGGGACAAATCCCCCAAAAGTCAATTCAAGGAAATCAAGAAATATACTTGATTCGACGAAGAACAATGGATTAAATGATGTTAAACACAATAATACTATCAAGATTAATCATACCCATCATGAATTAATCAACAACACGGAACGAATCGGACGAAAATGCAAAAATCCCCAAATTCACGAAATTAGGGTTCTAAGGAAGATTACCTTGATTCACTGGATCAAAGGTTGATAAAGGACGATCGATTGATGTTATGAACCCAAGGACTTCATGGATTTGTTGTTAAACAACATGGCTTTCGCCCATGAATCGCCACTCGCGGATGGAGAAGGAAGGAAATGAAAAAGCGAAGTGAAATGTGGCTTTCGGCCATATTTATATCGGGCCACTAGCGTGCGCTAGCCTTCCGGACTAGCGTGCGCTATCGGCGGTATCGGCCGAGTACCTCGGCCAGTGGCCCACAACACCGGCATCACCGACCAACCTGCGCCGACACATCGACCCAACTCCGCTAGCGTGCGCTACGGCCGGATACTGCGTGTGGCGGCTGTCGATGCGCTGGGCTGCCCGGCAGTAACGTCGCTAGCCGGCCGACGGCGTGCGCTACGCTGCCGACTAGCGCGCTACGCTCGGCGTAGCGTGCGCTACTGCCGATCTGGCCGAGTCGAGAACCTCGAAACCCAGCTGCCCGGGCGATGGCGCTGAGCCACCGGCGGCGTGCGCTACACTGCCCGGTTAGCGCGCGCAGCCTTCCGGCCGTGGCGTGCGCTCGCCCGGTTCCTGCCCCACCGTCCGGCCGGTGCCCGCAATCGTCCGGCCATCCACCGTCGGCGATCCGCCACCGCTGTGGCTCGACGGCGATTTCCGGAAACAGAGCGAACACAACGAAAAGTTCGCGGACAAGATAAACGACTCGAAATGAAAGCGTAATACCATAATTAGTCATACGCGACCAAGAAACGGGTCGAGACAACAATTACAGATACGGATACCCGTAACTTTCAAGAAATTACAAAATGGCCCAAAACGCCCGTAAATCACGATACGTGATCGAATAACCAAACCGAAGATCACAACACGTCCAACAAAGTTAAACGGACTTGCGGGAAACTCAAACAACAGCTTGGACGAGATTCGCAAGAATCGAACTATTGTGCGTAAAAGTCGCGAAAAAACACGGAAATCAACAAAACTACACAGAAACGAACTCGGATGTCAAAAAGTGTAGAATTAATCATTCTCAGAATGACGAAACGGCCATGAGCGAGTCGTCAAAACAGACTTCCGCCGAAAAAAAGAAATTACCAGAAATCGAAAATTGCGGATATTACATTCTACCCTCCTTAAAAGAAGTTTCGTCCCGAAACTTAAAACAAGTAGGGAGAAGAAATATTCCGCCAGGAAAAACTCAACGAGACACACAAGAATGCGTAACTAACGCCCAACGGCGAAATGTTACAAACAACGCAAAGGAATATACGGCGTGTAAACACGCTTCACGGTGACCAACACAACGTCGCCGTTAGGGATATAATAAAACCGACAAGTGACAAGCGTCATCAAACGGATACTATAGCCAAGTCAATTATTCGATAATCACAAAACACAACGAACGAAAATCAATATGATTGACCAACCCAACGGTACATCAATCAAAACGCGAGTCAACCGCTGAACAAACACGGAATCCCATCGCCTAAGGGATGGAAGATTGAAAACGAAACTAATTTCCCGAACTAAAGGGAATTACGAAGGAGCCTGAACGTTCAACAATCACGAAACGAGAACAAAAACCGAACAAACAAACGATCGAGACAACAAAAATCGAACAATCATGTTCGAATCACAAAGAACAATAAAGTTCAAACAACAACTCCGAGGATGATCCGTGAGAACTACAAGACATGCATTGCCGAAGATCCATAGGAAAGGGAATAGCGATTGAAAGGTCACCACGACGAACGAGTTATTCCAAACGATACCACACTCGCTCGATAAACAAAAACAAGGCGGACAATCTCGAAATGTCAACAAACATAAATGAGTCGACAGTCGAAAACATAAGAGTTCAAATCCGATCCACTTCGAATAAAAGAACTAGTAGAACCAGATGATGTCACTCCCAAACAAGGTTCACAAGAATCGAATCAACTCAAAAAGTAACATCGATAACCAGATCGACTCAAAACAAGATCACAGTTCGTTCGGACGATGAAACTGAAATACCGAACAAGTTCATAAAGTACCAACGAACATGAGCGAATCGATAGACTGGGGGAAGAGAAAATACAGAAGTCAAAATAGTACGGGCATTACCTCCGACCTCGTCCACGAAATTCACAAATACGGGAGCAAGGTAACAAGACATTAAACAGCGGACACATAACGGAACCGTCACCGATGCACACGGTCATACCAACCCAAGCTCTAACAGCTCGCACATGCGCGACAACGCAGAAATCACCACAAGGCGACAATATTCAATACCAACATCCCACCTCTCACAGAGGGCTAACACAACAAATGTGTGGAAAACAACTCAACGCTCACGCCGCCAACTCGATCATACTCGGGAGCAAACATCAAAATGACAACGCGAACATCATACATACATACCCAGCCCTCAAACGGGAATGGATAGGTTTTAAAAACGAAAACCTCATTTTGAAAATAATTTAGAAGAACACCGATTGATCTTGAGTATCATCTTTCAAAAAGTACAACGTGAAACATCGTTATCGAGACATTGGAGAACCATTTCGCATTTGATAAAAATGAGGACACTTTCTCTTAGTGAAAACTTTCAGAATATTCGACCCTCGGGTCAAAATAAAAGTGTTTCTAAAATATTGAAAATATCTCAAAGCATTTTGGTCCTCGAAGTAGAAATTTTTTGAAATATATTGTGGCACCTAGGATGTACCACAAGAAAATAACTCATTTTTAAAAGTATGTCTCGAAATTTATTTTTCTAAGATACTCAAGGTTTTCAAAAATCCAATAGGCCAGAATGCCCAAAACTCACACATACCGACGTTCACTTAAACAACTCCTAGCACACGCATCAAAACGTTTAAAATCAAGACAATACATGTCTTTAAACGAAAATAAACGATAAAATACCACATTCAGAACAAAACCACTGATAAAATACCCTCCCGCACTGGCTAGTGAACAAGTCGAACGCGTATAAGCACAAAGCTTCCACAAGAGACTTGTAAAACGTGCAAATCGATTCGAAAATCATCAACAACGGACAAAAACAACAATAAAAAGACATCACAAACGACGAAATTCCTCGTATAAATCAAATACGAGAGTCGACTAAATACATATCGTGAAATCAAAATTCACATAAGGATTCCACCACTTAACAAATAATCATAAAAATAGCTCGTGTCACACGAGGCACAACACAAAGAAGGGAGACTTACTTCCACAGGTCGCACGAAGATGATGATCGCCCCACGATACTAATCACGACCAACAAACTCAAACGACGCGTCGCGACACGACTCAGTCAGATAAAAATCCAACGAAACAAGACTCAAACAACACGACTTGACCCGACAGCCTAGGTTTCCTCAACCTAAGCTCCGATACCATTTATGTAACACCCCCAATCCACTCAGGGATATTACACGCCGTAGACCCTCTCCTCGAAGATCTACCAGGCTGGTAACAACATTTAACATCTCGACAATGCCTTCAAGGCTAAAATGACTCAGTAGACCGATTTGGTCTTTCAATAAAAATATACAACTCAAATACAACTCATGCCCACGCAGGGGACAAAATACAACTACACCGTTAACGGAACAATACAATGACGGAAAATAAAGTACAATCGAACCAACACACGATGTACGGTTCCTCATGTGATTAGTATCGATCATCTTTCATCATCCTTCGTGCCGACCACGTGTTATGCTCCAAAACTCGAATGCAAAAACAGACATCCACCCCGAATACTCGGGGTTAGCAAACTCCACCGTTTTGCTAGTGCAAATACAAAGTGCAAATACGAGCCATACAATTCACATTCCACGAATAACAATAACCGAGGATCCTCAAAGATCCAAACGAAACGAAAAGTACTTCCCGAGGCAAGGGTTTGAGAAAACATTTCAAAACGAAATATCATAAATCAATGGGAATAATTTATAAAAGCGGTTTAGAATGCCATCGAGAGTTTTAATAGAAAACAATTTAGGATTATCAAATCCTACTTTTGAAAACCAAAAGACAAAAGTCACCGCCCAAAGGTTTACTTTACGGAAAATGACATTTACCAAACCGTTGGGATTTTAGCCCCAAATCTCATCCACTCACAAGACACAAGAACGACCACAAGGTTCGTATCCCAACATCAAAATTCACAAATAAAGGATTTAAAACAAACAACAAAATACTCCAGTGCCATCCTAGCCAAGTAAGCCAAACGAACAACTTACCTCTTACACACTTAGTCAATGCATGCAATCATGAAAACCGTTCAAAAGTACTCATTTCCGGAAATGCCATAATCAAATCACATTTGTAAAAATGCACCACAATTAACCATGGATCCACCCCTCCGTGGACCCCTACCGAGACCCCGTCGGATCTAACCCGTAGTGGTTAAAAGCAAGCTCGCGGATCCACCCCTCCGTGGAACCCTACCGAGACCCCGTCGGATCTAACCCGTAGTGAGCATACACACACACACGTTACTCATGCAATACTAACATGCTAAGAATGTAAGTTCATTAAGAATACTCACTAGAGATGGCCATTAACTCGACACCATTACCAAACTCTTCAAAAATACAATAACAAGATTAAATACGGAATACACGATTCCATAACTTAAACAATAGGAGTATAATCATAAAATCCTTCAACGTTCAAAATAACCAAATCATAATCAATTCTCAAAACACCGTTCACAAATCACACTCGTTTTGAAAGAAAGCCTTTAACGAGGCCAAACCGAAATCCTTTGAAACTTCATTTCAAATAACCAAACAAACACATCAAGACGACCACCGATCATCATATCCATAAAACGAGAAAAGTATGGGCAAGGTACTTGCCTCGAATAAGAACAACGCGGAGAATCGGCCAAGTAGGTTGGCCCGAACCGACTACGAACCCGCCGACTCCACCGAACGCCAACTCACGTTCATAAACTACGAAGGACAAATAATAACAATGAAATGAATTCCATAACACGACTCAAAGCCGTTGAATTCAAAGAACGAATGACGAAAGTTCACGGATTTCCCCCAAAACGGCCAAGAACACGATTCGTTCCAAAATCAAAACCAGCGGAATTCCAAGTTGAAATATGGATATACAATCCATAGAATATGTTTAACAACATCATTTAACCATAATCGATCCATCAAAACGGATGAAAAAGCGAGATCGGGACAAATCCCCCAAAGTCAATTCAAGGAAATCAAGAAATATACTTGATTGACGAAGAACAATGGATTAAATGATGTTAAACACAATAATACTATCAAGATTAATCATACCCATCATGAATTAATCAACAACACGGAACGAATCGGACGAAAATGCAAAAATCCCCAAATTCACGAAATTAGGGTTCTAAGGAAGATTACCTTGATTCATTGGATCAAAGGTTGATAAAGGACGATCGATTGATGTTATGAACCCAAGGACTTCATGGATTTGTTGTTAAACAACATGGCTTGTCGCCCATGAATCGCCACTCGCGGATGGAGAAGGAAGGAAATGAAAAGCGAAGTGAAATGTATTTGCCAACCATATTTATACTGGCCAACTAGCGTGCGCTAGCCTTCCCGGACTAAGCGTGCGCTATCGGCCCGGTATCGGCCGAGTACCCTAGGCGGGGCCCACAACACCGGCATCACCGACCAACCTGCCGACCGAACTGTCGACCCAACTCCGCTAGCGTGCGCTACGGCGGATACTGCTTGGCCGACTGCCCGGCACATCGGATCAATCGCCCCGGCAGTAACGTCGCTAAGCCGGCCGGCGGCGTGCGCTTACGCTGCCGACTAGCGCGCGCTTCGCTCGGCGTAGCGTGCGCTACTGCCGATCTGGCCGAGTCGAACCTCGAAACCCCAGCTGCCCGGGCGATAGCGTCGCTAGGCCACCCGGCGGCGTCGCTACACTGCCGGTTAGCGCGCGCGCCTTCCGGCCGTAGCGTGCGCTTACGCCGGTTCTGCCCGCACCGTCCGGCCGGTGCCCGCAATCGTCCGGCCATCCGCCACTGTCCGGCCGATCCACCGCCACTGCTCGGCGACCCGATTTCCGAAGCAGGCCGGAACGAACACAACGAAAAGTTCGCGGACAAGATAAACGACTCGAAATGAAAGCGTAATACCATAATTAGTCATACGCGACCAAGAAACGGTCGAGACAACAATTACAGATACGGATACGTAACTTTCAAGAAATTACAAAATGGCCCAAACGCTTGGAAATCACGATACGTGATCGAATAACCAAACCGAAGTTCACAACACGTCCAACAAAGTTAAACGGACTTGCGGGAAACTCGAAACAACAGTTTCGGACGAGATTCGCAAGAATCGAACTCAAGTGCGGAAAAGTCGCGAAAAAAACACGGAACTCAACAAAACGACACCGAAACGAACTCGGATGTCAAAAAGTGTAGAATTAATCATTCTCAGAATGACGAAACGGCCATGAGCGAGTCGTCAAAACAGACTTCCGCCGAAAAAAAGAAATTACCGGAAATCGAAAATTGCAGATATTACATAACGCCATATCAGAATCTGCATAATAGCGAAATTAACTCATCATAAAGTACTTCATAATATCAATCTAAATTTGAAAATGAACTAAACTCATGAAAAACCATCTTAATCATAAAATCCACTGACATTATCAAACATAAATGTTAAAAGAAGAATAAATTGAAACCAAATCACATTCCTGACTTGATCGGTTTTGACATATCCAAGGTCATAAATGTTACAGAAACGTAGTTAGTTCAAATGATGGTTTCAAGGTTTTAAAGTAGTCAGCCTCTTAAGTTAATAACAATAAGATGGAGCTCTTTTGGGTAACAGAATTAGTAGTTCTACCATTAATATTCACAACTCCTACTCCCCCTAACAGTGAATTAACAATCGACCCAAATAAACAATATGTATGAAACTTTACCGCTGAATCGTCTACCCTGCCAAGAAGCCTAGGACCCAGTCGCCTTCCCAAGCAATGTGAAGAACATAACAAAAAATCCAATCAAAACATATAATAGCTTCATCAGCGAACCAATCATATAGCATTTCTTTAGAAAGGAGAAACTTAAAATCACCACAGAATCTCCCCGAAATAAAGTTCTTACTAGACCTACAAAATGTGGCATACGTAATACAAGATTTTAATGTAATTTAGAAATACCAGAACAATCAACAATAACACACCGGTTAATAACCTGTGAAACTATTTAACCAAGAAAAAAACGAAAGAACAAAGTTGCATATCAAGTATAACAGACAGACACTTCAATCGATCGGCTTGCGAGAACCTACATCCTCCTAAAATTCTAATTCAAACATACTACTTTAACATGTAAATGAGTTCCCTAAGACATCGCATTTGAATTAAATGCCTACGTGAAACCCAAATCAGCAGTTTATTCTCTATTTCCTCAGCTCTCGACACACCCTAAGTTAAAATATCACACTTAGCAGTTAATAAACTTCAGGGAAGTTCGTTTTTGTGAAGAACAGGCTCACAAAAATGTATGCACATGTCAAAATACAATGAAAAATCAAACCACGTGTTGCTTATAGCAACACAAAAATGTATCAGAGCATATTCACATGGTATATGGTCATCGTTACTGGTTAAGGGTACATACACTTCTATACAAATATGTTTCCAGAACTCGAGTAAGTACTAACTGTTTTATAATGGGTTCTCCTCAGACATGATTAGAAAAAAAGTAAATTATGATAGTGCAACTCAGACTTCTAGTAGTGATAACTCAACTTTTGTCCAAAGTGAGTAATTAGCCATAATTCTAAATAGATAAAAAGCTTAAAACATCCTTGAATCACCAAAATTACAAATCAAGACTACCATAACTTCTGTCCATAAAACACAACTAAAATCATAATTTTTTTTGTGCAGATAGAGCATTTGAACAGACTTCAAATACAGTTTGCCAAACCCTAAATGTATGTTAAGGGAAACACCAATGTAGACAAACAATAATCAAAAGCAGCCAAACCCTAAATCAATTGCTCAAAACTAAACTATTGTTGGAATAAAAACATGTTATTTGTCTACAGAGAAAATGAATACCTTCGCTTATACAGAGAAAATGAATACCTTTGTCTGAAATTTGTACTAGTTGAACTCAGAACACCAAGCGGGAATAATCCCGCCCAAACAGACTTCATCTTGATTTCAACCCGCCCAAAAAGGGTTCAATCAAGATTATTTTCGCGGTTATTCCGATTGCAGATCTTCTATCCATGGGTGGCGTGATTTCTTCCAACAGATTTCCGAATTTATCAAGGTTTCCTAATTTTCTGCAAGAAAATGAGAGAAACTCTCTGTTTGCTGTTAGGGCAGGGATATGCGGTTGACAGGGATCCGCCAAAGGAGATTAGAAGAATCCGCGCATAACGTTTTTTATTAAATTAAAAAAAATCTAAAATTAATATATTTGTTAATATTAGGGGAAAAAAAGCTTGACTGGAAAAAAATAATTGTGATGCAATGTAGCGAGTGACTTGAGTTTATTTTAGGAGAATGATATTTACACTCCATTTTTCTCTATTTTGTTATTTTAATATATTTTTAATATTTTTATATTATTTATTTGTATTTGGCATTTTTCTAACAAAATTAAAGAATGAAAATTGAGAAATATTAATAATGGAGTGCTAATAATTAATGGGTCGGGACTGTTTATGAAGAAAAATTAATAATCAAAATATTAGTGTTTGTATAATACACATGATCTTGAATAGTTAATGCTATGAGTAATAATATAGTTTGTGACTTATATAATCATACTAAGATAACCTCATAATATCTGATAAAATTAATCAAAGTACAATTGCTTTTTTGACAATTGCAAATTACAGAAAATCATTTATCATACTTATTTTCTTTTATAGATTGTGGATCTCGGCTAGAACCTCCTATATTTATGTCAATGCCATTTTATTTAATTTGGCTAGTTTATTAATTTTTTTACACAAATTGATACACCACTCTCAATAATTATTAACACTCCCTTTGTTAATACTTATCATTTCTCATTATTTAATTTTGCTAGAAAGGTGCAAAATACAAAAATTGAATGTAGAAATATTAAAAATATATTATAGTGTTAAGAAAAAAAATGGAGTCTAATTGGTAATAGGAGATAGAAAATTGGAGTGCAAATATCACTCCCCTTATTTTATTGATATGATATTGAGCAAAATCGAATGACGAGGAATATAATCGATTCGAAACTAGTAAATTTGAGTTTGTTCAAGTGATATCAAGCAAAATCAAATGTCAAGGTATGACATCGATTCGTAACTAGTAAATTTGAGCTTGTTCAAGTAATATGGAGAAAATCGAATGACGAGGAATGAAATTTGTTAGTAACTAGTAAATTCGAGGTTGTTTAAGTAATATGGAGCAAGTCGAATGATGAGGAATGAAATTAGTTAGTAACTAGTAAATTCGAGTTCGTTCAAGTAATATGGAGCAAATTGAATGACGAAGAAATTTTAGAATGAATTTAATTTCGGTTTCTAAATTAAAAAGCAATGGTTATTCAGTTTCTTTTGATGATGATGTCATTATTAAGAAAAGAAGCAGTGAATATATTTGCAAAGGTATTTTTAATGATGGACTATATGTCGCAAACTCCTATGCATAAATCACTCAACTCTTTGTCTAAACCTAATAAGAGAAAAGAACCTTCAAGCATAAACCAAACATATTTGTGGCATTTACGGTTAGGGCATGTAAACCTTGGAAGGATTCAAAGATTGGTAGATGATGGCCCATTGGATGACCTCAAAGTTGAGTCATTTCCAATTTGTGAATCCTGTCTGAAAGGTAAGATGACCAAAAGGGTTTTTAAAACCAAGGGAAACCGTGCTCAGAATGTGTTAGAATTGGTTCATACGGATGTATGTGGTCCAATGAATATCCAGGCTAGGGGTGGTTTCGAATACTTCATCACGTTTATAGATGATTATTCGAGATATGGATACATCTATTTGATGTGACGTACGTCTGAAGCCTTTGACAAGTTCAGAGACTTCAAGGCTGAAACGGAGAAGCGTCATGAGAAGAGTATCAAGTCACTACGATCTGATCGTGGTGGCGAATACCTTAGTAGAGAGTTTTTGGATTTCTTGGCGAACGAGGGAATTTCGTCCCAGCTCACCGCGCCGAGAACTCCACAACAAAATGGTGTGGCTGAAAGAAGGAATAGGACTCTTTTAGAAATGGTTAGATCAATGATGAGTTATTCAGATTTACCTATTTCATTTTGGGGATACGCATTAGAAACAGCGGCATACACTCTAAACTTGGTGCCTTCGAAATCAGTTCCAAAAACACCCACAGAACTGTGGAGTGGGCGTAAGCCTAGTCTAGGACATGTTCGGGTTTGGGGTACTCCAGCACATGTGCTGAATAAGGAAGCTGATAAGTTGGCATCTCGTACATAAGTACGACTGTTTGTGGGATATCTTAAGGGAACGAAGGGTGGCTTGTTCTATAGTCCACAGGATCAGAAGGTCATTGTTAGCACCAATGCCCGATTTCTGGAAGAGGATTATATGATTTGTCACAAGCCCATGAGCGAGATAATTCTGGAAGATCTGAGGGGCGAGACTCCGTCTATACCAATCGTACAAGCGCCAACTGACACTACACCACGTATCGATTCTGATACTTTTACACCAACTCAGGATTTGCCTCGTCGTAGTGGGAGGGTTGTTCATCAGCCCGAACAATTCGTAGGCGTGGGAAAGTCTTCAGACTCAATCCCAGGCGAAGATGAATCAGATCTTTGGACCTATAAGGAGGCAATCCAAGATAAAGATGCTGACTCCTGGCAAGTAGCAATGGAATCAGAAATGGGATATATGGATTCCAATCAAGTGTGGGAGCTAGTAGAGCTACCTGATGGTGTACAAGCCATTGGGAGTAAATGGGTCTACAAGCGAAAGAAAGGACGTGACGGGAAGGTTGAAACCTTCAAAGCGAGGCTTGTTGCAAAAGGTTACACTCAGAAAGAGGGTATCGATTATGATGAAACCTTTTCGCCGGTAGCCATGCTTAAGTCAATCTGGATTCTTTTAGCTATAACTGCGCATTTGGATCTGGAGATTTGGCAGATGGATGTCAAGACTGCATTCTTGAATGGGAGTCTAGACAAGGAAATCTATATGCGCCAAGCAGAGGGATTCATTGCTGAAGGAGAAGAGCACTTGGTGGGCAAACTTAAGAAATCCATTTATGGACTTAAGCAAGCATTTAGATCTTGAAACACTCGTTTTGAAGAATGTTTTGCACTAGACCAGATATCTGTCATGCCGTGGGCATGGCTGCTAGATATCAGTCAAACCCGTGACTGGGATCTTTGGATTAACATCAAGCACATACTCAAGTACCTGAGAAGGACTAGGGAGTACATGCTTGTATATCAATCATATGACCTGTTTCTGGTGGGTTACACTGACTCAGATTTTTCATTGGACAAAGAAAAGTCCAAGTCTACTTCGGGTTATGTGTTTAGCCTGGGAGGTGGAGCCATTAGTTGGAGGAGTGTGAAGCAGAAATACATCTCGGACTCTACCATGGAAGCCGAGTACGTGGCAGCCTCTGAGGCAGCCAAGGAGGCAGTGTGGCTCAAGTACTTCCTGCACGACTTAGATGTGATTCCCGATTTGCCAGAGGGTATTACACTTTATTGTGATAATACTGGTGCAGTCGCAAATTCGAGGGAACCACGAGCCCACAAGGCAAGTAAACATATCAACCGCAAGTACCACATCATATGACACTTCGTAAAGGAAGGAGACTTAGTTGTAGCCAGGGTTACATCGGAAGATAATCTTGCTGATCCTTTCACGAAAGGCCTACCTTCAAAAGTTTTTGAAATGCATGTGGAAGGAATGGGATTACGGTGTATGGCAGCATTGCTTTGAGTATAAGTGGGAGAAATGAGAGACTATGTAATAGAGTAGTATACTTAAAAGCATGCTTTGAGTATAAGTGGGAGATTATTAGGATTGTATACTGCAAAGCATACTTTATGCTTGTATTACCTAATTTCCCTGTTACTACCTATGAGAATATTAATTACATTTAATCACATATTTTGCATATTTATTCACGTTATGGTTATGCAAATGAAATATCTAATTATTTTATATTGTAGATAATGTGGTGTGTTGGTGTCACACGGAAGATCACATTATCGGTGCCTTATAAAATAATATAATAGCTCACAACCTATATAATTATTAGACAAATTATATAAAAGCTTGTAGTGTATGCTTGAGAATAGTTGGTCTTGACTATTAGCATACATTAGCGTATTTGTATACGTTGAATTGGATCGAGGTGAGATAGTGTCTTCTGTACTGACTGTAAGAAGAACGTAAATCTCGGATAATTATTATTTCTTAATTCTAAGTATATAATATTTAATTGTGTATTTATAATAATTATTGCTTTGATTTACCATAGGTGAGATTCAAAATGATCGACTCAATAAGCCTCGTATCTTGGGCAATAATATTGTTTATACGACAGTTATTATTATTATTAGAAATCGTGTCTCGACTCGTGTGGGTTGATGATGTCCCCTTGAGGAGCTCGATAATGATTATTATATTAAACCCTGCAGGTGGATTTAATTTCGATATAATAATAAGGTTCGAGTGGTACTACTCTTGGATAAGATATTAATTAATTAAAGCTGTCAGTATCTTATAATTAATTAATGGACATTTGATATCTTAAACACGGGAAATAATATATTTAATAAGGAGCCCAATTTCGTAATTTGGGATTTTGGTAGGAAGTGCAATATCAACCTTTTAGTGGACTAAGTTGATATTAATAGATTCATTATATATTAAGAAGAGTCCTAATAAGGTAAGATGAATTTATTGGGAGTCCTTCCATAATCCTCCTTAAGATCCCTAGTAGTAGTCCAAGAGCCTATAAATAGGACTTATGGGGAGGTGTTGGCCGATATTATTCATTGTCCCAAGCTTGAGAGATCGATTTTCTTCTTCTTGTGTTTAATTGTAGATCTAGACTTGTGTCTTTGATTCTACAATTTAGATAACACATCAATTTGCTAAGAGTGTTCATAAAATACTAGAAAGCAAAGAAAAATAAATCGAGTGATCCCAAGTGAAGGAGTTTCGGCCGATTTCCCATAGAAGTCCAAACAAGATCCGGTAGCTCGTTGCCCACACAACGTCCGGGTTAAGGCGGATCATACTCTAGAAGTTCTAAAGGTAGAAATACAAGGTGATCAAGACGAAAGCAACCAATACTCTTCAAATGGTAATATCTTATGATCTTTGGATCTAGATTAGGATATTTTAATAATCAACATATTTATTTAATAAATAATAAATAATGTTTAAATTGCTTATTAGTCTTAGTAATTAATTAATTAGCGTGCCTAAATAGATCTTATGCTCGTAGATGCGTAAAACGCGATTATCGTCTTTCCCAAAATTCGCTTCCGCTATTTTTTACTTTCCAACAATTGGTATCGAGAGGAATGAGGCAACATGGGATCGATCAGTTCGTTCAAAACCGCTGTTAGAAATTTCATTGTCTGCTACATGTTTTTTCTCATTTTTTTATATAAATGAAACATTGTAAAGACTAGTTCCAGCATCCTGTTCAAAATAAAAAAAACCTTACTTCGCTCGACCCTTCAATTCGAGTTCGACCTTCATCTTCGCGGCTGCCCGGTGGATATGGTTCGACAGACTTCGTCTTCAGTGGACTGGTTCTGTCATTCTGTTCAGCAAATATGGTTCTTGGTTTGCACTCTTCATCTTTACCTACTTACCATCTCAGCATCTGCAGATCTGGTTTGCAGTTCATGTCATCCGTCGTTCGACTTTGTTTGCTGGATGCTTGCCCTCTTTCGGTTAATCTTAATGTTCGATAATGTTAAAAAATAATGCTTTGGATTTTGGAATTGGGCAGAGGTCATTCTGCCATTTCCGGTAGAAAATATTGATTGCATTTACCTTTTACCCAATTGTTCTATAATTTAATGCTTTGTGTTTTCTTGTTGATGTTACTGTCATTTTAGACATAAATCAGTTGATGTTATATTGATATTGTTAGTATTAATTGATGATTGGTGAATAGGTGAAAGAAGGAATAGGAAATTGATATCCATGTGTTATCTTTCTATGCCGATTTTATTGGTTGACTCGATTGGTGTTATTTGTATTGTTTATAGATTTTGTTTGATTCATTTGGTTTTAAGATATGTTTACTCGGCGATCACAACCACCAGGTACTCAAAATATAAAACAAAAATAAAAAACATGTGAAATTGTTCAATCCGTACAGGGATTTTTAAATAGATATTTTGTTAGACAAAAACATGCTTTAGTGAATTTGTCGAAAATCATGCTGAAGAGTTTGTTAATGATATTGATTCAAATAACTATTTAAAAAGATGAAGTTTGGATATCCAATACCCATTATCCAATGAAGTCAAATGTAGTTGGATATTTATAAGTAGTAATTTGATTACTTAAATTTTATATTTAAATACCCACACAAGTCGTAATTCTTATAACTATTTTAATTTTATAAGACTTATAATTCTTTTATAAAATGTATTAGAATGTTATAAATCCATGTCTTGAATTGGTCCCCAAGGCAATGACAACTTAATTCACAACCTTCCATCTAATATCATATGCACCATCACTACCTTGTCGTTGTCATTTATGCTGAAAAAATAGTACAGTTCTTTTGTTTCGGCAGCCATCTTTTGTTCTACTGTGAGGAACGGCATTTTGTCCAATTCTCCGTTGACCGCCTTTCGTATGCGGTATCTGGGGTGGGATACGTAAGAGAAACATAGGTGAAGAAAAAATTGAGGAACAAAAAATTTGAGTACGGAAATTGGAGCAAATATGAAACAAATATATATATAAGTTTACAACACACGAGAGTAAAGTAGTAATCATTCAAAAAAATAAAAACTATTTTGCAGTAATCATTTAAAAAAAGAAAAAAAAAATATAATTAGTTGTCAAAAATAAAATGTGCCTATTTTAGTAACAAAAACTGAATTTGACCTGATATTTAATCATTTTCCCTTTCAAAAAATATATAAGAGTGAGGATGATTTAAAATATTATAGTAATAGTATAACCTTTCCATTATTAAATCAATTCTAGTTGCAATTGTAATTAAACGGACTAAAATGCCCGTTGATTTTTCCAATGGGTTACACACTAGTTAACTATTTGAACGGCAATGGAGATGGATTTTCTGCAGTACTTGTCACATAATTCGCATGTAATTTAAAAAACGAATTGCGGAATGAATCTTCACTAAGGGACATATTGAAAATACTAATGTTGATGAAGTAAATTTTTGGGGCTTGAAAAATGCATGAAGATATCGCTTTAGGTGATATTCATGTTTCATTATTCAGGTCTTTGGTTTATGTCCTCCATTGTATTATTGTATTTTCTTTTAATAAAAATCAACACGGGAATGAGCCACCTAACTTGACTATATATGTAGAGGTGCCCAACTACGGGTCCGGGTCCGGGTCGGACCCGCCGGGTCGCCGGGTCGGCAGGACAGGACCCGGACCCCACCCGTACATATGAAATGTACGGATTGGCGGGTCGACGGGTCGGCCATGGGTCCGGGTCCGGGTTCGACCCGCCAGGTCACGGGTCCGACCCGTCTCCAATTTTTTTTTTTTTGTATATAAAACTTTTATTTGTTATCATTTTATACACGAAAAATAACTATAAGTGAAAAAAGAAATCATTTGAAAAAATTAGCTTGTATTTAATTTTAAGTTTTTACTTAAAATTAAATTGCCTACGTATCCCCGTGAGGAATCAAAGCTCCACGTAGTTCTTTTACTTGAGAAGAGTAAAAAAAATGGGCTTGTATTTAATTTTAAGTTTTCACTTAAAATTAAATTGCCTACGTATCCTCGTGAGGAATCAAAGCCCTACGTAGTTCTTTACTTACCTGACTTACCTTACTTACCTTTAGTCGAAGTCGATGTCGTCGTCGTCTTGATCATCGGTTTGACTAATTTGACTAGACTCTCCTTCAGTAGTGCCTTCTTGATAGGCATCTTGGTCCGCTAATAGGTCATTGTTGCGATATTTCCTACACGCAAGTGCACGTCATCGTTTACAAGTAATAAAGTGATAAGTAGAGTATCGTTCCCACGAGGATTGAATCTCTAACTACCGATTTTTTCGTATTCCAATTTTATCTGAACAATCGAATTTGAGTTTTGCGATTAATAACTAAAAGAATTACTAAAAGACTAAGCAGTAGAAAACAATATCTTGGATAAAAGAAATCAAATGATGAATAAGTCTAGGGTTCTGAATCCACCTTAGTTTATCCGAATTTACTCTCGATTATCCGTAATAAATAATTTTCCCAATTTATTGAAGGCGGAGATTGCTAATATATTCTACCGCCTCTCCCGAGGTCAATAGATTTATCTAAAGGCGAATAACGCACTCTATCCCTAGGTGAATTAATTCGTCAATAGGCGAAAAGCATAAAATCTCCTAAAGGCCACGTAGTTCCTATGAGTATATTCCTATCTCACGAATAAACGGTCCTCACCAATAGTTCCTCACCAAATCTCCTCTCCCGATTCAAGTGAATGATTAAATCAATACAATTATTGGCGGATAATTGCAAGCATTAAACATAATTGGGAAAACTCAATAAAAAGGTAATAAATTGGATAATCTCAATCAATTCGTCAAAACAAAGGTTTCATCAAAACCCTAGATTAGGCCTTTAGCCTGACATGCTAGAAACTGAAAATACAGAATAAATAAACGAAAGCATAAAATTCAAACCCAGATGAAGCTCGGATTCCTCCGTTCTTGACTTCCTTCGCCCTTGAATTCTTCCCTTCCCTCTTCTTCTGCCGTCTCCAAGCTTAAGCTCTCAAAGGTTAAAGATCCAAAGATTCCCAGATGATTTAATTAGGGTCTTAAACCTATTTATAGCTCAGACAACTCCAAATCGCGTCCGTATTAGTCGGTGGCGGCTTCAAAGCGGCTCAAAATCCGCGGGCATACAAAAACCGCCAAGTGTGCCGCGGCTCACTAAACTCTGTGCGCGGCACATCGCCTTGTTGAATGCACAGGCGTTAATTAATTCTTCGTGCCGCGGCTCACAGGGCTGCGCGGCACGAGTACAGTTACTCGCCCTTCGGTGGTGTCTTCTGTCTGTGCGGCTCGGCTTCCTTGTCTGCGGCTCATAGTCCGATTTGCCGTTTCGCCGTTTTGCCTCGGTTTAGCTTCCGGACTTCAATTTCCTGTCAATCATACAAAATTAAGGCATTAAAAGCTCATTTAGACGATTTCACTCTCCAAAATATTACGAAATAATGATAAATAAGCGTATAAAAATACGCCTAACAAATACCCCCAAACTTAAGCCTTTGCTTGTCCTCAAGCAAAAAGAATTAAATTCAATAAAAGAATGTCGTGAATCATCGTGCAACTCATAGTGTTCAACCTAATCAATACTATCCTGTAATTCTCTCTAAATAATACGAGTGTCGTAAAAGCGAGCTGCACTCAGAATAATGATTCCGCAAAGTAATCAAATTCAGTCCTAATCACTCGTTCATGAAGAAAATCCAGCTCAAAGATTAAAAAAACGTGAGTCAAATCGACCGTCAATATGAAAGGCTAAAATAAACAAGCTAGTTCGTCCCGTTTTACAGTCTAAAGGCACAATTTTCACGAGTTTCATAACAATTAAACCTCGGACAGTATCCCCTTATATATATATGCTCAAGAATTTGATTCGAGTTGACCACTAGGTTAGGATCTCGGGATGTTTCATCGGGATAATCCTAGGGTGGAAACTCCATTCTCATGTATTAGGAAACCGTTTGACGTAAAAGACACTCATGGGGCACATGGATGCTTCTAGTTACTAAGTTCCCGTCTACAGCGGAGAAACAACTCGAATACATAATTTCCGCATGTCCGAATCAAGGTTGCCGTTTTACGCGAGAGTAAACAGCGGGTCACGCGAATACCCCCGGTTACTAGGCTCCCTTTTCTTGGCACATGTGAAATAACTAAATCACTAGTCTAATCGGGGTCGTCGTTTTATGCGAGAGTAGACAACGGGTCACGCGAATACCCCCGGTTACTAGACTTCCCTTCATAGAACACATTATCTCGACTTTAGGGAAAAACTGACCGACTCAAAACTCGATCTAAGTGCCAACACGACTAAAGAAACAGTACGACTCACTATCCGGAAAATGTAGCCAAACGTATTGATGGGGATTTAGCAACAAGTATGTATCGTCTCTTATCTGCCAAGACCTCTACAATCACGAAAAATTTCGGACCTAATTGAATACTAAGCAGAACAGGAATAACTGACTACAACTCGACTAAAACTCGACCATTTCTTCAGAGAGAAAAACATCTTCGTAACATCAGTATCACACAAATAGAAGCACGAAAAATTCACGAATAAAGAAAAACTAAGACAAGCAAGGCTATCTAAAAAAAAATTTACGCAAAGAAATGAAAAGTGCAACGAAATAAAGTACAGCAATAAAATAAGGTACAGCAATGAATGTAGACTGAAAGTAAATCCCCCCCCAAACTTAGGACGTACATTGACCTCAATGGACAAAAATGATATGCAATAAAAGTAAAAGGTCAAGTACTCCCCTCCAGTCTGCTCAGGAGCTGGTGCCTGCCTCGTCCGGTGAGGAGGGTGGTGTGGCTGGCCGGGCGGGCGCAATAAATGGCCCGTCGGGATGCATGATGTGGGCCGTCCATGCGGCGAGGTGCTCCTGATGAAAAGCATCCCTCGCAGCAAGATGCCTCGCCGCTCGTCGGCTGGCCCGGCGGGCCTGCTCTCGCATCTCGGCTCTGGCGGCAGCAACAACGCTCTCCCGCGCCGCCCGCTGCTCCTCCCGCATGGCAGCCATCAAGCTCTCTCTCCTCATCTCATCTCTCTCTCTCCTCGTCTCCTCTCTCAGCTCCTCTCTCTCTCTTGCTTAGCTTCTTGGTTCTCGCCATAATCAGTCCTGAAAAGTGAAACACGAGGGTTTATTCACGCAAAAATAATAACAATGATCTATGCTCGGCTAAGGATGTCCAGCCAGAGATTCCGAATTTAAGAAAATAGCGCATACGTGAGAGAAGGATGAAATTGGACTTAAACATTTAACCTGGATGTAAGGGTTGGGCTTGCTGTAAATTCAAAACGTATACGTTGCACGAAAATTCAAAACGATTGCTTTTTTCAAAGAAAATTTTTCATTTAGGCAATTTATCAGACAACTTGAGGGCACAAGTTTACTTGAAGAATAAACATAGTTATAGCTCGATTCAACCCTCAAAAATCAAAACATAATTCAATCATCATCAACTCAACACATTCAACTCATTGATATTCCGATTTAACCAAGAGAATTCGATAAAACTACCATGTTATTCTCTAAACAATCCTAAAACTTTCGAAGGAGAATAAACATGTTCCATTCATCCAAAGCAAAAACAACTTCCAAAATAAACCAAAAACAAGTCAAGATTAAAGATTGAAACGTACCTTTTGAAGATTGCAAGAAAAAAATCGCAGGGAAAAAATGGAAGAAAACTTCGGCCGGTCGCGCTGGGGAGGGAAGGAAAAGGAGAAGGGAGGCGTACCTGATAATGCCGGCCGAATGCGTGTTATATGCTACCTGGCCTTTCGGATTCCGCATAGTGTGCCGCGGCACAGATAAAGTGAGCCGCGACATAGGGTACAGTCCCTTTTACCTGTGTTCTCGTTTTGTCGTGTGCCGCGGCACAGAGTTCGTGTGCCGCGGCTCAATGCTCAAGTGTGCCGCGGCTCATTTAGGCCGTGCCGCGGCACAGGGTACAGTTGGTTTAGCCTCCCCTTGCGATTGATGTGTGCCGCGGCTCACAATACCTATGCCGCGGCTCATACTTCAGCTTCTTCCCTGGGACTTTCCTGCACAGAATTTTTAGTAGAAGACGTTAAAAACGAGAGGCAGAAGCAAATTGAAGCACAAAAATGATGAAAAATAAGAATCACGGATACAAGAAAAATAAATAAATGCAAAAATCTACAACTACGAACTCGGGTTGCCTCCCGAGAAGCGCTAAGTTTATAGTCTTCAGCCGGACCTATTGGACAACGTTAGTTCGCTTTTCGCAAACTCCATTTGGTTTCCGCCCCGTTCATCGAAACGTTCATATTTTTGTTAAAATTATGACCATTGGTCATTAGCGATTCGACTTTCGGTTCGGTCATCAAATGTTGTTTGCGAAAAGGTTTCGACGTGAATAACTTCCCGAAACACCCGGTTTTTTCATGACTAATTGTCCGCTTGGCTTTCGGCTCACTCTCCTCCTTCACAAACGCACTCAAGACTGCAACAGATTTTTCCTCATGCTCGAGGAACGCCACTCGTTCTATATCCTTCTTAAGACTTGGACCATTTAACACAAAATCTGAATTTTCCCAACGATGATTTTTTCGGTGCTTTCCTCTTTCAACAACATCCACACTTTCAATTTGTGACCCTTTATTAACACTTCCGGGGCATGGAAACGATTTGAATACTTGAAAAGTAACTTGCTCATCTTGGACCCTCAGAGTTAACTCCCCCTTTTCCACGTCTATAAGGGTTCGGCCAGTCGCTAAAAATGGTCGCCCCAAGATGATTGGAATATTATCATCCTCCTCCATGTCGAGTACGATGAAATCGGCCGGAAAGATGAACTTATCAACTTTAACTAAAACATCCTCGATTACTCCCCTCGGATACTTTATCGATCGATCCGCCAATTGTAAGGAGACTGTTGTTGGCTTGGCTTCCCCAATATTCAGCTTTTTGAAAATCGACAGAGGCATGAGGTTGATACTAGCACCAAGATCGCATAGTGCCTTATTAAACGAAAGATTCCCCATGGTGCACGGTATGTTTAAGCTTCCCGGATCTTTCAATTTAGGCGGGAGCTTCTTTTGAAGAATTGCACTGCACTCCTCTGTCAAGGTGACCGTTTCAAACTCCTCAAGCTTTCTCTTCTTCGATAATATCTCTTTCATGAACTTGACATAACTCGGCATCTGTTCCAATGCGTCGGCGAACGGAATATTTATGTGAAGCTTTTTGAACACATCAAGGAACTTAGAAAATTGTTTGTCCGCCCTTCTTTGCTGTAGTCTCTGTGGAAACGGAACGGGGGGGGCACATGTCTTCGAGTTATCCGGCTTCAAATCCTTCGACTCCTCTGGCTTTAAATCCTTCTTTTCCTCAATCTTCTTCTTCTCTTTACCCCGCTCGGGCTGATTCAGCACCTCTTTCCCGCTTCTCAAGCTAATTGCGTTTAGACTCTCTCTAGGATTTGTCTCTGTTGTACTCGGCAATGCTCCCTCCGGACGAGCTGTCAACACATTAGCAATTTGGCCCAGCTGGACCTCCAAGTTCCGAATGGAAGCAGAATGATTTTGTAATGTAGCTTCCGTACGGGTCATAAATTGACTCGTATTTGCCGCTAATTTTGCAAGTGCTTCCTCGAGAGACACTTTGGGAGCGGAAGGGGGCTGCTGTTGATTCTGGGCGAACGGGGGTTGTTGTGAGTTCTGTCCGTTTCTCCATGAAAAGTTAGGATGATTTCGCCACCCCGGATTATAAGTATTGGAGTACGGGTTATTCAGCCGATTCCCACTTCCCACAAATTTAGCCTGCTCCATCTGATTTTTCTCGAACGGGTTTCCAACTTGACACTCCGCGCTCGGGTGTGATCCGTTACACCAATTGCATGTCTCAATGGTAACGGGGGCTGGTGCGTGCGAAAATGCCTGGAGCTGTTGTGTCAAAGCGGCGACTTGAGCTGACAAGGTGGAAATCGGATCATTGCTTGAAACTTCCATGACTCTCTTCGGTGTCAATCTTTCCGATGGCCACTGGTATGCGTTTTCGGCCATATCTTCCAAAAGCACGTGTGCCTTGGCCATAGATTTTCCCATGAAGGTCCCACCAGAGGCCGCATCCACGAGAGTGCGTGTAGAAGCACTCAAACCATTATAGAACGTATGAAGCTGAAGCCAATCCGGAATGCCGTGATGAGGGCATCTTCGTAGCAATTCTTTATATCGCTCCCACGCCTCGTGGAGCGATTCCATATCGTACTGGACAAAAGTGGTTATTTCGTTTCTCAACCTCGCCGTCTTAGCAGGTGGGAAGAATTTGGCAAGGAAGGCTTGCGCTAACCTCTCCCATGTTGTAATCGACCCCGGCGGTAAGGAATTTAACCAAAACTTTGCTTTATCCCTCAAAGAGAAAGGGAAAAGCCTCAATCGGATGGCATCATCGGTGACACCATTAGTTTTGAACGTGTCGCATATCTCAAGGAAAGAAGCAATATGGGCATTCGGGTCGTCATTCGATCCATTAATTGGCTCGCCTGCACCATCTGAATAATAGCAGGCTTGATCTCAAAATTATTAGCTTGGATAGTGGGACGCCGAATTCCCGAAAAATTAGCGTTGACCTGCGGCATGGCATAATCTCGAAGAGCTAGTTCCGGTTGAACTTGCCGCACTTGGTTATCTCCTCCTTGGACTTCGATATTCTCGGCCATGTTGACCGTCGTCTGCAACTCTCTTTTCTCCTTTTTGTTCCTTCTTAGAGTGCGCTCGAGCTCGGTATCCAAAGGTAATAGGCCTTCGTTACCGAGTCTTCTCATGCACTACACGAAAGGTCCTGAAAGGAAAAAAAAACAAATAAACGAAATTAAGTACACACAAATAAAAATAAAACGTTCAAATTAAGACTGGAAATACTTAAATCGATATTAGAAAATTTCATTCCCCGGCAACGACGCCAAAAACTAGTTGCGATATTTCCTACACGCAAGTGCACGTCATCGTTTACAAGTAATAAAGTGATAAGTAGAGTATCGTTCCCACGAGGATTGAATCTCTAACTACCGATTTTTTCGTATTCCAATTTTATCTTAACAATCGAATTTGAGTTTTGCGATTAATAACTAAAAGAATTACTAAAAGACTAAGCAGTAGAAAACAATATCTTGGATAAAAGAAATCAAATGATGAATAAGTCTAGGGTTCTGAATCCACCTTAGTTTATCCGAATTTACTCTCGATTATCCGTAATAAATAATTTTCCCAATTTATTGAAGGCGGAGATTGCTAATATATTCTACCGCCTCTCCCGAGGTCAATAGATTTATCTAAAGGCGAATAACGCACTCTATCCCTAGGTGAATTAATTCGTCAATAGGCGAAAAGCATAAAATCTCCTAAAGGCCACGTAGTTCCTATGAGTATATTCCTATCTCACAGAATAAAACGGTCCTCACCAATAGTTCCTCACCAAATCTCCTCTCCCGATTCGAAGTGAATGATTAAATCAATACAACTATTGGCCAGATAATTGCAAGCATTAAACATAATTGGGAAAACTCAATAAAAAGGTAATAAATTGGATAATCTCAATCAATTCGTCAAAACAAAGGTTTCATCAAAACCCTAGATTAGGCCTTTAGCCTGACATGCTAAAAACTGAAAATACAGAATAAATAAACGAAAGCATAAAATTCAAACGCAGATGAAGCTCGGATTCCTCCGTTCTTCAGCTTCCGCCTTCTGCCCTTGAATTCTTCTGCTTCCCTCTTCTTCTGCCGTCTCCAAGCTTAAGCTCTCAAAGGTTAAAGATCCAAAGATTCCCAGATGATTTAATTAGGGTCTTAAACCCTATTTATAGCTCAGCACAACTCCAAATCGCGTCCGTATTAGTCGGTCGAAAACTGGCTTCGAAACGGCTCAAAATCCGCGCGGGCATACAAAAACCGCCAAGTGTGCCGCGGCTCACTAAACCTGTGCCGCGGCACATCGCCTTCACCAATGCCAGGCGTTAATTAATTCTTCCGTGCCGCGGCTCACTGGCCGTGCTGCGCACAGTACAGTTACTCGCCTTCGGTGGTGTCTTCTGTGCCGCGGCTCGGCTTCCTTGTGCCGCGGCTCATAGTCCGATTTGCCGCTACCGCTTTGCCTCGGTTTAGCTTCCGGACTTCAATTTCCTGTCAATCATACAAAATTAAGGCATTAAAAGCTCATTTAGACGATTTCACTCTCCAAAATATTACGAAATAATGATAAATAAGCGTATAAAAATACGCCTAACAGTCATCCCATTTATTTTCTTGATCTCGTAACTCGGCTTTTGTTGCGTCTTTAAGTATCATTTGAGCCTCGAGATTTTTGGGCGTCATTCGGGATCTCCGCTCGTCCAACATATAGCCTCCTTCACTAAAAGCACTCTCAACGGGAACTGTGGATGCGGGCACTGCAAGAATTTCTTGTGCCATAATGGAAAGTATGGGAAATTCGGTTCCCCTTCTCTTCCACCAATCCAACAGATCAAAGGTACCTGCATTGTCATCCTCTAGCACAAAACTAGTTGCATAATATCTACTAAGGTCATTTCTTTGACCGACGTTACTACCACCCCTATTTCTTGCTATATTGTAGAGTTGTTGTTGAAATGGGTTAGTGGGAGTTCTGTCGAATTCCATGTTAAATGTATTTGTAGTCTTAGTTCTTGTTTTTTGAGTTTGAATCTTATCACCATATTTAGAAGAATATTCAGAAAAAACAGTTTCTAAACTATTTTTCAAATCAATTTTTACTTGTTCAACTTGAGGAATATTTTCAAATAAAGTTTGACTTTCAACACTATCCACAATATTAGGAAAACCCAAATTTTTAAGAATATTATAATATATTTCAAGTAATTGTTCTACTTGAGGTAAATTCAAATCGGGAGATAAAACAGCACTAATCAAGAAAACATCATGAATACGATTAAAGTATTTTAGCCATTTTAAACACATATTGTAAATAGCATTCGATAATCTTTCGGATTTACTACAAGCATCCATTTCGTATACAATAAAACAACAATGAAATAAAACTTTAGGAGACGTGGGATAATAACAACCACTTAAATCTTTAGTTGCATTTTCAAAAACCCTTAATAGTTTTATTAAATCTTTAGTTTCATCCCAATACGTTGGCAATAAATAAAATCCTTCTACGCGAAAATACGTATCAAAAAATTCACACAATAATTCTTTATATTCATTAGTTGAATTTAACATCTCATAAGTTGAGTTCCATCTATGTTTTACGTCTGGAGTAAAAAATTTGGGTTGCATTTGTTTTGACTTTAAAAATTTTACCCATTGTCTAGCTAACTTAGTGCGATTATGTAAAAACAAGACACATTTTCTAATTGGTTATCATCTACAAATTTTAATGCATCTTGTACACATAAATTTAGAATATGACATATACATCTAGTATGAAATAATCGACCCGCTAAAACAGGATTGCAAGCTTGTATTAAAGCTGGTACACTTGCAGTATTAGAACTAGCATTATCAAAACCAATTGTGAAAATTTTATCTTTTAAGCAATAAAAAGTTAAAATTTTAATAATTACTCTAGCTATATTATCTGCACTATGTGCACAATTAAATTTTTTAAACGCAAGTAATCTTTTGTTTAAGTTCTAATTTTCATCAATCCAGTGTATAGTTATTCCCATATAATCATTTTTTTGTTTAAAATCTGCCAAGTATCTGCAGCTAAAGAAACTCTATGATTTATAGATCTAAAATAAGCTCGTAGTGCAAGTTTATGTTGTTTGTCCAGGTATACTACTTGTCTAGTCATTGTGGTACGTGGAATTCTTTTAATAGCAGGATTATAGGCATTTTGCAACCTATATTCCCAACCCGTACTATCCGCAAAATTAAAAGGTAAAGATTCTTGTGCACATAATTTTGCCATTTGTTCTCTAGCAATTTTTTCATTATATTTATAAAGTTGAGATTCAGACATACCTTGATTGCCGACTGGCCCAGCTCCAGTAGAAGGTTGGAAGTTGAGTTGACTTTGTGACTTTTGTTCTCCGTGGACCGAGGCATGGTTATTCTCAAAATGCCTTTTAAAATTTCCATATCCATCCCCGGCTTTATACGGATACTTTTTCGAGCAGTAGTTGCAAGATACCTTCATCGAACCATCCGACATTTTTTCCTTGTTAAAGTGTTTTGAAAAAAGTACGGATACCGGTCTCCTTTCTGCAACAGGGGCAGGCTTGTTTCTTGCTTTAGTTTTCTTGCTTCCTCTGCCTTTCACATTTTCTTCCTCCTCGGACGATAACTCCTCAACATAAGGATGTTCTTCTTCAGCTTGGCTTGCCGCTGGACGCTTCGACTTTGATTTTTGCATCGGAGTTGGTACGCCATGAAAAGTGCGCTCGAATGTTGCATATGTTTGATTTAACATAGCTTCATCGATTTTATGGTCCATTTCTTCGTCGATGTTTTGCAGTTGTTGACGATTCGGGACACGTCGAAATCCCCGGAGATCAACTTCTTCTTCACTCGTAGTTGTTGTACTACCGTAATAGATATTTTCATGTATAGCATCATATTCAGCTTCTTGACTTTCATTTTCAAAACCGGGTGGAGTTTGATTTTGGGGCTCCCGAATAATTATTCCAGATGGTTTCTTCGATTTGCCCCAAAGACCCATTCGCTCGAACTTGGACATTTTGGATTTTTTGGGAGATGTAGCAATACCCTTTCCCTTGTCGGATCTCGACATAATGATTAAATGCGAAAAAAAGAGAGAGATTAAGTAGTATAGCAATTAGCAATGAGAGTTTGAGAGATAGATAGTATTGAAGGTGTGAAAAAATTGTGTTGGGGAGGGGGGTATTTATAGATAGGAATTTTTTTTTTTTTTTAAAAACTGGACTAGCCGTTAGACCCGCCGGGTCACGGGTCCGACCCGCCGGGTCCAACGGCCATTTTTCGAATCTTTTTTTTTTATATTTCCGCCGGGTCGACGGGTCGGACCCGACGGTCATTGGTAGGAGAAGCTCGACCGGACCCCACCGTGTATACCACAGTCCGGTCGACGGTCGACGGCCACCGGTCCGGTCCCGTGACGGTCACCTGGTCCGGTCGGGCGGGTCGACCCGGCGGGTTGGGTCGTTTTGGGCACCTCTATATATATGTTCCAAACCCCTACAAAAATTTATTTTATTATTTTTCTTTTTACACAAAGGGCATTAATATGACTTTTCGTCATGGGCACAAAAAATGCCAGAACCGGCCCTGATGAAAACATAAAATCAATAGTAAACTAAGCTTCAAGGTGATAAACTGTGTTGAATTTTAATACGACCATATCCTCATCAATGGTTGCATATTATATGTTTAGATTTGAAACCATGACCAAATGGTGACATATGGCTACAAAACAATAACCGTAGTGGTCATAACTAGTCCACAAGCTTATTTTTATCCTTTGGCCACTGTAAAAACAAAAATTATGGCCAGTTATTAATATCTCAATTGGCTATATATGTCACTTTTTGTCTCGCAAAATCTAAGTGTCAAGTGAATATAACATTTGGACACACAAACAAACCAAAGTAGCTAAATAAAATGCCTTTCGGCCTCGGTTAATTTGTGTGTTGCATTACAATGTGACTATATCCTCATAAATGGCCACATATTATATGTTTATATTTGAAACCATGACCAAATGGTGCCCTATGGCTACAAAACAATAACTCTGATGGCCATAACTAGCCCACAAGCTTATTTTCACCCTTTGGCCACTGTAAAAATAAAAACGTGGCTAGGATGTAACTCAAAAAACGTGGCCTATGTGACCTTTTGTACTAGTGGCAGACCTCCATCAACGGTCATTTGTTTTCTCTTTTTGGTTTGGTCGTCTGTCGACCTGCACGACGGTGGAGCCGCCTTCGTCCATTGGCAGACCTCGAGGGACAATTAATATTTTTTGATTTGATCGCCTGCCTGCCTGTGCGACAACAGATCCGCCACGACAGACCTCCATGAGCCAACTTGTTTTTTTTTCTAGCAAAGTAATTTGGTAACTTGGTTATTTTTGTAACACCTCGATATATTCGGAATAATTACAGCGCCGTAAATCCTTTGTATAAGAATTTACAAGGCTAAATTGAGAAATACGAAATAAATACTAAAGTGTCATCAAAGTAAAAGAAGTTCAAACTCGTTCGACAATTCAAATGAGTCCGTTATTACAAAACATTCCCAAAATCATCAACAACATATGCGTACTCGAGTACTGGAAAATAACCATAAAACAAAATAACATAATCCACATCAATGAGCCAGTTCATCGTCATGTCGGTACTGTGGTTGCTTCCCCGCTCCTCGGCTATCTGAACATCAAAACAATGTTCACCCCCGAAGGGGTTAGCAAACGATGCTAGTACAAGTATCATAATACATAAATCATCAGTGCATCATAAAACATACAAAACGGACTTCCGTCACCGGAATCCAACGATGCGAATCCTCACGATTCCATCAACATAATACCGGGTAATCCAACGATCCAGTGCCCTCAGTATAGATCCCCATGATGATCCCATCGGACCAACGCATGGTGGAAAACCCGTCTAACGATCCGGCGCCCTCAGCATAGATCCCCATGATGATCCCGTCGGACCAACGCATGGTGGACATCCGATCCAGCGCCCTCAGCATAGATCCTCATGATCCCCTCGGATCATTTACAACATAAACAATACAATTATGCATACACATATGCAAATCAACATGTTCATCGACGTGAACAATCAAGGAATCAATAACAAATACCATGACAACTCAAAGAAATTAATCTTATGTTCAACAACATGAATAAATCGTACACATGATCAACAATACAATATTAACAAGTTTAAAATACGATACTTGCCTCAAGATGGCAAGAATTTAAATACTCCCAAGAATGATACTCGTCCGAAGGTCGCCGCCCCTCGATCGATCACCTTGTACAAAGGAATAACAAGGAATTCAATAAACCTCCTAAAACTAACGCACGAGTCCCGAACGTCTAAAGTTATAAACGAATTATCAATAACGGATAATCGGTTCTCGGTCCTAATTTCCGACGAGTAGTACGCTTGGAAAAAGACTTGCAAATTCAAGAGATTGTAGTGGAACACAAGGTTGGTATCTACAATTCCAAGAACATTCATCATATCATTATATCCATGATCCAAACTCTAATTTCGATTCTTAACTCGAATGCTCGGTTCGGTTGCAATATCGAAATATTATGAGATAATCACGCTCAATCTACTTCAAGGTTAATACGTCTCTACGACTCTTGTTCTCCCATGGTAATACTCATCAAATTCCTCATTTCAAAAGATTATCCCAATAATCCTTTCATGGCTCTAATCATCAAAGAAGGTTAACAATGAGTTCATCTAAGGCAAGAATTATACTTGAACACACTTTACATTCAACTTCATAGATTCATCTTATCATAGGATAATTCTCAACACTATGTTCATCAAAAGAGTGTTACGGAAGAAATAACAAGGTGTGTTCATCTCAGAAGGTTCCACTTTCAAGTTCGGTAAAAATTATGGCTCAACTATAATCAAAGGAAACCTTAATTAAACCAATACAATCCTTCCTAATCATGGGTGTGGATTCATCATGACGAAACAAACTCCATAATCTCTGCGAAAAGCTCATAATCTAACAAAGAACAAAATCTTCATCTTGGTGTAGAGTTTACATACCTTAAAAATGGAAGAACAATGAAAGTCTCGAAGAAACTCTTCACCGGAAGTTTGATCACGACTCCCCAACGTCTAAGCTCTCCAAAAATTGGATTAATAAGGTGGTATGAGTGATATGAGGTGAGGGAAAATCTCAGGAACTCGGAATTTGGCCAAGGTTGAAGGTGAAAAATGAAAAATGAAGATGGGTGTTGTCCTATTTATAAAAAAAAGTTATTAGCGCGTGCCACTCTCCCCAATTAGCATGCGCTAACGGGCTATCAGTCTACTGTCTCTGACGGGTCTCGGCATAGTGTACGCTAAACAGCCTTATGTGCGCTAAAATCAACGATTAGCGTACGCTAACAACTATCTTTAGCGTGGGCCAACGACTGAACGAAAGTTCACTGACCTCACTGTACTAGACTTAGCGTGCGCTAGCCTCATAACATTAGCGTGCGCTAAGTACCGTTGACTCGACTTTTCCAAAAGCCGTCCAGATTTATTCCGACATGTCCCGACCAAGATCCGCGGCTGATCTCACCTACCACCCTGTCATAATCAAGTTGACTACGTATAGCGCGCGCTAAGGTTCATACACAGCGTGTGCTACGGACCCCAATTAGCGTACGCTACGCCTAGTGGTTAGCGTGCACTACTAGTGCAAAAACTACAAATTTTGAACACATTCATGAAATCATACGCTCCACAACACCGGGTCATGAAATACGCTGGATAATACTCAGATGAAATACAACATATATAATGTCACAATGTTCAAAATACACATTAGAATCTCGAGTATTACAATTTTAATCCAATTATGTACCCCCATCCTGTCATTGTGGCTCGTGTTATCTCTAGTTTGTGTATATATGAGACTGCTCATCTAGTCATCTCACCAATCTCTTAACATTTTTACTCAACATTCTATTAACAATTCTCTTTCATCCTCCTACGCTCTCAACCACTATCTGAACACCATCACCCACTGGATGTATCCGATCGTCCGATATCTCCATCACAATCACTTAACACTTCTCCTTCATCCTCCCACGCTCTCAACCGTTGTCTCACCACCATCACTCACTGGACGTACCCGACCGTCTGATATCATCAATAAAATCATTTGCTTTATCATTTGTTGCATTCAATCTGTTTATTTCAATTTATTCGCGATAAATTACTTACTAACTTGACCGTTGGAGGCTCTTCGGCTGACACCCCACCGGTGCTTTGTAAAGGCTCTCACATGCTTTGTGTTAGCGGGTTGCTAATGCCCAATTCAACCGTCTTGTCTGACATCTCTGGACGTCATCATTAACAATTGTAGAATTTACCCGATACAACTATCATAAGTTATTTCAGACAAAGGTACGAAAAATGTTTATAATATATGTAAGTAAAATAGTAAATCCCTTTGTAAATTACACTTACACGCATAGGTGACGATTTCCATTGATATTTTAATTTTATCAGCCAAAGTTAGTTGTTCTAAAGCTAGTGCGTGCAAGGACTCTGTTGTATAATGACGATTATACAAAAGAATACTCAAACACCTTATACTTCCCAATCTTAAGTATAGGTCTCACATCATTTACTATCGAGCTACTTTATAACTTCCCTATTTCACTCAAATATAATAAGATAGACAAAAAACTGCAAAAAAAAAAAAAAATACTCCAAAACACGCATTACAATTGAAATACTGAAAAATAATTTATCTTATAGGAAAAAGAAGTAAAGTTTTAAATAAAATTCAATGGACCCTACAAATCAATGAGAACTCAGTCTTGAAATCTTCTCTTTGAATTCATAAATTCCTCCTTTTCTCCCCCAGGGCATAGCCTAGTGGTTAAGGCTGAGATGACGTGGGATATCATCCCCGGCAACCGCGGTTCGATTCTCGTATGGTGCAGTTTCCTCACCTTGTTGTGGGGGGCTGTGCTGGGGGTCGGTATCGTGGGTCCTCTCGCTCAGATTTTGGCCACTAGGGCACATCCCACGTTTATCTCCTGCAGGACCGAGGGGCCAACGGTCCTGTGGGGGGAGATCAACTTCTTCTTCACTGGTAGTTGTTGTACTACCGTAATAGATATTTTCATGTATAGCATCATATTCAGCTTCTTGACTTTCATTTTCAAAACCGGGTGGAGTTTGGTTTTGGGGCTCCCGAATAATTATTCCAGATGGTTTCTTCGATTTGCCCCAAAGACCCATTCGCTCGAACTTGGACATTTTGGATTTTTTGGGAGATGTAGCAATACCATTTCCCTTAAAAGAACTCGACATAATGATTAAATGCGAAAAAAAGAGAGATTAAGTAGTATAGCAATTAGCAATGAGAGTTTGAGAGATAGATAGTATTGAAGGTGTGAAAAAATTGTGTTGGGGAGGGGGGTATTTATAGATAGGAATTTTTTTTTTTTTTAAAACTGGACTAGCCGTTAGACCCGCCGGGTCACGGGTCCGACCCGCCGGGTCCAACGGCCATTTTTCGAATCTTTTTTTTTTATATTTCCACCGGGTCGACGGGTCGGACCCGACGGGTCGCTGGGTAGGGAGAAGCTCGACCCGGACCCCACCCGTGTATACCACGGGTCCGGGTCGACGGGTCGCACGGGTCAGCCGGGTCCGGGTCGGCGGGTCGACCCGGCGGGTTGGGTCGTTTTGAGCACCTCTATATATATGTTCCAAACCCCTACAAAAATTTATTTTATTATTTTTCTTTTTACACAAAGGGCATTAATATGACTTTTCGTCATGGGCATAAAAAATGCCAGAACCGGCCCTGATGAAAACATAAAATCAATAGTAAACTAAGCTTCAAGGTGATAAACTGTGTTGAATTTTAATACGACCATATCCTCATCAATGGTTGCATATTATATGTTTAGATTTGAAACCATGACCAAATGGTGACATATGGCTACAAAACAATAACCGTAGTGGCCATAACTAGTCCACAAGCTTATTTTTATCCTTTGGCCACTGTAAAAACAAAAATTATGGCCAGTTATTAATATCTCAATTGGCTATATATGTCACTTTTTGTCTCGCAAAATCTAAGTGTCAAGTGAATATAACATTTGGACACACAAACAAACCAAAGTAGCTAAATAAAATGCCTTTCGGCCTCGGTTAATTTGTGTGTTGCATTACAATGTGACTATATCCTCATAAATGGCCACATATTATATGTTTAGATTTGAAACCATGACCAAATGGTGCCCTATGGCTACAAAACAATAACTCTGATGGCCATAACTAGCCCACAAGCTTATTTTCACCCTTTGGCCACTGTAAAAATAAAAATGTGGCTAGGATGTAACTCAAAAAACGTGGCCTATGTGACCTTTTGTACTAGTGGCAGACCTCCATCAACGGTCATTTCTTTTCTCTTTTTGGTTTGGTCGTCTGCCGACCTGCATGACGGTGGAGCCGCCTTCGTCCATTGGCAGACCTCGAGGGACAATTAATATTTTTTGATTTGATCGCCTGCCTGCCTGTGCGACAACAGATCCGCCACGACAGACCTCCATGAGCCAACTTGTTTTTTTTCTAGCAAAGTAATCTGGTAACTTGGTTATTTTTGTAACACCTCGATATATTCGGAATAATTACAGCGCCGTAAATCCTTTGTATAAGAATTTACAAGTCTAAATTGAGAAATACGAAATAAATACTAAAGTGTCATCAAAGTAAAAGAAGTTCAAACTCGTTCGACAATTCAAATGAGTCCGTTATTACAAAACATTCCCAAAATCATCAACAACATATGCGTACTCGAGTACTGGAAAATAACCATAAAACAAAATAACATAATCCACATCACTGAGCCAGTTCATCGTCATGTCGGTACTGTGGTTGCTTCCCCGCTCCTCGGCTACCTGAACATCAAAACAATGTTCACCCCCGAAGGGGTTAGCAAACGATGCTAGTACAAGTATCATAATACATAAATCATCAGTGCATCATAAAACATACAAAACGGACTTCCGTCACCGGACAACGATGCGAATCCTCACGATTCCATCAACATAATACCGGGTAATCCAACGATCCAGCGCCATCAGTATACATCCCCATGATGATCCCATCGGACCAACGTATGGTGGAAAACCCGTCTAACGATCCGGCGCCCTCAGCATAGATCCCCATGATGATCCCGTCGGACCAACGCATGGTGGACATCCGATCCAGGGCCCTCAGCATAGATCCGCATGATCCCCTCGGATCATTTACAACATAAACAATACAATTATGCATACACATATGCAAATCAACATGTTCATCGACGTGAACAATCAAGGAATCAATAACAAATACCATGACAACTCAAAGAAATTAATCTTATGTTCAACAACATGAATAAATCGTACACATGATCAACAATACAATATTAACAAGTTTAAAATACGATACTTGCCTCAAGATGGCAAGAATTTAAATACTCCCAAGAATGTTACTCGTCCGAAGGTCGCCGCCCCTCGATCGATCACCTTGTACAAAGGAATAACAAGGAATTCAATAAACCTCCTAAAACTAACGCACGAGTCCCGAACGTCTAAAGTTATAAACGAATTATCAATAACGGATAATCGGTTCTCGGTCCTAATTTCCGACGAGTAGTACACTTGGAAAAAGACTTGCAAATTCAAGAGATTGTAGTGGAACACAAGGTTGGTATCTACAATTCCAAGAACATTCATCATATCATTATATCCATGATCCAAACTCTAATTTCGATTCTTAACTCGAATGCTCGGTTCGGTTGCAATATCGAAATATTATGAGATAATCACGCTCAATCTACTTCAAGGTTAATACGTCTCTACGACTCTTGTTCTCCCATGGTAATACTCATCAAATTCCTCATTTCAAAAGATTGTCCCAATAATCCTTTCATGGCTCTAATCATCAAAGAAGGTTAACAACGAGTTCATCTAAGGCAAGAATTATACTTGAACACACTTTACATTCAACTTCATAGATTCATATTATCATGGGATAATTCTCAACACTATGTTCATCAAAAGAGTGTTACAGAAGAAATAACAAGGTGTGTTCATCTCAGAAGGTTCCACTTTCAAGTTCGGTAAAAATTATGGCTCAACTATAATCAAAGGAAACCTTAATTAAACCAATACAATCCTTCCTAATCATGGGGGTGGATTCATCATGACGAAACAAACTCCATAATCTCTGCGAAAAGCTCATAATCTAACAAAGAACAGAATCCTCATCTTGGTGTAGAGTTTACATACCTTAAAAATGGAAGAACAATGAAAGTCTTGAAGAAACTCTTCACCGGAAGTTTGATCACGACTCCCCAACGTCTAAGCTCTCCAAAAATTGGATTAATAAGGTGGTATGAGTGATATGAGGTGAGGGAAAATCTCAGGAACTCGGAATTTGGCCAAGGTTGAAGGTGAAAAATGAAAAATGAAGATGGGTGTTGTCCTATTTATAAAAAAAAGTTATTAGCGCGTGCCACTCTCCCCAATTAGCATGCGCTAACGGGCTATCAGTCTACTGTCTCTGACGGGTCTCGGCATAGTGTACGCTAAACAGCCTTATGTGCGCTAAAATCAACGATTAGCGTACGCTAACAACTATCTTTAGCATGCGCCAACGACTGAACGAAAGTTCACTGACCTCACTGTACTAGACTTAGCGTGCGCTAGCCTCATAACATTAGCGTGCGCTAAGTACCGTTGACTCAACTTTTCCAAAAGCCGTCCAGATTTATTCCGACATGTCCCGACCAAGATCCGCGGCTGATCTCACCTACCACCCTGTCATAATCAAGTTGACTACGTATAGCGCGCACTAAGGTTCATACACAGCGTGCGCTACGGACCCCAATTAGCGTACGCTACGCCTAGTGGTTAGCGTGCACTACTAGTGCAAAAACTACAAATTTTGAACACATTCATGAAATCATACGCTCCACAACACCGGGTCACGAAATACGCTGGATAATACTCAGATGAAATACAACATATATAATGTCACAATGTTCAAAATACACATTAGAATCTCGAGTATTACAATTTTAATCCAATTATGTACCCCCATCCTGTCATTGTGGCTCGTGTTATCTCTAGTTTGTGTATATATGAGACTACTCATCTAGTCATCTCACCAATCTCTTAACATTTTTACTCAACATTCTATTAACAATTCTCTTTCATCCTCCTACGCTCTCAACCACTATCTGAACACCATCACCCACTGGCTGTATCCGATCGTCCGATATCTCCATCACAATCACTTAACACTTCTCCTTCATCCTCCCACGTTCTCAACCGTTGTCTCACCACCATCACTCACTGGACGTACCCGACCGTCTGATATCATCAATAAAATCATTTGCTTTATCATTTGTTGTATTCAATCTGTTTATTTCAATTTATTCGCGATAAATTACTTACTGACTTGACCGCTGGAGGCTCTTCGGCTGACACCCCACCGGTGCTTTGTAAAGGCTCTCACATGCTTTGTGTTAGCGGGTTGCTAATGCCCAATTCAACCGACTTGTCTGACATCTCTGGACGTCATCATTAACAATTGTAGAATTTACCCGATACAACTATCATAAGTTATTTCACACAAAGGTACGAAAAATATTTATAATATATGTAAGTAAAATAGTAAATCCCTTTGTAAATTACACTTACACGCATAGGTGACGATTTCCCTTGATATTTTAATTTTATCAGCCAAAGTTAGTTGTTCTAAAGCTAGTGCGTGCAAGGACTCGGTTGTATAATGACGATTATACAAAAGAATACTCAAACACCTTATACTTCCCAATCTTAAGTATAGGTCTCACATCATTTACTATCGAGCTACTTTATAACTTCCCTATTTCACTCAAATATAATAAGATAGACAAAAAACTGCAAAAAAAAAAAAAAAATACTCCAAAACACGCATTGCAATTGAAATACTGAAAAATAATTTATCTTATAGGGAAAAGAAGTAAAGTTTTAAATAAAATTCAATGGACCCTACAAATAAATGAGAACTCAGTCTTGAAATCTTCTCTTTGAATTCATAAATTCCTCCTTTTCTCCCCCAGGGCATAGCCTAGTGGTTAAGGTTGAGATGACGTGGGATATCATCCCCGGCAACCGCGGTTCGATTCTCGTATGGTGCAGTTTCCTCACCTTGTTGTGGGGGGCTGTGCTGGGGTCGGTATCGTGGGTCCTCTCGCTCAGATTTTGGCCACTAGGGCACATCCCTCGTTTATCTCCTGCAGTACCGAGGGGCCAACGGTCCTGTGGGGGGAGATCAACTTCTTCTTCACTGGTAGTTGTTGTACTACCGTAATAGATATTTTCATGTATAGCATCATATTCAGCTTCTTGACTTTCATTTTCAAAACCGGGTGGAGTTTGGTTTTGGGGCTCCCGAATAATTATTCCAGATGGTTTCTTCGATTTGCCCCAAAGACCCATTCGCTCGAACTTGGACATTTTGGATTTTTTGGGAGATGTAGCAATACCATTTCCCTTGTCAGAACTCGACATAATGATTAAATGCGAAAAAAAGAGAGAGATTAAGTAGTATAGCAATTAGCAATGAGAGTTTGAGAGATAGATAGTATTGAAGGTGTGAAAAAATTGTGTTGGGGAGGGGGGTATTTATAGATAGGAATTTTTTTTTTTTAAAAAAACTGGACTAGCCGTTAGACTCGCCGGGTCACGGGTCCGACCCGCCGGGTCCAACGGCCATTTTTCGATTTTTTTTTTTTTTTAATATTTCCGCCGGGTCGACGGGTCGGACCCGGCGGGTCGCTGGGTAGGGAGAAGCGCGACCCGGCCCCCACCCGGGTATACCACGGTCCGGCCGACGGTCGACGGTCACTGGGTTCGGTCCTGCGGGTCACCGGTCCGGTCGGCGGGTCGACCCGGCGGGTTGGGTCGTTTTGGGCACCTCTATATATATGTTACAAACCCCTACAAAAATTTATTTTATTATTTTTCTTTTTACACAAAGGGCATTAATATGACTTTTCGTCATGGGCATAAAAAATGCCAGAACCGGCCCTGATGAAAACATAAAATCAATAGTAAACTAAGCTTCAAGGTGATAAACTGTGTTGAATTTTAATAGGACCATATCCTCATCAATGGTTGCATATTATATGTTTAGATTTGAAACCATGACCAAATGGTGACATATGGCTACAAAACAATAACCGTAGTGGCCATAACTAGCCCACAAGCTTATTTTTATCCTTTGGCCACTGTAAAAACAAAAATTATGGCCAGTTATTAATATCTCAATTGGCTATATATGTCACTTTTTGTCTCGCAAAATCTAAGTGTCAAGTGAATATAACATTTGGACACACAAACAAACCAAAGTATCTAAATAAAATGCCTTTCGGCCTCGGTTAATTTGTGTGTTGCATTACAATGTGACTATATCCTCATAAATGGCCACATATTATATGTTTAGATTTGAAACCATGACCAAATGGTGCCCTATGGCTACAAAACAATAACTCTGATGGCCATAACTAGCCCACAAGCTTATTTTCACCTTTGGCCACTGTAAAAATAAAAACGTGGCTAGGATGTAACTCAAAAAACGTGGCCTATGTGACCTTTTGTACTAGTGGCAAACCTCCATCAATGGTCATTTCTTTTCTCTTTTTGGTTTGGTCGTCTGTCGACTTGCACGACGGTGGAGCCGCCTTCGTCCATTGGCAGACCTCGAGGGACAATTAATATTTTTTGATTTGATCGCCTGCCTGCCTGTGCGACAACAGATCCGCCACGACAGACCTCCATGAGCCAAGTTGTTTTTTTTCTAGCAAAGTAATCTGGTAACTTGGTTATTTTTGTAACACCTCGATATATTCGGAATAATTACAGCGTCGTAAATCCTTTGTATAAGAATTTACAAGGCTAAATTGAGAAATACGAAATAAATACTAAAGTGTCATCAAAGTAAAAGAAGTTCAAACTCGTTCGACAATTCAAATGAGTCCGTTATTACAAAACATTCCCAAAATCATCAACAACATATGCGTACTCGAGTACTGGAAAATAACCATAAAACAAAATAACATAATCCACATCACTGAGCCACTTCATCGTCATGTCGGTACTGTGGTTGCTTCCCCGCTCCTCGGCTACCTGAACATCAAAACAATGTTCACCCCCGAAGGGGTTAGCAAACGATGCTAGTACAAGTATCATAATACATAAATCATCAGTGCATCATAAAACATACAAAACGGACTTCCGTCACCGGAATCCAACGATGCGAATCCTCACGATTCCATCAACATAATACAGGGTAATCCAACGATCCAGCGCCCTCAGTATAGATCCCCATGATGATCCCATCGGACCAACGCATGATGGAAAACCCGTCTAACGATCCAGCGCCCTCAGCATAGATCCCCATGATGATCCCGTCAAACCAACGCATGGTGGACATCCGATCCAGCACCCTCAGCATAGATCCTCATGATCCCCTCGGATCATTTACAACATAAACAATACAATTATGCATACACATATGCAAATCAACATGTTCATCGACGTGAACAATCAAGGAATCAATAACAAATACCATGACAACTCAAAGAAATTAATCTTATGTTCAACATGAATAAATCGTACACATGATTAACAATACAATATTAACAAGTTTAAAATACGATACTTGCCTCAAGATGGCAAGAATTTAAATACTCCCAAGAATGTCACTCGTCCGAAGGTCGCCGCCCCTCGATCGATCACCTTGTACAAAGGAATTACAAGGAATTCAATAAACCTCCTAAAACTAACGCACGAGTGCCGAACGTCTAAAGTTATAAACGAATTATCAATAACGGATAATCGGTTCTCGGTCCTAATTTCCGACGAGTAGTACGCTTGGAAAAAGACTTGCAAATTCAAGAGATTGTAGTGGAATACAAGGTTGGTATCTACAATTCCAAGAACATTCATCATATCATTATATCCATGATCCAAACTCTAATTCCGATTCTTAACTCGAATGCTCGGTTCGGTTGCAATATCGAAATATTATGAGATAATCACGCTCAATCTACTTCAAGGTTAATACGTCTCTACGACCCTTGTTCTCCCATGGTAATACTCATCAAATTCCTCATTTCAAAAGATTATCCCAATAATCCTTTCATGGCTCTAATCATCAAAGAAGGTTAACAACGAGTTCATCTAAGGCAAGAATTATACTTGAACACACTTTACATTCAACTTCATAGATTCATCTTATCATGGGATAATTCTCAACACTATGTTCATCAAAAGAGTGTTACGGAAGAAATAACAAGGTGTGTTCATCTCAGAAGGTTCCACTTTCAAGTTCGGTAAAAATTATGGCTCAACTATAATCAAAGGAAACCTTAATTAAACCAATACAATCCTTCCTAATCATGGGGGTGGATTCATCATGACGAAACAAACTCCATAATCTCTGCGAAAAGCTCATAATCTAACAAAGAACAAAATCCTCATCTTGGTGTAGAGTTTACATACCTTAAAAATGGAAGAACAATGAAAGTCTTGAAGAAACTCTTCACCGAAAGTTTGATCACGACTCCCCAACATCTAAGCTCTCCAAAAATTGGATTAATAAGGTGGTATGATTGATATGAGGTGATGGAAAATCTCAGGAACTCGGAATTTGGCCAAGGTTGAAGGTGAAAAATGAAAAATGAAGATGGATGTTGTCCTATTTATAAAAAAAAAGTTATTAGCGCGTGCCACTCTCCCCAATTAGCATGCGCTAACGGGCTATCAGTCTACTGTCTCTGACGGGTCTCGGCATAGTGTACGCTAAACAGCCTTATGTGCGCTAAAATCAACGATTAGCGTACGCTAACAACTATCTTTAGCGTGCGCCAACGACTGAACGAAAGTTCACTGACCTCACTGTACTAGACTTAGCGTGCGCTAGCCTCATAACATTAGTGTGCGCTAAGTACCATTGACTCGACTTTTCCAAAAGCCGTCCAGATTTATTTCGACATGTCCCGACCAAGATCCGCGGCTGATCTCACCTACCACCCTGTCATAATCAAGTTGACTACGTATAGCGCGCGCTAAGGTTCATACACAGCGTGCGCTACGGACCCCAATTAGCGTACGCTACGCCTAGTGGTTAGCGTGCACTACTAGTGCAAAAACTACAAATTTTGAACACATTCATGAAATCATACGCTCCACAACACCGGGTCATGAAATACGCTGGATAATACTCAGATGAAATACAACATATGCAATGTCACAATGTTCAAAATACATATTAGAATCTCGAGTATTACTATTTTAATCCAATTATGTAACGCCATCCGGTCATTGTGGCTCGTGTTATCTCTAGTTTGTGTATATATGAGACTGCTCATCTAGTCATCTCACCAATATCTTAACATTTTTACTCAACATTCTATTAACAATTCTCTTTCATCATCCTACGCTCTCAACCACTATCTGAACACCATCACCCACTGGATGTATCCGATCGTCCGATATCACCATCACAATCACTTAACACTTCTCCTTCATCCTCCCACGCTCTCAACCGTTGTCTCACCACCATCACTCACTGGACGTACCCGACCATCTGATATCATCAATAAAATCATTTGCTTTATCATTTATTGCATTCAATCTGTTTATTTCAATTTATTCGCGATAAATTACTTACTGACTTGACCGCTGGAGGCTCTTCGGCTGACACCCCACCGGTGCTTTGTAAAGGCTCTCACATGCTTTGTGTTAGCGGGTTGCTAATGCCCAATTCAACCGACTTGTCTGACGTCTCTGGACGTCATCATTAACAATTGTAGAATTTACCCGATACAACTATCATAAGTTATTTCACACAAAGGTACGAAAAATATTTATAATATATGTAAGTAAAATAGTAAATCCCTTTGTAAATTACACTTACACGCATAGGTGACGATTTCCCTTGATATTTTAATTTTATCAGCCAAAGTTAGTTGTTCTAAAGCTAGTGCGTGCAAGGACTCGGTTGTATAATGACGATTATACAAAAGAATACTCAAACACCTTATACTTCCCAATCTTAACTATAGGTCTCACATCATTTACTATCGAGCTACTTTATAACTTCCCTATTTCACTCAAATATAATAAGATAGACAAAAAACTGCAAAAAAAAAAAAAAAAAAAATACACCAAAACACGCATTACAATTGAAATACTGAAAAATAATTTATCTTATAGGGAAAAGAAGTAAAGTTTTAAATAAAATTCAAAGGACCCTACAAATCAATGAGAACTCAGTCTTGAAATCTTCTCTTTGAATTCATAAATTCCTCCTTTTCTCCCCTAGTGCATAGCCTAGTGGTTAAGGCTGAGATGACGTGGGATATCATCCCCGGAAACCGCGATTCGATTCTCGTATGGTGCAGTTTCCTCACCTTGTTGTGGGGGGCTGTGCTGGGGTCGGTATCGTGGGTCCTCTCGCTCAGATTTTAGCCACTAGGGTACATCCCTCGTTTATCTCCTACAGGACCGAGGGGCCAACGGTCCTGTGGGGGGAGAAATCAACTCCCTCAACAAATAAATTCCTCCTTTTCGATTCTACAACTTGTTAAATTACCTTTAGCTACTTTAGAATTATTATAGAACCCATCCAAATTTCGATCTTCTCAATAAAATTGAGAATAATACTAGGGGTGAGCAGAAAAACCGACAAAAACCGATAATACCGAGAATACCGAAAAAACCAAAACCGAAAAACCGAACCAATAAGATATTGGTATGGTACGGTTCTTAAAATTTTGAAAACTGAATTATGCGGTTCGGTTTCAGTTTTAGATATGGATTCCGACTTTAAAAACCGAACCGAACCGATAAAACAGATGACTATTCTGCAGACTTTGTTTTTTCTTTGTGCAGGTTGTTATGTATTGATGGACTTTATGAGGAAATTCAAGACTTTTGTTTAATCGATATCGACTTTTTGAATCCTTAGTTATTATCATGTTATTGAAGTAGATTTTATTTTTATTCAAGCTTTGAAGTGGATTAATTGTGTATAAATCCTTCTATTTGAACTTACAATTATCTGATTTAGTCAAGTAGTTCATTTGGGCCCGTGCAGTCTCAAGTTAAGTGGCCCATTTAATCAGCCCATTGACACCGAACCGCTACCGAACAGACACCGAAACCGATCACACCGAGCCAATTTAAAACCGAATCATTTCGGTACTCAAATGCTAGATACCGATAAGATACGATTCGGTATCGATTTTAGCTAGAAACCGTACCAAACCGAACCGAGCTCACCCCTAAATAATACAATCTAATACTCAAATAATAGATAAATTAATCACGTGGAATACGACTTTTTTGTGCATCCCCTTGTACTTTTCCTTTTTTTTCTTCTTTGTTTCCGTTTCTCTTATTCTTTCTTCTTTTTTATTTTTATTTTAGTGAGATATCGTCAATAGTTATAGTTTTTTTTATTAATAAAATTTAGATTTTTTATAAAAAAAGAAGACAGACAAATAATATGACATAAAAACTATTAACAAATACAAATTATACAAAAAATATTAATAAATATAAATATTATTTCATTGACCATCATATCAGGACATGCCTGTATCCTTGCTCCATATGGATCAAACCATCATCAATAATCTTTAACTATATTATTACACCATCACGACATGTGATATAAACTACAAACGAGAGCGAAAATATATTTGAAATAATAATCTAAAATATAAAACTATTTTTATAAAATTACCAAAAGAACGTATTTTTATACCAAGTCGGAAAATAAATTGTCTTTTATAAATTAGATGAGTGAAAATTAAAGTATAATGGATGGACAAAACAAGAATTGTACAAATTTATCTAAAATAATTATCTGAAGTTTAGATATATTTATTGTGAAATTATAAAAATATAAATTTATATTGCGAAATAAAAGTAAGGAAGGGACCGTCATAAATAGATAAATAAATAAAAGAGAGCGAAATGAGAATGGGAGGTGGGTCCGGCGGCTAATTGTTGATTATTTTATTATTTTAATTTTCCCGTTGGGGTAAAGTACAACGTATTTGAATCGCATATATCTGGACAACGAACCTGAGCGGAAACCCGGTAGGTTGCAAGAAAAAAAACAAAACTTACAAGGGGACAAAATTCACCATGTAAACGTGGTATTTGCTTTCCTAATTTCACTGTCTATTTTTCACAATTATCTGCATATACACCGACATCCGCATATCGAACTGATTAACGTTCGATATATAAAAAATTTATAATCATATAAATTATATTTGAATTAAAAACGAATACCAATGATTTATGTGTTTATATTGAATGACGGTGTTGTGAATTGAAAAAATTCCAAGAACAAAATGGGTGTAGATTCCATAATACAAGCTGAGTACCCTGACAGTATCAGATGCGACGGGAAGATCTGTGGATCAATCGATAAGGGTCCTATTAATTTTAATTGCCATAATAACGGTGCGCTATCGGGCGCAGACTAAAGAGCCAAGGTCCCTCCTAAGATCCAATCGCTCACTCAAAAATATGCAGAGTTGAAATTGAATAGAATAATGATGATTCGCTTACCAAGCCTTTGTCATGGCAAGCATGATACCACGCTAGATCAATAGGCATTACGAATTATGCTTGATCTCGGTGCAATTGGATAAATCAACCTGAATCGATCTCTCGAGTAAGTTTAGAAAGAGACTCAAATGAATAAAAATACGAAACGGAATGAATGTTGTGCTAAAAAAACTAAGTCCCGGGATTGGAATTATCAATAAGAAATGTATATAAAAACAAGTAGAGAGAGAGAGGATTATCACTTGGGAAATCAAGAATATGTAAAATTAAAAAAAAAAAAAAGTAAACCAACTGTTATGGCGCATTTGGCGATCAGGTTTTAATTTCTAGTGACAATACTTTGAAATTGAATTTCTCAAAATCCAATGATCCCTTAATCTTTGACTAAGGGTTAGGTCCTAACCCTTCGGGGTATGCTGGTGGAACAATTAAATATTGAGGACTTCAAACGGCAGTGTGGGAGGTCAGATCTCGGTGGGACCCTGCAGTTGGATTTGAGGGTCAGCGTGGAAGCAATCACTTGACGACTCAAGCGCGGTAGTTGATGATATTTAAAAACCTGGGAGCCAGATACATATCTCGCGATTTAACTGGTAGCAGTACTGTGTGGTCGAGGCTGTTATCCCGAGGACTAATCAGGTGTAAGTTTGGAACTTCGATATCAAAAAAAAATAGATGACTTGAATTAAATGTAAAATTGATAAAAATAAATAGAAAAAATAAATATAAAATTAATAAAAATAAATAAAGTACGAAATTGACAAAAGCAAATGAATAGAAAGCCAAGGATGGTTTCAACTCTGGGAAATTCAGGAATAGTATTATATTCAAGATTGGTGGGAGAGCAGAGATCTCGATGTTTTATATTATTATTATACTCGCACTCGTCCAAAAACAGCAAAAGCGCCCAACTAGTGAATTGACTAATCACAAGATGCCTTCTGTCACACTTGCATTCATTACGATAAACATGCCATTGGAAACTTAAAACGTGGTCACTTTTTTCACTCACTCTACGCTCTTTGCAAGATAATCCGACACAAACGCACGTACGAAATTAATGGGTTAATATTTGACCTTATCGTATTTGTTTCTATATCGTGTCGACACGATAAGGACACGCTAATTTCGTATCGGGTTTGTGTCGTGTTCGTGTAACACGATAATTTTCGTGTTCGTGTCGTGTTAGTATAATCCGATAATATTTATATATTTTTAACATTAATTTATTATCATTAATATTTTTAGTTTAATTTTTAATTTTTTATTTGAATTTATCGATTCGTGTCGTTATCGTGTCGTGTCAACACGAAAAATATCGTGTTTGTTGTGTCCGTATTTCAACCTTTCGTGTCGCGGTCCTGTTCGTGTCGGGCATATACTTAACGGGTCGTGTTCGTGTTTGGCCTTATCGTGTCGTTATCGTGTCGATCCGATAACGACACAGCACGCACGAATTGCCAGCCCTAACGCTCCACATTACACTCAACAAATGGACGAGGAAGTAATTGAAATCGATGGTTTACGTATGTCTTTCACCCGGACCAGAGGCTTATTATGTCCTCTCGTAAACGGTTTCCTTCATAGCCAAAAAGAAAGATAGAATCGTCGAAGTCCGGCTACTTTTTCAGGCCACCATTACGCCTTTCTTCCCAGTATCGAGCTAAAAATCAACTATTGAACCATTTCACCTTCAAGTCACTCGCTACCTTAAGACATGGTATTAAATTCGTGAAAAAGATTATCAAGAATAAGTTTAGGAGACCGACGCGAGTATTACCAGCGCAAACTTGAGACCGCGCTAAATTGTTAACATTTCAATTTTCGAATATAAAAGAGACCATTGAAGGTAAATATTAATATCAAATCCCTCATATTTGTGAATCACACACACTTGCCCACATAGTGGAAAGCTGTTGGTGAGATGTGGAAAGTATGTAAAAGCAGAAAAAACAGGAGATTTCGTCGGTCATTCGACTCATTCCCATAAAATCTTAGATTTCATCATGATAACTATATTCCTACTTTTATGAGTTTTACCCAACGACGGCCTTATCCGAAATCGATAGGTGCTAACCCGATCCCATCTAGCCGATGCCGTGCGGTGACCTTAAGCTAGGACCCCCGCCGAGGCTTCTGACAGCTTGGTTTATAGACTCTACGGTCGATCCCACTTAGTGAGTGAGCTCTCACTTAGGACTGCTCGAGCTTGCTGGATTCGTTGTCGATTTTCCCCCAAACTACAAGCTCTTAAATCGATTTTGGGGAAGAACCTTATATCATGTACCATCACACATGTTGACTATTTCGTTGAATAAATTACTCCCCCTATCCCGCACAAAACTTGGAAATGATGTAAATTCGGTATATTTTAAGTAATAATTAAAAAATAAAAAGTACTGACAACAAATATAGGAAAAATTAAAAAATAAAAGATGATCGATTGATTTTATTGGGTTAATTTGATAAATGTAAAAATTTAAGAACAAACAAAAAAGATAAATATAAAGTCTTGGAACGGGACAGGGAGTATTGTGAATCAAATTAAACACCTTAGAACCTCCCGATCATAAGTGGCCAAGTCGCGCACCTTTTACCATGCTCGTTTTAATTTTTATTGGTCAACATTCATAAACTTTGACCATGAATTGCTACCAAAATTATACTTATTTAAAGAAACCGATCAAAGTCAAAATAAGCACCGTTTTGTTGGACGAGGGAGTACGATAGACAAAAAAATGCAAAAAAAAAAAATACACTAAAACATGCATGAAAATTAAAATACTGCAAAATAAATTTATTTCAAACAAAGGTAGGAAAAGAAAACACACAACTGAAATCACATAACAAAACAAGCACTTATTGGCACAAACAATTCAAAAAAAAAAAAACTCAAATGTTTACGGCGATCGTCACTTGAGGTTTTGAACCATAAAAAGAGAAATACTCCATGAAAAACAAGGTAAGTCGACGAATCAATCCGGCACAATCTCACCCGGATCTCGGCGGCGACGCAATAATCTTGATACCACCAATGGTCACATCATCACCGTTGGCTCTCGGAATCAAGGTCACCACCACAGTGTCATCATCGTCGATATCAATATCCTCATAAAGCTCAGTCAACCTCAGGGTAATTTTCCCCTTCGCCGTTTTATTCTTGCTCTTGGCCGGCACCTGCGCGAATGTCCCGGCGTACTCCGCCTTGCTCAGGTCGCTCGACGGATCATCCTCGTCGTTCACGAAAACGTCAAACTTAATGAACTTGGTCGTGTCACTCACGATATCCTCCAGCACCAGAACCTCGTCGGCTTTTCCCTTGGCAGATTTCGGGATCAAAACCCTAGTCACCTTCTTCAACGTCAGCGGGAACAAACCATCCGGTTTCACAGCGTCCGACGACAGTTTCTGGATTTTCGCCTTGGCGGCTTTCTTGGACGGCTTGTAGTTCAGCCACGGGATGTCGACCTTCTCAAAGTCGTACCCCATTTTCTTGTGGTCCAGACAGTCCGACACCTTGACCCGCACGAGCTGTTTCTTCTCGTCGTAGAACAAGAACGCGGCGTTCAGGAAATCCGGGTCGGTCAGGTCCTTGGGCACGTCCGTTTTCAGGTTCTTCCACGTCGACCACATTCTGTCCACGTTGGCATGGTGGCAGTAGAACAACGTGTCCCTCCCCGCTGAGTAGAAGTTGCCCATGTCCTCGCCGTATTTGTTGTTGACGAAATCCCCGACCCAGACATGAGCGGCCACGTGGGATCCACGTTCGGACGAGCCCATGCCGGTCGCGTCGAGGGCCGAGTCGCCGTCCCGGTAAGGCTGGCCCATGAAATCCGTGACGGAGTTCACGCTCCGTATCATCTCGCTGTACATGACGGTTAGATTGTTAACGACAATCTGTAAATCTTCGGTGGCGCCGGAGAATCCTAGGTCGATGAGGGCCGACGGTCTGCTCGCCGCGCTGCGGTTCGCGTCGTAGAGAGGCGAGTTTTCGTCGGCGAAGATGTTAGGCAGCTGCATGCCTTTGGGATTGTCCCAATTCCAGAACGGCAAGACGAAAGTGGGATCGTCTATCAAATTCCCCAAGATCCGCTCGTAGAAATAGAGGTACCACCTGTGGAAGGGGAAAAAGAGCCAGGAGTTGTGAACCTGGAGGTCGAGGTCTTTATGCCCGACCTGATCGTGGGCCCCGTTGCAGTAGGCGCAGTGGATGTTGGCTTGCTGGGAGAACCCACGTGGATCCGACGGGTCGGATGTGTCCAGGGCCTTCATGCGGCGGATGGCTTCTTCGAACTTGGCTAGGTATTCTTTGGTGACCTTGTGAGCCGGAGGACGGAGGCGGAGCTTCGACGGCGGCTTAGGGAGAACGTAATCGATGATGCTTTCTGACGGAGGCGGGCAGCAGTTGACGTCCAGGAGATCGCCGGTCTGGACATCGTGGGCCTGGCCGCAGGTTGTGAACTCCGGGGCTTGGATCGGGTTTGCGAGGGCTTGGGAGTTGTCGGCGACGAGGCTGGCGGCGCCGTAGAGGCCACCCAGGCCTAGGAGCATGTTGCGGCGGTGGAGTTTTCCGTCCTCCGGCGGAGAGGGTTTCTGGTTGTTGCATGAGACTTGGAAGCGGTGGCGGATGGGTGCTGCATGGGAATGGGTGAGAAAGTGGATTGGCTTGGTGGACGAAGGACGGTTGCAGTGGCGGGTGGTGGTGGGGAGCGCCGCGCAAGAAGACTGAAGGGAAGCCATATCTGATTTGCCATTAGTGAAAAGGGATTCCACATATATATAATGGTCTTCGGTGCTTGGCACTGTAGTCTGTACTGTACCCCGTGTTTAAAATATTCTAACGTGCCTGTAACAATATAATAAGTATAAAATAATGATACATATACATATACGTGTATGTATTTTCTAAAAAAAAATTCTATTTTTATTTATCTAAAATTTTTTTATAAATAATGATATTCGACAGATTTTGACTTATTACGATCGATAATTTTCAACTTTGACTTCGAATTAATTTCAAACTATAATGGTAAAATATTTGATAATATAATGAAACTTTACAATTTAAAATTTAAAAAATAAAAATATAATTTTATTAAATATTTTATCATTATAGTTTGGGATTAATTCGTAGTCAAACTCAGAATTTATAAACTGTAAAAAGTCAAAACATCCAAATTAAATTAAAACGGAGTAAGTATTTAGATTCATTTACTTTTTCTAATTATTAAGTTGGTAAATAAATAGTTTTACATCGCCGAAAATAAAATTCACTTGATTATTAAGCTCGGAATAATGTTTCATATTTGTTGGGAATTATAATTTAGCCAATTTTTTGACGTCTAATTCGTTGAATGAATTTGACTTTTTTTTAGTAACAAGATTTTATATAATTATACTTACATCGTGTATTGATTCTCACTAACCAAGTTTTAATTTGAATATATCGAAAATATTTACAGATTAAGTTATTCTACATGTCCCATTTATTTAATTTAACAATACATGAAGAAAAATAAACAAGAAAAATTAAAGATGTCATTTTAAGACCCAAATGATGTACATATATATTTTTAATAATATCTTATATATATTATTTTATATTCTTTTTAATTTGCTGAAATAAACTCAAGTCTCTCCAATCCTACATAATAACATTATGGATCCGGTGCACCACGTCGTATTCGATATGTTCTCCATTTTTTATTTGATTGATCTAATCTTAACTCCCACGTCGGCTTTTAATAAGAATAAATAGTTAAATCAACGCGTATTCTCTCACTTTGATTTTAATTTGTGGAGTATTTGATAAACCATATTGTTCGAACTGCACAATCAATTTAGTTTAGGCTAAACATTTTTTTTTAATTTTAATTGAAACTTTCTTTATGTTGTAATCTATTTTTTTAAGATATAATCTAAATAATGGTCAATCTTAGTTTAAATTTCATTATTTCCGAAAACAAGTACAAAATCTTTTCTTAGATTAATAAAAAAAATTATTAAACTTAATTTCATGTCAATCATCTTTTTTTTTGCCAGATAAATAGTTAATTTCCATGATTATTAATTTATACTCCCTCCGTCCATAATCAATTTTTCCTTTTTGCCATTTTGGTATGTCCACAAAAAATGTTCCCTTTCTACTTTTAAACACTACCTCACAATACAATTTACTAAAATATTCTTATAATTATTATATATTCACATATTTTACCAGGCTGACCCACATATTAACATTAAATTACTTTTAATGTGGGACCCAAACTCCACTCACATCAAATTCACCTAACATTTCTTAAAACCCGAACAAAAAAATTTGGGGAACATAGATTGTGGACGGAGGGAGTACTTACTTTGTCCGCCAAAAATTTGCCCTGGGATGATACGGATTCTAAAAAAAGCTGGTATAAGGTGATCTTAGTTGATAAATTGTCCCACTTTAGAGAAGGAAAAAAGAGATAAACTTTCTTTTTATAAGTGGAGCAAGTTTTTGGCGGACCTACCAATAAGGAAACCGAGACAAGTTTTTGACCGAGTGAGGGAAATATTCTTAAAATTGTATTAATTTTGAAAATGAAAATGAATATGTACGAACAAATTTATTGAATAAAGACATAAGGAAAGGATCATTACTAATTTAAAAATAAATATAAAATTAATCAACACGCCTACATGGAAATTTAATAGGTTTTGTGACGTGTATGATTATATAAAATTTAAATGAATTTTATAGGTTGTATATATTTCAAATTTATACCTGAAAATAATTTTAAATATTTCTTCATTGTTATTATTTCTTATTCATTTTTACTTTATAATGTTCAGACTTTTATAGTTTTTTGATGAGTGACTCAATTATTGGACAACTTAAATTTGATTATTTATATTTTCTATAAATAACATGGATTCGAATAGTTAGTGAGTGTTACTATATGGTGAATGAGAATGACTAGTAAACTCAATTTTATTCGGATTTAAAATGAGTACATATATAGAAATTCTAAATGAGCTTAATAAATTATATGATTTTCGAAATTTATAATAAAAAATTAATTAATAATCATTTTATTATTTATATAATTTGTTCATATTATTTACTTTGTAATGTTCGAGTATTTATTCAAATGTATAATCAATTATTGTAATAATTATATTTGATTGTTTATATATTTTATATATTTAAATGAGTTTCAGTGATAGCAGATATAAGTATACGAGTTGGATTGGAACGAAGAGTAAAATCACTTTCTAAACAGATAGATATATATAAATCCGAAACATATTTCGTGTATTGTAAATTTCAAAATGATTGTAATTTTTTTAAATCTTGTTTATATTTATACTATCTATTTGTAATATTTATTTTATCATGTTCGGTGTTTGTTGAGACCGATAACCAGTTATTATAACAAATTATATTTGGTTAGTTAAATTTTATAAATTTATCTGGGTTTGGGTAATTAGCGAGCATAATTATAGTGGCTTCAAACGTGTATGAGTATATAATCTTTAAATTGTCAAGATAGTTGAACTCTAGGCTCATTGTTTGGGTTATTACTATGTACTTTTGGGATGGAAAATGTAGTAAACCAAATTTTAAGGGGGTGGCAATGGTGCCTCTCAAATATCACATAACCTCCGAAACAACCAATAATATCACTCCACCTAGCTTAACCTCCCAAACAACTTTTTCAAACCTCCCAACCCTTTTTAGTGGCAACCATACCTTTTTAAACCTCCCAAACTACCATTTTTTTATTATTTTTTATTTTCATAATTAAATAATTTAATAAAAACATAACATTTCATTAATAATTAAAACTAAAATACATAATACATGAAAAAAAGCATAAATTAAATGAAAATTACATAATACGTAAAATAAAAGATAAGAAATAACTAGTCATCAAGGTATGCTAAGTTTTGAACATCTACGTGCTCAGTAAGATCATATAGGAGACGATAATGGATTTGTTCGTCGAGTAACTCCGGTAGTACACTATCGTCATATCTGGCGCGACCGCGGATCCATTATATAAACCGGTGATATTGCCTCCTAGTCGTCTTTTAAAATCATATTGCACAATATGATACACGTATTAACGACATGTCGAATCTTTTCTACCGACATAGCACGGAGAGGACGGCGAGAATCATCCATTTTCCCTTTAGGCGACCAAAAGCTCGCTCGACATCTTTTCTTGCAGACTCTTGTAACTTCTTGAACCTTTTTCCTTCGGGTCATTGGGATGCTTATATGCTTTAACAAACGTAGAATATGTAGGATAGATTCCATCGGTAAGATAATATCCACGTTTGTAAAGGCGTCCATTCTGAGAAAATGAAGCTGTTTGGCGCCGTTCCATTTCGCTCCGTAGTATACAATGGAGACCGGTTCAAAATATTGATATCGTTGTTCGCACCGGAGGACCAAAAAATGAATGCCATATCCACAAATCGTATGATGCGACGGCTTCAAGCATAATAGTAGGGTATTGGTGATCACCTCGCTTGTATTGACCTTTCAAATGTTTGGGACAATTTCGCCAAACGAAATGTGTACAATCAATGCTACCAAGCATTCCAGGAATGTGATGTTGTTCTTCATGAAACTCGAATAAGCGTGCAATGTCATGGGATGTCGGCCTACGTAAGAACTCTCTACCATATAATTCAATAACCGCATGGCAAAAATGATCAAGGCATTCTCCTATCAAAATAATTATAACGGAAACATTAAAAAAATATTCTAACGATAACATTATAAAAAAAAAAACGAAAACATTAAAATAATTAACGAGAGCATAAATAACTAAAACAATACAAATATTAACCTGACGTTCTTCGTGCCATGTTTAAATAGTCGTCAAATCTATCCGGAGGTTCACCCGTTGCGAGTTGCCGAATGGCGGATGTGCATTTATGTAATGCCGTGAAACTTTTTGCGCCCCTCGCATCATATCCCTCTTGAAACCATTTGAATCTCGCTTCAATATCACTAACAATTCTTAAAAACAAACTCTTATTCATACGAAACCTATCACGAAAAGTTTCGTGATTAAACTTAGGTCGTTCGACAAAATAGTCATTCTTTAGAGTTTGTAAAGCTTTTTCTCGGAAACGTGTGACATATGCCCGTGTTTGGTGAGGTTGCCGTGTCATCAATCGAATCATACATGGCTAAAAAGGTTGAAAGCGTACTACCCGTTGAAAGATCCGATTCGGGAGACTCGGGGGGATAATATAAATCGTCGGATGAGGAAGAAGATGATGAATACATTGTGTTGTTTGTATTGGATGTGGAATTTGAGTTGTAAGTGTGTTTTTTGAATTGGAAAAGTGTGGGGTTTTATATAATTTTTTTTTTTTTTTTTTTTTGGTTTGGGTCCAACGGCTAGAATATTACCGTTTGATTTTTTTTAATTTTTTTTTTTTTTTGTTTTGGTCCAAGATCCAACGGCTCTATATTAATTTCCAACGTCTCTTTTTTTGTTCCATGCTCCAACCCGCCACGGTGACTTTCCCCTCCCAACCAAACCGCCGAAACCGCCTAAGTGGCAACGGTGTTCACCGGCGGTTTCGCCAAACCGGTGGTGAAACCGCTGCCACTGCCACCCCCCTAACCGGATTTCAAAATGGGTATAGTTACTTAAATTATAAATGGAGCGGGATGGATGAATCCATGCCTTATTATTTAAGTTCGCTTTGTGTTCTTTCAAGGTTGGTGACCCCATATGGTCGAATCCTGTCCATTTGCTATATTATTTTTTAATTTGTAATTATAAATTACAACGTGAAGTAATTTTTTGTCGAGATTCGATGAGCTATACACGAGTTTCAATATATATGATTTCATAATTAAATGAAACTCCACAAATTAATCTACACGACGTTTAGTTTGAAGAGTTCAAACAATTACACATTTGAACTCTTTGTTCCATTTGTAATTTCAACACAATAATTGAACGTCACTTGCATAACAATAATATTCATATAAACATTGTATTCACACAATTTATTCGGTGTATAAATAAGGAGAGCGCAGAATGCAACATAGTACTCCCTCTGTCCCAGCCAAAGGTTGACAGAGGGTGTATATTTGGTGTATTTTAGGTAATGATTGGTATAAGTAATGATGGTTAAATGTGTGGTGGAGATTAAAAAGTAAAAAGTATTCATGATGAATGAGCGGTGGAGATTAAAAAGTAAAAAGTGATTGTTTGATTTGATTGTAAAAAGTGATATATGTAAACTTACTAAAGGGAATACTTTTTGATAGAAATTTAAATCTTTGGGCGGGATGGAGGGAGTATTTGCTAATGTACATTTTTCATGGATCAATATGAAAGTTTGCCAAAAAATTCCACTTGTAGGTAGTGTACAAAATGTAAGACGAAAAAAAAAAAAATCAAACTATTCGACATGATAATTTTTCATATTATAGATTTCCTCTATTTTTTTTTAAATTGCAACAGTATAATTTTGTATTATTCATATATTAACTTTGACTATAGGTTTTAGTAATGCATAAAAATCAAATATTATTACGTAAATTTATAAGGAATAATCTCAATATATAATTTTAAATTTTTTTTTAAATATTTAGTAATAAAATATTTATATTAATGATCAAAACATCGAAAAATTATAATTTTAAGAAAGCGGAGAAAGTATCATCTAGACTCGGTTTCTCCTCGTGGCATCACAAGCATGGTGGTCACTGGTCAGGTGGTGGGACTTCTCACTTATAATACTTTATATTAATATATTTTTTTTTTGTAAATTGATTTATTTAAAAAATATAGAGAAGGAAATGATTCCAATTAGATAGTAATTTTCGCTCAAAATTTTATATGTAATTTTTTATTCTTTTATAAACTTTACATTTATTACATTTACACAATTAAATCAAACAACCACTTTCTACTTTTTAATCTCTACCACACCCACTATTAATATTTTTACAATTTAAAATCAATTACACATTTATCAACATTACTTACACCAATCATAACCTAAAATACACAAAATATACATAATCTGTCAAGTTTTGAGCGGGACAGGATGAATAAGTGATAGTGGAATTATTAACTCCCATCCCAACCACATATTTCAAGAGCAACATCATAAGACATAAGTATATGCATTTCTGACCCGGAAGAGTAGTCAAGTTGGTAGAGTAAGTGAGCGCGGGACCGAAAGGTCACGAGTTTGCTTTCCTCTACCAATACTTTCTTGGTTGAGCATGTCACACAGGGCTTGCCTAGTGCGGTTTACCTGGTTATCGTAGTTTACAGGTTATTGCGTCCAGTCCGAGAGTTTAAATAATATGCACTCGAAAAATAGCAATCGCAAGTCCCGTCATAAAAAAATATATGTGTGTTTCTGAACTCTAATCAAGATTAAAATAATTGAGGTATATATACAAATAGGTTGGATTAAATAAAATAATAACATAGGTATACAGCTAGCATATTCTATTGAACACATAAATCATGTTGGATTAAAGAATAAATTGTTCTCCTAAGTTAACCTAACAACCACCATTCCATTTCGCAGTCCGCGATCTACCTAACCCTTTCTGCGTATAGTTTCCCCTTTTTCTTTTATTTAATTCAAGTAATGGTACCTGCACGCTGCATCACATTTACTCACTTTGTAATATTATATTTCATGTGCCAATATTATTTTTATAATATTTCTATATTTTTAAAGGAATAATACCCATTGTGTGCTCGTCATTGGTTTATGGGAACTTTCTAGTTAGGATTTGGTAGATGCTGTTTGTATGTCTTGCTTTTATTTAAAGGGATCTCGTTGATGGAATAATACAACAACTTTTGCTCTATTTTAAATCTCAAGTTATTTTTTTCAACACGTTATCATTGCGTAGTTCCTAATTGACAAAACAAGAAATTTTTCCTCCGATTTTACGCAAAAATTAGAAAAAAAAGAAATATCGAATTTCCTGCGAAACCTAGCGCCACCAGAAACAGTCATCTTCTTCACTGACCCGCGGCAACCACCACCGAAACCCAACCCCGCAGCCGCCCACCTGCGTCTCCTTCCCCGACGTCCGACGCGACCTGCTCCGACCGCCGCACTCGGACCGTGAATCCAAATCCGACGCGACCTGCTCCGCGACTCACCCCCCCGTACCCGAATTTCGTCCATAATCGCCGCTGAAGGCTTAGGACATCCCGTCGACGCTGCTCGTTCCCTACCAAAGGCGATCGACTTCGACCCGACGCCACTACCTCCGGTCGCTCGCCTCCACCGCGAGCAACTAGGTCACCTCCACCCGCCCGTAACCGCCGATCGATCATCTTCTTCCGTCCGAACTCCGCGACACTGCCTCGTCGCCCGGATCGCCCAGGAACGCGACTTGCCTCGTCGCCCGGACTCCGCGACACCTCCATCGCCCAGACCTCCTGCGACGTGCTGCGATCCGGCCTCGGCCGCGATCAGAACCGGTGCGGCTCGGCCCGACCCACAGCCCGATCCGTTTTCCCGATCAGATTTTCTGCTCCTATTCACGAAACAAAGTACACAAATACGAACCCTACTATCTGCAATGTGCGAATTTATATGTTTTTAATTACTATTGATTACATATTTATACTCTGCAATTTATTTATGCTTAATTAAACCAAAAACATGATGCATTCATAATTTTAACTAAATTAAAATAAATTGCTTAAGCAACTTGAATTAAAATAAATTCACGTTGAATTAATAATTATTGTGGCATAAGATACCTCTTTGACTGCATTTATACGTGTATAGATATATTCATAGGGCTATGTGATTATATCTATATATATATATATATATATATATATATATATATATATATATATTGCATGCATTGTTAGTTATGGCATGTATATTAAGTTCATCATTAGTAGAACCTAGAGGACTTATTTCTACTATCTATATCAACTCGAACCGTGATAAAGTAATTTCATCGGTAAAAACCCAATAGCATCGAAAGTAATTTTGACCATATCTTGGTTCTGAAAAATAATAACCCTCCACATTATTGAAAATTTTATCATGGAAAGTACTCATGATATACTGTGAAAATTCATTTTCCTTTTTTTTTCTTGTCTCAAGATGGCTGATCCAACTCGTCCTGAATTTGACATCTTGGACTCAGAAGGACTCGAGTACCATAGATGGGTTTCTGACGTAGAGACCACTTTTATCGCTAAGGACTATAGTGCTACTTTCTTTGAAAAAGCAGGCGAAGTACCGTCTGACAAAACCAAAGCTAGTGCATTAATGTTCCTTAGGCGACATATCGACCCGAGCCTAAGGTGGGAATATCTGCAGTTGAAATCCCCGAAAGAACTGTGGGATGCCCTTAAGGGCCGTTTTGGGAACATCCACAATACCTTGCTCCCAGAGTTGACCGTGCAGTGGAATGAAATCCGCTTGCTTGATTATAAACGGATCAACGATTTCAACAAAGATATGCTCCGTCTGAAGGCACGCCTTAACTTCTGTGGAAAGGACCTCACAGAAGATGATATGATTTAGAAAACTCTTTCCACTTTCCCTACTTCTGCCCTTATACTAGCGAACCAGTATAGGCTGGAGTATGACAATAAACGTATCACTACCTTCAATAAGCTTATCAACCTACTGCAAGTGGCTGAGAGGCACAATGAAGTATTAGTGAGCAACAATGCCAGGCCGGCTGGGACAAAGAAAGTTCCCGAGGCCAACTATGGCAAAGTGAAAGGTGGAAAGAACCCCAATGCACAGGGGACTGGTCATGGCAACCCCAAACCACAACGTGGAAGAGGGCACAGTAGTCGAGGACGTGGTCGAGGACGTGGAGGTTCTTCCAATGTAATGAGAAGACTTGGTGCTCCCGGCTCTTCTGGCCAAGGAAACAAAGCACCTACCCCCCATGTCGCTCCCAAAGTCAGAGTTGGCGATGAACCGTGCTATCGATGTGGAGATCTTTGGACATTGGTACAAGAACGCCATGCAAGTAAACAAGTCGCGGACACTACAAGAAATATAGAGAGTCCAAAGAACGGGAGGCTCACTATATGGAGGAAGATGCTCTCGACGAGTCCCACGACGTCAATTTCACAGTCACCGATAATCGCAATGAGCCATACGTGTCACAGTCATTAGAGGCACCCCTTTATGACTGAATGTTTTCATTATGTTTACTTTCTCGTTTACATTTGGCATTGTTAGCTCGGAACGATTTTATCGATGTTTTATTTTCAATAATGGTGTGATGAAACTTTGTTTTTCTAGAACAAGATATTTTTATTGCTTACGTTATATCCTTAGCTTTATTTCGAAGAAATGAATATTGCTTGCATGTTTATGGTTCGAATTTTTTTTTCTCTCCTTTTCGTAGGAATGAATCAGGGAGAACTTGAATGTTTGGTTGACAGTGGGACCACCCACACCATTCTTAGGAATAGGCTTCTATTCAAGGAATTAATTACATGTCAATCCTCGGTAACCACGATGACTGGGTCCTCCCAACTCATCCAAGGGCGAGGCAATGCCCGCTTTTTATTGCCTAACGGCACTCTTATCCGAGTTACCGATGCTCTATACGCACCTAGGGCCCCTCGAACCTTACTAAGTTTTAAAGATATACGTAGCAATGGTTTCCACGTTGAAACCCACTGTGAGAATGGAATCGAGTTCCTTTATATTACATCTAATGAATGTGGACGTAAACGCATATTAGAAAAACTTAAGAGTCAAAATAGTGGACTGTACACCAAAACCATTAGGGTATTCGAATCCTATGTTGTCACCATAAATGAAATTTGGGACAAAGACTCATATAGGCTTTGGCATGATAGACTAGGTCATCCTGGTCGAGATATGATGATCCGTATCCTAAAGAACTCGCACGGACATCCTTTCTTTCGGGTGAAAAAGAGGCAAAAACTCAACACGAAGAATAGTATTGATGTTAATCATGCTATGTCATCTAAAGAAATAGAGACATATGCCCCTTCTAAGCAATAAAATATTTCATACTGCTAAATAATAATAATATAGAAATGGCCACTACTTTTTATATAAAAAAAATAACCGATAGGAAATATTTTGATTGTATGAGAATGAATAAAATGATCGCTGAAATTCGCGTAGTATGGTTTTCAAATCCGATCAATTTTAAAATTTGTAAAACCTCGAAGTATTTCCAAGGTGTCGAACCCAAGGGAATTGATGTGTCGAAAATAAAGGAAGTAACTCTACTCAAAATTTGACTGCTATTTAGGAATCCGAAAATTTGGTTTGTTTCTAATTATCTAACTTCAAAAATCGAAAAATAAAAATTAAATAACAATTAATCCTAAAAATAAAAAATCTAGAACAATAAGATAAGAATTCCAAGTATTATGCAAAGAGAGCAACATAAAGTGAATTATCTAAATCAAGCAAATAAAGCAAATTAGCAAGATAAAATCACAAGTTGAAAGCTAATTGATCCTAGGGTAGTATCATCTAATTGAGTTCACACAATCCATTCACTTGATTCTTTTTCCCCAAATTTTAATTCAATCCTAGAAATAATCACTCAGCCGATCTAGAATTCCGATCAAGGCAACCTAGAAAGATAGTTAATTTAAACCCTTTTCCCGCAAGGCTCAAAGAATTTAAATCACTTAAAAAGCGTCAACTTATTTATCTATGATTTATCTTACTCCACTCAAGTCTTAAGATCAAATCATATTGTGCAACAAGTATTTCCACTAATTAATTAATCCTTCCGGGCAAAATTAATTAGCTAACATGCATCGATTAAGGGCCCTTTAATCTAGCATGAGATTTAACACATCTTGATCACAAGCCTAGGATGAAAGGTAAAAAGGTAATCAAAGGGACATCATGTGAACATCAATTAAAATTACTAACCCTAGAATCAATCAATGAATTTAGCTAGACATAATTGAAATTAAACAAGAAATAGATGGAGAATGCATATTATTAATATGAAAAGAGAGATTACAACCCGTCCGGATGAACTCTGAGTCTTCAATCTCCGAAAAAGTAGAAAAACAATAATAATTGCTGCCTTGTAAAAAGTTCTAGTATCAAAGGAATTAAAATTGCAAAAAAATTGTAAAAGTGTGCTAAAGATGATAAGAGATGATAAAGGATGATAAACTAGGTCTAGAAGGAGGTGTATATAGCCTATGGGAGTTAAACTCCCGATTAGCACTAATCTAGGAAACAAAATCTATCCAAAAGAGTCACAATCCGTCAAAATTCGAGAACCCGCGGAGCAGCCTATCGGACGCACCTATCGGCCGATAGGCTGGCCCGATAGTTGGTCTGTCGGTCGACTTCACTCGATAGGGCTCGAAACACCTGTCGGACGCACCTATCGGCCGATAGGCTGGCCCGATAGGTGGTCTGACTTTTGCAAAAATCCGTTTCTTCCGTCCGTTTGACTCGACTCTCGGTCCTTTGTCTCGTTTTGGGTCCTTTTGGCTCTAAAAACCTGCAAACACACTAAAACCAACCCAAACGCGTAATACGGCTCGACTAATCATAATTAAGCCAAATACGAGCACATTAATCACGAAACGAGATAAAAACCTAGTATAAAATCCTAGAAAAATGTGGTAAAATTACCACCTATCAAACCCCCCCAAACTTAAGCCTTTGCTTGTCCTCAAGAAAAAAAGAATTCAATTCAATAAAAGAATGTCGTGAATCATCGTGCAACTCATAGTGTTCAACCTAATCAATACTATCCTGTAATTCTCTCTAAATAATCCGAGTGTCGTAAAAGCGAGCTGCACTCAGAATAATGATTCCGCAAAGTAATCAAGTTCAGTCCTAATCACTCGTTCATGAAGAAAATCCAGCTCAAATATTAACAAAACGTGAGTCAAATCGACCGTCAATATGAAAGGCTAAAATAAACAAGCTAGTTCGTCCCGTTACACAGTCTAGTGGCACAATTTTCACGAGTTTCATAACAAATAAACCTCGGACAGTATTCCCTTATATATATGTTCAAGAATTTGATTCGAGTTGACCACTAGGTTAGGATCTCGGGATGTTTCATCGGGGTAATCATAGGGTGGAACTTCCATTCTCATGTATTAGGAAACCGTTTGACGTAAAAGACACTCATGGGGCACATGGATGCTTCTAGTTACTAAGTTCCCGTCTACAGTGGAGAAACAACTCGAATATATAATTTCCGCATGTCCGAATCAAGGTCGCCGTTTTGCGCGAGAGTAAACAATGGTCACGCGAATACCCCGGTTACTAGGCTCCTATCATTGGCACATGTGAAATATCTAAATCACTAGTCTAATCGGGGCCGTTTTACGCGAGGGTAAACAACGGTCACGCGAATGCCCCTTACTAGACTTCCCTTCATAGAACAACATTATCTCGACTTTTGGGAAAAACTGACCGACTCTAAACTCAATCTAAGTGCCAACACGACTAAAAAAACAGTACGACTCACTATCCGGAAGATGTAACCAAACGTATTGACGGTGATTTTAAAACAAGTATGTATCGTCTCTTATCTGCCAAGACCTCTACAATCGCGAAAAATTTTGGACCTAAATGAATACTATGCAAAACAGAAATAACTGACTACAACTCGACTAAAACTCGACCGTTTCTTCAGAGAGAAAAACACTGTCGTAACATCGGTATCACACAAATAGAAGCACGAAAAATTCACGAATAAAGAAAAACTAAGACAAGCAAGGCTATCTAAAAATTTTTTTTACGCAAAGTAGACCAAAATCTAAAAAAAACTATTTACCCAAGCAAGGCATCAAAGCAAACAACGAAAAGCAAATAAAAGCAAACATGAAAGCAAAAAACTACTACGACCTAAAAAATAGAAACTAGCAAACACACCAAACGAAAATGAACATAAAAATCTAAAAACTAAGCAACAAAAGCCAAATCCACGCAACACCAATATGAGAAGCACAAATAAAAACAACGGGCACCAACACAAGCAAAAAGTGATACAAGGCATACAAGGTACTCACACGTGCTGAAATTAACAAAGCCGCACTTCCCCCCCCCCCAAACTTATTTCGCATCCCAAAGGAGGAATAAGTTTGAAAAGAGAAAGGAGTGGCTTTGTTAACGGAGTACCTGATCACTGCGGCGGAAATGGCGGGTTTGTCGGCCGAGAGCTCCCTTTCCTTCTCTGTGGTTGCCTTAGACTTTCCGGCCTTACACGGCTTCGACTTCTTGCTTTGATTTCCAGCCATTTCAAAGTTCCTACAAAACAACCATCCAATCAATATCCAATAAGCAACTCATAATGCAAACATTCAACGAGTGTCGACATAATCCAATAATCCCACAATATCAACTAAGAGCCCTATAATGTCCAATAAACATCAAAATCATAGACCCGACAACCATATACTACGATCAACAAATCACACAACCTCCCCCAAACTTCGACTCCCCATTTCATATTCAAAGGATCAAAATCACAACCCACAATAACAAAACAACACACTACGATCATATTAGGACAAATTCTCTCCAATCCAATCTAATTCATTCAAAATTGAATCATCATCAACAATTCAACTCATATCAATCCCAATTAACAATTCAATTCAACAAATTTACCCAATTTCAACAAATTGAAATTAGGGTTCTTCCAATTTGGGGTTTTTTTCAAAATTGCTCAATTTCATCAATTAATCCCCAATTCAAGTACCCATGAACAATCAAGCATAGATAACATGTTTCCATCAAGATTCTATCAACAATCGGGCATAAAATTCACAGAACATCAAAGTCTAACAAAAGCCCCCAAAAAGTGGATCCCCAATTCGAATTTCATCAAAACTCCAAAAAGAATCCGTCAAAGTGCTTCAAAACATGTATAGAATTGAAAAACAAGAGGATTAAGTGTCGAAATTAAGTACCTTGATCGAATTTTTAAGGAAGAACAGTAGAGAAAATCGCCCCTTGTGTTCTATTCGGCCGAGAGGTGTGTGTGTGTGTGAGAAAAACGGGTGATTAAGGTGTTTAAAAGGGGTTATTAATCAACCGGGTCGAAGCGGATACTGGACCGGGTATGTCCTATCGGCCTGGCCTATCGGCCGATAGGCTGGGCCGATAGGCACTCCAGAAACTTACGTACCTGATTATCGGGCGGGACCTATCGGTCGATAGGGTCTGCATATCGACCACTGCTTGTAACATTTAATTTTTTCAATTTTTCTCAGCCTATCGGCCGGGCCTATCGGCCGATAGGCTCGCCCGATAGGCTCGCCAGTCTCAAAAAAATTTTCAACTTTTTCTATTTCGCATACTTGGTCCCGTTTTCGCTTGGATATGGCGATTAAAGACCTGCAAGTATCCAAAACTCGGCGTGCATGGATTAGAACTTAACAAAACTAACAAAGCTACTACGAAACTAGAAACTACAAAAATCACGCAAACGAACAATCGAAAACAAACGAATAAAATGAACTAATATACATACATTGGGTTACCTCCCAACAAGTGCTACGTTTAACGTCTTTAGCTAGACGATACCTCATTCATTCCGGGTCTTCGAGGTAAGTAACATACTTCTCTTCGTGGTGCAACGGCTTGAAATAGTGCTTCATCCGATGTCCGTTCACAATAAACTTGTTCCCATCTTCTTTCATCACGACACATGATCCGTTTTGATTTACTTGAAAGACGGTGTATGGACCAGTCCACTTCGACATCAACTTCCCCGGAAATAGACGAAGCCGAGAATTGAAAACGAGCACTTCGTCTCCCGGGACGAAGTCCTTCTTCCGAATGCGATCATCGTGAAACTTTTTCGCTCTTTCCTTGTAAATCCTCGCATTTTCGAAAGCCTCGTTTCTCCACTCGTCGATTTCCAGCAGCTTCTCTCTTCTCGTTTCTAACTTCGGCACCTCGATCGATCGGTCCTCAGCGATAACTCCCCCTTGAACGGGTTTGTTGACATCAAGATAGCATACGTCCCTCTCATTAGATCGAAACTCGTTCGCCTCCAACATTCGAACATATTTTGGCAAATCCTCGGAAATTTCTTCAACATCGGAATGTGAGTAAATGGATTGTGAAATGCAATGCTCCAACAAGTCGGTCGGGGGCGGCATAATAGACTCAATTGCATAACATTCCTCGGGCGCATCCTCGGGCTTCTTCATCGCGTCATAGATGGAAATTTTCAGATTTTGATCATTAACCCGGAAGGTAAGATCACCCTATTGGACGTCGATAAGTGCTCTCCCCGTCGCTAGAAACGGTCTCCCAAAGATCAATGGTTGATTCTCGTCCTCAGGCATATCAAGAACTACGAAATCGGCCGGGAAGACTAAGTGTTGGACTCTAACGAACACATCCTCCACAACTCACCTCGGATAAGAGATCGACCGGTCCGCCATGAGTAGAGAAATGGTAGTCGGCTTCATCTCCCCAATCTTCAACCTCTTAAAGATGGATAGAGGCATAAGATTGATGCTTGCCCCGAGATCACACAACACATTACTGAACGTTTGGTCGCCAATCATGCATGTCAAAGTAAAACGTCCAGGATCATTCTGCTTGAGCGGGAGCTTGTTTTGAATGAAAGCGCTAAACACCTCTGTCAAATTTATTGTTTCAAACTTCGCCAACTTCCTCTTGCTTGCCACAACGTCTTTCAAGAATTTAACGTACCCCGGCATGTCTCTCAAAGCGTCTAGAAGTGGAATGTTGATATTCACCTTTTGAAACATGTCGATAAACCGTTGAAGCTTTTCATCATATCTCGACTTGGCCAATCGCTGTGGAAATGGAGCTTTTACCTCAAAATCCTTCACATTCGAACCTAAAGGAGCCTTTCGACCGATAGGGGGGTCGATAGGCTCAATTTCTGGTATTCTGTCTGGGTATCGGGTGGGCCTATCGGCCGATAGTCTTGGCCGATAGCCCTGCTGCGTTTCATCTTCCTTCTCGTTCTTGGCTCCCGTTTCTAGTACATCCTCGTTTCCAGATTCCTCAACTTCAGCCCTATGATTACTGTACCTTGTCCCACTCCGAAGCTCGATTGCGTTGCATTGTTGCGTCTTCGGGTTGGTCTCGGTACTGCTCGGAAAATGGCCCGGCTTATGAATTCCGGCTTGGGCGTTCGCCATTTGACCCATTTGGGTCTCCACCATCGACATCTGCTTTGTCAAGGCTATCACTGAGTTTCCAATAGATGTCACACTATGCTCGAGAGCCCCGAACCTCTTGTCTGCTTTATAAATAAAATCTTTTTGACTCGCCTCTAACCGTTCCAACATCTCTTCCATCGGTGTCTTAGCAATCGGCTCTTGAATAACCCCGCTTTTCACGTTAAATCCCGGTGGTGGCTGAAGAGCATTGTTCGGGTTGGCATAGGAGAAATTAGGGTGGTTTTGATTGTTCGGATAATAGTTCCCCCTATTTCCCCCTTGCCGGAAGTTTCCTCCTTGCACGTAATTTACATCCTCCTCAATTGCAATAGGCTCGTTTAGCTCTTCAAAAACTGCATTGACTCCCAAAGTCTTCTTTCTTAGCATCTCAAGCTCTTTTTGTTGTCTTTCAAATTTCGCCTTCAAATCACCGTAGGCGTCCTCGTCACCGGATGGGACCTTTCTTCTCGTCATCTTCCTATCGGTCACCTCCTCGTAATCATTGTTGACCGCTAGCTCGATGAGATTCTTGGCCTCTTCATAATCGTTAGCAAGAAATCCCCCTTTCGAGGAATAGTCCAACTCTCTTCTAGCCTTCCTCGTCAAACCCCGATAAAACCGAATGTAGATTTCCTCCTTGTCAATTCCATGCTGTGGGCATTTGCGAAGTAGCTTCTTAAATCGGATCCATGCCTCGTATAAGTGTTCATCCTCATATTGCTCGAATTGCAAGATATCGTTGATTTGTTTTTGCACCTTCGAGGGAGGATAGAACTGTGCTAAGAACAACCGAGTCATCTCTCTCCAAGTACCAATTTCCTTCCGATCTAGACTCTTGTACCAATCTAGCGCATCGTCTTCTAAGGAGAACCGGAATAGGCGGAGCTTAATGACATCCGGAGGCACTCCGTTTTGCTTGATGGTGGCACATATGTCCAAAAACGACTCAAGATGAGCGTTTGGATCTTCATTAACTCCTCCTCCGTATGTTTGAGACTTCACCGTAGCGATGAGGGACGACTTAAGCTCGAATTTGTTGGCATCAATCTTCCCCCAACCTCCTTCTTGATAATCGTCCAGCTTCGGTCGAAAGCGGGCATTCAAAGGGATCTTCTCGGGACGAGCGAGTTCTAGTGGTGGGTCAACAATGCCGGCCATGGTATCAACGATAGGTATAGAAATAGTCTCGGTTCTCGCTTCTTGCTTCTTCCTCCTCAAAGACTTCTCGATTTCCGGATCCAAAGGAAATAAGTCCTTTCCTTGGGATCTTGTGATCATGCACCGCCTACAAGGAAGAGAAAACAAGATGTGAGGAAACGAGATCGAATATTAATAATAATAGTATACAACCTAAAGTAACAATCTCTTCTTTTTCGAATTATCCCTTTAAGTTTTCTATCAATTCCCGCAACGGCGCCAAAATTGATCATTGAAATTCGCGTAGTATGGTTTTCAAATCCGATCAATTTTAAAATTTGTAAAACCTCGAAGTATTTCCAAGGTGTCGAACCCAAGGGAATTGATGTGTCGAAAATAAAGGAAGTAACTCTACTCAAAATTTGCTATTTAGGAATCCGAAAATTTGGTTTGTTTCTAATTATCTAACTTCAAAATCGAAATATAAAAATTAAATAACAATTAATCCTAAAAATAAAAAATCTAGAACAATAAGATAAGAATTCCAAGTATTATGCAAAGAGAGCAAAATAAAGTGAATTATCTAAATCAAGCAAATAAAGCAAATTAGCAAGATAAAATCACAAGTTGAAAGCTAATTGATCCTAGGGTAGTATCATCTAATTGAGTTCACACAATCCATTCACTTGATTCCTTTTCCCCAAATTTTAATTCAATCCTAGAAATAATCACTCAGCCGATCTAGAATTCCGATCAAGGCAACCTAGAAAGATAGTTAATTTAAACCCTTTTCCCGCAAGGCTCAAAGAATTTAAATCACTTAAAAAGCGTCAACTTATTTATCTATGATTTATCTTACTCCACTCAAGTCTTAAGATCAAATCATATTGTGCAACAAGTATTTCCACTAATTAATTAATCCTTCCGGGCAAAATTAATTAGCTAACATGCATCGATTAAGGGCCCTTTAATCTAGCATGAGATTTAACACATCTTGATCACAAGCCTAGGATGAAAGGTAAAAAGGTAATCAAAGGGACATCATGTGAACATCAATTAAAATTACTAACCCTAGAATCAATCAATGGATTTAGCTAGACATAATTGAAATTAAACAAGAAATAGATGGAGAATGCATATTATTAATATGAAAAGAGAGATTACAACCCGTCCGGATGAACTCTGAGTCTTCAATCTCTGAAAAAGTAGAAAAACAATAATAATTGCTGCCTTGTAAAAAGTTCTAGTATCAAAGGAATTAAAATTGCAAAAAAATTGTAAAAGTGTGCTAAAGATGATAAGAGATGATAAAGGATGATAAACTAGGTCTAGAAGGATGTGTATATAGCCTATGGGAGTTAAACTCCCGATTAGCACTAATCTAGGAAACAAAATCTATCCAAAAGAGTCACAATCCGTCAAAATTCGACAACCCGCGGAGCAGCCTATCGGACGCACCTATCGGCCGATAGGCTGGACCGATAGTTGGTCTGTCGGTCGACTTCACTCGATAGGGCTCGGAACACCTGTCGGACGCACCTATCGGCCGATAGGCTGGCCCGATAGGTGGTCTGACTTTTGCAAAAATCCGTTTCTTCCGTCCGTTTGACTCGACTCTCAGTCCTTTGTCTCGTTTTGGGTCCTTTTGGCTCTAATAACCTGCAAACACACTAAAACCAATCCAAACGCGTAATACGGCTCGACTAATCATAATTAAGCCAAATACGAGCACATTAATCACGAAACGAGATAAAAACCTAGTATAAAATCCTAGAAAAATGTGGTAAAATTACCACCTATCAACGGACATCCTTTCTTTCGGGTGAAAAAGGGGCAAAAACTCAACACGAAGAATAGTATTGATGTTAATCATGCTATGTCATCTAAAGAAATAGAGACATATGCCCCTTCTAAGCAATTGACTATGTCAAAAGCACATCGCTCATTCTGCAAAGTCTGCTCTTTAGCTAAAGTAGGAGCGAGACCTTCCTACATTAAAGATACTAAAGCGAACATCCCATTCTTACAACGTATACAAGGAGATATTTGTGGACCCATCCACCCAGAATGCGGACCATTTAAGTAGTTTATGGTATTGGTGGATGCTTCGACACGCTGGTCACATGTCGCACTCCTTTCCATTCGAAATGCTGTATTTGCAAAACTCATAGCTCAGATCATTCGTCTAAGGACTCACCATCCTGATCACCCTATCAAGTCTATTCGACTCGATAATGCAGGAGAATTTACATCTAAAGTATTTGATGACTACTGCATGTTAATCGGAATCGATGTAGAGCATCCCATTCCCCATGTGCATACAAAAAATGGTCTCGCAGAGGCAACCATTAAAAGAATCCAAATGGTAGCACAGGCATTGGTTTTGCGCACCAATCTGCGCATCTCTGCTTGGGGATATGTAGTCCTACATGCACCCATACTTATTCATTTCAGACCCACCGTTGGCCAACCATTTTCTGCGTACCAGTTGGTAACTGATATGAACCGGATATTTCACACCTACGCATATTTGGTTGTGCAACATATGTGCCGATTGCGCCCCCACAACGCAATAAAATGGGTCCTCAGAGACGTTTAGGTATTTACGTTGGATACGAATCCCCAACAATTATCCACTACTTAGAACCCTTGACAGGTGATCTCTTTACCGCGCGCTTTGCGGATTGTCACTTCAATGAGTCAGAATTCCCGTTGTTAGGGGGAGAGGAGAAAAAGAAATTTCACAAGGAACGACATAAATTGTCCTGGTACGCCCCGAGTCTGTCTCATTATGATCCCTGTACCTCACTATGTGATCGTGAAGTACAATGAATCCTCGATCTTCAGAACGTAGCAGATTCGATGCCTGATGCGTTTACTGATATCGCCAAAGTGACAAGATCACACATTCCAGCTGCAAATGTGCCTGCAAGGTTAGAAGTCCCCAATAAGTGGCATATCACCAATGTACCGAGTGATGCAATCGCACCTAGTGGAAGCGCGATCGAGGCCGTGGCTCCCAAAAGGAAAAGAGGGAGGCCACCCGGTTCGACAGACACCCGCCCAAGGAAGAAAAGGACAGGTGAGGCACAAATCAACCCATTAATCATCAATACTGGGAATCCTTCCCACGAGATCATCTCTGACTATAGCTATGTCCATGAATAATTAATAGGGGACGCCCCGGAGATCGATTCAGCATTAGAAAACAAAGAGATCTCGATCAACTATGAAAGTGCGTCTGATTTGATGGAACGATCAACCACTCATATTGATGATGTGTTTGCATACACAGTTGCTCAAGAAATCATAGATCAAGATGATGTCGAACCACGCTCTGTTGAAGAATGTCAACAAAGAGCCGATTGGCCTAAATGGAAAGAAGCTATCCAGGCAGAGCTTGACTCTCTGACAAAACGCAAGGTACTTGGCTTAGTAGTGCTAACTCCGCCAAGTGTAAAGCCTGTTGGACACAAATGGGTTCTTGCCATAAAGCGTAATGAGAATCACGAAGTCCTGAGGTACAAGGCTCGCCTCGTTGCACAAGGTTTCTCACAACGCCCTGGTATAGATTACGAGGAAATGTACTCCCCCGTAATGGACGTTATTACGTTCCGCTATCTAATCAGCCTAGTTATTTCTGAAGGATTGGAAATGCAGCTAATGGACGTGGTCACTACGTATCTCTATGGGGATATAGATACGGAGATTTACATGAAAGTGCCCGAAGGCATTTCATTGCCCAAATCAAGTAACTCGAGACCACGGAGTGCGTATTCAGTTTGTTTGAAACGCTCACTTTACGGTTTGAAACAATCTGGAAGGATGTGGTATAACCGTCTGAGTGAATACTTGATTGGAAAGGGATACAAGAACGATGAACTGTGTCCTTGCGTCTTTATAAAGAAAATAAGTTCCGGATTTGCAATCATCGCAGTGTATGTCGACGATATGAATATAATCGGCACTCTTGATTGAATAAGAGAAACCACCGGATACTTGAAAACTGAGTTTGAGATGAAAGATCTTGGGAAGACTCGTTTCTGTCTTGGTATTCAGATAGAACTTAGAGTCTGTGGAATTCTCATCCACCAGTCTGCTTATATCCAGAAGATGCTTAGATGCTTTAACATGGACAAAGCACACCCGGTTAGCACTCCCATGATCGGTCGTAGCTTGGATGCGAAGAAAGATCCATTTCGTCTGAAGGAAGATGACGAAGAGCTTTTGAGAGCTGAAATTCCCTACTTAAGTGCAATAGGCGCTCTATTGTACTTAGCTCAATGTACGCGACCGGACATCGCCTACTCAGTAAACTTACTAGCTCGATTTAGTTCAGCACCGACGCAACGTTATTGGAATGGTATCAAGAATATATTCCGATACCTAAAAGGAACCATTGACTTGGGACTATTCTTTCCCTACAAGCAGGCAAAGGAAGTTGCTTCCGTAAAGGCAAATGCTAAAGTAAATGCTAATGCCATAGAACCTACCCCGACGAACGTATTGGTAGGATTTGCTGATGCAGGGTATCTCTCTGACCCACACAAAGGTCGTTCCCAAACTGGCTATGCATTTGCTATTGGGAACACCGCTATATCTTGGAGATCCACAAAGCAAACCCTTGTAGCTACCTCATCTAATCACACCGAAATTATCGCTTTGCATGAGGCGGTACGTGAGTGTATTTGGTTAAGAGATATCATTACACATATCCGAGGTAACAGTGGACTAAGTAATGTCACTGGAGCACCCACATGCATATATGAAGATAATGCAGCTTGCATCGAACAGATGAAGCTTGGGTATATCAAGGGGGATAACACAAAACACATATCTCCTAAATTCTTCTATAATCAGCAACAACAGGCTCTCCTCAATATTCAAGTAAAGCAAGTCAGATATGAGGAGAATGTGACCGATTTGTTCACCAAATCTCTGCCCAAGGCCGTGTTTGAAAAACATGTGAGAAGTATCGGAATACGGAGAATTTCCAAACTCCCGAAATCGATGTAAAGGTAGAGGGAGAAGGGTGAGTCATAAGGAAACTTACTCACCGACGTTGTACTCTTTTCTTTGACCAAGGTTTATTTTCTCCCATTGGGTTTTGTTACTTGACAAAGTTTTTAATGAGGCAAACGACACATGCACAAGTTTTTCAAAGTATCCTTGATTGATGTACAAATCAGGGGGAGATGTAGACTTGAGGGGGAGTCTTACATCCACACCGTACGTTACACTCTTTTCATTCCAAGGATCATTTTTTCCCACAGGGTTTTTATCACTTGGAAAGGTTTTTAACGAGGTAACAAGATGTACGATTTTAGAGATCGATGGGATGGTCACCTTAGTAGCGCTATGATCAAATGTAATGATCATATGAGAGGATAGATTCAAAGGACGAAGTCTAAACTTGATGTGTCTAGATATTGTACTCTTTTCCCTACGATCAAGACATTTTTCCCACTGGATTTTTGCTTGACGAGGTTTTAACGAGGCAACATGACATGCGCTTGTAGACTAGGCACAAGGGGAGTGTTAAAGGAATAATACACATTGTGTGCCTAAGTCTGTTAGTTTATGGGCTTTCCTAGTTAGGATTTTGATAAGGCCTGTTTATATGTACTTCACCCTATTTAAAGGGATCTCATTGATGGAATAATACAACAACTTTTGCCCTACTTTCTGTCTCAAGTTATTTTCCCTTCAATATATATATATATATATATATATATATATATATAAGTGTGGGGTCAAACAGTGTCTTATACTTTAAATTTTACCAAATAATTTAATTTAATCAGTTAATTCATCCGCTATCTGCTACCTTACTCGTTATAAGCTAGTTTATCCTTTATAAGTTAGCTTATCCATTGTCTGCTACTTTTTGCCAAGCAAATTACACGTACCACTTACACTTGGAGTGTTATTATTATTATTATTATTATTATTATTATTATTGTAAATAAAATTAAAATTGAGTAGAGGGGTACTTGAACCCCTATGATACAAAAAGAAATCCCAGCAAGGGAATTACAGGAGATTCTATCTCGGATGCACATTAATGGATTGAAGAACCAATCACTTAAGCTAAAACTAAAATGGCTAGGAACCGCGGCTAGCCCTTTCCCGCCCGACCGAAACCCTAGTCCTCGGCCTAGATCCCGCCGGTGACCATCCCAATCTGCAAACTCAAGCCGCCGGTCACCATCCCAGTTAAAAAAAAACGAAATCAACTGAAACCCCAGTCCCTCCATCCGCGTCCACCGTCTTTTTCTTCTTCTTCATCATCAACAAGAAGATCAGATCTCCATTTCCGACCCGCCGCCAGCAAACCCTAGTCACGCTCGGCCAGAAAATCGCGACTCTGAGTCCAATATGTCAAATTGGATAAGCCATCTTGATACAATAAAAATAAAAATGAGTTTTTACAGTTTATCATGAGTACTTTTCATGATAAAATTTTAATAATGGGACCATATTATTTTTCTAAATCAAGATATGGTCAAAGTTAATTCTGATGCTGTAACACCTCCAAAACCAACCGGGAATATTACAGTGCCGTGGGGCCCGCGTCGGAACCCACAAGGCTAAAAATCATTTTCAAAATCGTTCAAACACGCCAAAGAGACAAAAACGGTATTTATTTTATGAATAATTAAATATTTTCCAAAATATAGTTCTCATATACCGTAATAAAATACCATTTGAAGATTACAAGGCAAAAATACCAGGTTTCAACAATTTGCAAAATAGTTTGAAAAAGTTTTACAAAATAACACAAGTTTGCAAAATACCAAAAAAGCCATTTCAAAAGTATACGCGAGTTGGTAAAATACCGGAAACCATTTTAAACTATACAACAGCGGATATAATCATAATAAAAATACAATTGCAGCGGAATCATAACAGTCAGGAAAATACTCGGTCCCAAACACATGCCATAGCCAGTATCACCGAGAAGCTCATCCCTTCACGACTGCTACTAGCTCGATCTCCGAGTACCTAAAAGATAAAGCCCACGACGGGGTCAACCATAATACTCAACAATGATAACGATCACATCAACATAAACAATTACATATCAATGTAATTACAGAGTAAGAATATTTCCAATGTAATCTTACCGTAATAACCTCATCAACTCGTGGTAACTCATATCAAATCAACTCTTACCTCAATCCACACTTCGCACTCTCAAGTGACGAATGGATTCGAAAATAACCATCTGTACTGTATTCAAACAATGCCAAGATTCTCAAAAATATAAATATATCTCCGATATGGAATAATCTGTTCATGACAAATTCAGTCCGCTGGATCATACAATCGAATCCCAATTCTGATAGAATCGATAACACACGATACATCTGTAGATCAACTGCCCCGAAACAATGATAAGTCCCGGATATCGATACAAATTATGAATGCTCACACAATCAATAATAATAAACAACCAATGCATCAAAATGAGAATATCCTCGACATGATAACTCTACACAAGATCAACGAAGGACCAACCACGAACGAGAATACCATTGATGTGGTAAACTCCAATAAGATCAATAAAAGATCAACAACGACCGAGAATACCAACGATACGGTAAACTCCAACAAGATCAATAAAGGATCAACAACGACCGAGAATACCAACGATAAGGCAAACTCCAAACGGAATCAATAAGGATCAATAACGAACGAGATTACCAATGATATGGTGAACTCCAAACGAGTTCAATAAAGGATCAATAACAAACGAGATTACCAACGATATGGTAACTCCAAACGAGATCAATGAAGGATCAATAACAAACGAGATTAACAACGATATGGTAACTCCAAACGAGATCAATAAAGGATCATAACAAACGAGATTACCAATGATATGGTAACTCCAAATGAGATCAATAAAAGATCAACAGGGACAGATATACGAGCAAATAAAATCGTCAAACATATACAGATCACATATATGATATATGGGATCTCGAAGACAAACCCGACCATACATGGACTAAGAACGACCAATCAATACGGCTAAAGATGGATGTCACGATACGCTAGATTCGGAAATATGTCCGTGCACAAGCCACCCACGTGTATCGATCGAATACATGTCTGGTCCCGTACCTAATTAGTCTCACGAAGTACGTCTCGTGTGCACAACTCAATGTGAGGTCGAAACCAACACATGACAACACGTGCCCGCCCTGAAAATCATACACTTGACCAATCAGTACATATCTGACTGCAGATATGTCACGATACAATATGACAACGAAACTCGAAGGAACGCATATCCATTAAGGCTCAGAAGATTTCCCAAGTGAGCAACGAAAGCTCGATAACAAAAGACCGACACGACCACAATGTCGTATTTCCGTCAGACAACATTTATGCTCAACAATATATATATAATATTAACACATAAACTCCCAAGGTCGCAACGGAAGCATCTATACAGGAATACTCCGGACGTGTGTACCATACACGTTTTATCCCTCAACACATCGGCCAATTAACACATAAATGCCCAAGGTCGCAACCAAGGGTCACGGAAGCATCTACTCGGGAATACTCCGGATATTATCACATAAACTCCCAAGGTCGCAACCAAGGGTCACATATGTATCTACACGGGAATACTCCGGACAATGATGCACACTCATTACATGAAATATCGGCATACAACAATGCAACATGATAATTACCATAATTGAGCAATACTAAATTACCTCAAAGCCGGAGACACTAACCTTTCCACGACCAACATCCCTGAATGAGTACACAATTATACGAATAGTCCAAAATGAAATATGGTCCATCTCTAATACCAAACCACCATCTCGAGTTCAATGTTGGCATGATAAACTATCCTCGATACCCCAACATTTCATACAATAAACCATAGATAATTCACATCTCCGTTTCCACCAGACATCTTTAAAATCATAAACATTATGATTTATCTCAGTCCAAGCATAATATATATACCATCATCCCAATAATTCATATTCATAATATCATTGCTATATGAATCATAAATGAAATGAAATCAAAACCATTTATTAAGCATTATGAACCGAACAAGCAAAACTTGCCTTGATACCGATACGACGGAGCCGTTACCAATCCCATTGTCTTCATCTACAAGTTCCTCAGCCCTGACCAAGGCGATCCATGCATTCTCCAATCTCAACTGCAGCACAACGGTTAATAATCAACGATCACTTATCGCAACCTAATGCAACAATCAATTAACAGTACATTTGATAGCAATCAACAACCGATATAACCAACCAATCAAACTCAACGGTTCAATGATATCTCGATCATATACAAAGCCAAACCGTTCCACTCATACAATTACGAATACAAGCCACAATTCGATAATCAATTAATTCTAACAAGTGTCTCAACATTCTCGATTCCGACTTCAATCTCAATTACCGTTTTGACAAGGTTCATTCTTGTTCATATCCGTAAATTCATAGAAAACCAATTATCGTTTACTATCACGAATAATCATATACCAAAATTAACCGTAATCTTTCTAAATTCCACAAAATCACGACATATATAACTCAAGAATTCTTTAAGAACATGAATTAATCCATAATCATGTTTGTAGCCAACAAAACGACGTAATTTGATGTGTACTAACATCTAGACCATCATCTAATTCATAATCCAAGGCATGTATCATCATATTCTTTGACATACACTTCACATAACACTAAGAATCATAGCAACACCACTATAACCATCCTCATACAAAGCAAACAAGGATAACAATACCAAGAATCCGAAATCAAGGTGTAGAGTTCATCAACATACCTCAAGAACATGAACAACACCATCAAACACCTCAAAGATCGACAATATCTTCATATCTCAAGCTCCAATCGATGCCAACAAGCTCGCAATCGACTTAGAATAGACACACTCGGCCTCAGAAGGTTGAAAGATGAAGAAACAAGGTGGAACTCCTCAAAATAGCAAAATGACGGAGTCTAACATATATATAAGCTTTCACGCATTACGTACGTTATAGGAACCTCTTAACGTACGTAATGTCCTTTACGTACGTTATCCGCCTTTGATAGCGTACGTTACGACAATTCAGAACCCACTGTCTCATTTCGTTCGATGTGTTACGTACGTAAGGCCCATGCCATATCGTACGTAACTATGAGTTGACTTCCCACAGTACTATATCAATTTAACGTACGTAATCTACAGTCCATAACGTACGTAATAGTCGACATTGACTCGCCTGTCCACATCTGGACTGAAAGTTGCCGACACCGGGCCTACTAGCCGATCACAGCTCGGACCTGTCCGATTCCCTTCATAACGTACGTTATGTACTCTACCTAACGTACATTACGATCGCACTATTACATACGTAAGCTCCTCTGCTTAGCGTACGCTACGCTTGCACCTTTACGTACGTAAGCTCCTATGCTTAACGTACGTAATGGCTTTTATACTTGGCCATTCTGCTCATGTCTGTCGTCTATATATACCAAACACGTACACGCGAAACATTGAATACATATACTCGTTCCGATAACATTCTCATACGATACACCTGATGCACGATATCCTCAAATACATTTGTCGACCAAATACAACAATTATACAAATACTCTTACAGTATATCCGATATCGAAAGACATATCAAGCATGTAATATCCTAGAATTAAAGATAATCTCGATAGATATACTGGTACAACTGTCACAGTTCCCAAAATTATTCATCCATACTGCATCGGTTCCACTCTGTACAGTACAACTCAGATAAAACAATGCGAAAAATTCGTATAGAAATTCTAGGATATTACATATCTTCCCACTTAAATAAGTTTCGTCCTCGAAACTTAACATCTTGTCATAATCAATATCTCAATCCCGAAATATCTTAAAATCATGCCACCATACTCAAATAATCATAATCAAAACCAAATAACTGAAAGCACATACTTACATATCCGTGAAGTCGATGATCTCCCGTGATACTAGCATATGACTCTCATATAAAGCCTCAACACATAACAACACACACGAATATCACAATTATAGAAATTTTGAAAATATCTCAAAACATTTGGAACCTCCAAAAATCAGTTTGACTCGAAAGTCAGAAAAATTATTTTCAAAAGTCACGCTACTACCGTACCAGTAGAGCCACATAACACAAATGCCCGAGTTTTACGAAACCCAAAGCTCCGATACCATCTTCTGTAAGACCCCCAAAATCAACCGGGAATATTACAGCGTCGCGGGCCCCGCGTCGGAACCCACAAGGCTAAAAATCATTTTCAAAATCATTTCAAACACGCCAAAGAGACAAAGACAGTATTTATTTTACGAATAATTATATATTTTCCAAAATATAGTTCTCAGATACCGTCATAAAATACCATTTGAAGGTTACAAGGCAAAAATACCAGGTTTCAACAATTTCAAAATATACGTTAAGTCATTACTTACACGCACCGATAATATAGTTTGAGAAAGTTTTACAAAATAACCCAAGTTTGCAAAATACCAAAAAGGCCATTTCAAAAGTATACACGAGTTGGTAAAATACCGAAAACCATTTGAAAATATACAACAGCGGATATAATCATAATAAAAATACAATTGCAGCGGAATCATAACAATCAGGAAAATACTCGGTCTCAAACACATGCCATAGCCAGTATCACCGGAAAGCTCATCCCTTCACGACCGCTGCTAGCTCGATCTCCGAGTACCTAAAAAATAAAGCCCACGACGGGGTCAACCATAATACTCAACAATGATAACGATCACATCAATATAAACAATTACATATCAATGTAATTACAGAGTAAGAATATTTCCAATGTAATCTTACCGTAATAACCTCACCAACTCGTGGTAACTCATATCAAATCAACTTTTACCTCAATCCACACTTCGCACTCTCAAGTGACGAATGAATTCGAAAATAACCATCTGTACTGTATTCAAACAATGCCAAGATTCTCAAAAACATAAATATATATCCGTTATGGAACAATCTGTTCATGACCAATTCTGTCTGCTGGATCGCACAATCGAATCCCAATTATGATAAAACCGATAACACACGATACATCTTTAGATCAACTATCCCGAAACAATTATAAGTCCCGGATATCAATACAAAGTATGAATGCTCACACAATCAATAATAATAAACAACCAATGCATCAAAACGAGAATATCCTCGACAAGATAACTCTACACAAGATCAACGAATGACCAACCACGAACGAGAATACCATTGTGGTGGTAAACTCCAACAAGATCAATAAAGGATCAACAACGACCGAGAATACCAACGATACAGTAAACTCCAACAAAATCAATAAAGGATCAATAATGAACAAGAATACTAACGATAAGGCAAACTCCAAACGGAATCAATAAGGATCAATAACGAACGAGATTACCAATGACATGGTGAACTCCAAACAAGATCAATAAAGTATCAATAACAAACGAGATTACCAACGATATGGTAACTCCAAACGAGATCAATGGAGGATCAATAACAATCGAGATTAACAACGATATGGTAACTCCAAACGAGATCAATAAAGGATCATAATAAACGAGATTACCAATGATATGGTAACTCCAAACGAGATCAATAAAAGATCAACAGGGACAGATATACGAACGAATAAAATCGTCAAAGATATACAGATCACATATATGGGATCTCGAAGATAAACCCGACCATCGAACATACCCGACCATATATGGAATATGAACGACCAATCATTACGGCTCAAGATGGACGTCACGATACGGTTGATTCGGAAATGTGTCCGTGCACAAGCCACCCACGGGTATCGATCGAATACATGTCTGGTCTCATACCTAATCAGTCTCACGAAGTACGTCTCGTGTGCATAGCTCAATGTGAGGTCGAAACCAACACATGACAACACGTGCCCGCCCTGAAAATCCTACACATGACCGATCAGTACGTATCTGACTCCAGATATGTCATGATACAACATGACAACGAAACTCGAAGGAATGCATATCCATTAAGGCTCAGAAGATTTCCTAAGTGAGCAACGAAATCTCGATAATGAAAGACCGACACGACCACAATGTCGTATTTCCGTCAGACAACAGTTCACAGCATGCTCAATAATGTATATAATATTAACACATAAACTCCCAAGATCGCAACCAAGGGTCACGGAATCATCTACACAGGAATATTCCGTACGTGTGTACCATACAGGTTTTATCCCTCAACACATCAGCCAATTAACACATAAACTCCTAAGGTCACAACCAAGGGTCACGGAAGCATCTACTTGGGAATACTCTGGACATTATCACATAAACTCCCAAGGTCGCAACCAGGGGTCACGGAAGTATCTACACGGGAATACTCCAGACAATGATGCACACTCATTACATGAAATATCAGCATACAACATATACAACAATGCAACATAATTGAGCAATACTAAATTACCTCAAAGCCGGAGACACTAACCTTTCCACGACCAACATCCCTGAGCGAGCACACAATTATACGAATAGTCCAAAATGAAGTACGGTCCATCTCTAATACCAAACCACCATCTCGAGTTCAATGTCGGCATGATAAACTATCCTCTGTAACACCCCAAACTAGGCGGATATTACAGTGCCGCGGACCCCCAAATGGGACCCACCAGACGAGTGAAAATTAATGAATTTAATAATATAATTGTAGTACCGAACCACATTATATTACCAATTATTCCGATGAGGAGTCTCAAGTACAACACACCCAGGAATACAGAATACATGTATATTTCATATGAAGATAAAAATATACAACACAGAATAAAATGAAAATCCAAACGGAACTGCAGCGGAAAATACACATCAAAGAAACATGAATAAGTAGACAGATTGGGCCCCCCTACTAGTATCACTGGGACTCCTCACCGTTAACGTTCTCTTCCCGTGCCTTTTGCCTTGCCATGACCTAAAAACAACATCCCCAACGGGGTCAGTTACACAGAACAACAATGCTCAAGAGTTGAACAAATACAATAATCACATGAACTAGTTATGAAATCAAGTTGAACGATGGGCATCATAGTACGCCACGAATGGGATGTGCAAGTGCACAAGCCTGCCGAGTGCCCGGCGTCCCGCATAAACACCCGCAAAACTTGGTGTTGGTCCTGAGAATGATGAAGACTGTCCCCACTGTACCAACACGAGTCTTTTCTAGCGCGCTTTGTCCTCACTCACGCGTACCTGAGAAACTTCCCAGGGGGTCACCCATCCCATAACTACTCCAGGCCAAGTATACTTAACTTTGGAGTTTCTATGAGATGGCTACCAGAAAAGAAAATGCATCTTATTGGTATGAGTAGTCCAAATCAATTCATTTAACCACTTTCTAGTGCAGATCTCACAGGTCGAATCGCAAGCCGCGCCTCGCGCATTTTTAAGCTAATGCAGGCAGGATGCTGACCGAAGCCCAACAATCCCCCTCCCAGTATCTGCCAGCATTTCAGCCCCATAGTCTGGAAACCTCCGCGAACTAGATTTGATAACACAGCCCTCTAGCGGCTAGATTCATTCACACAGTCCTCCAACACTTGACATAAGCATTTGTTCCAGCTCCGTTTACTTCTGCTGCGCCAGTATCTCAGTTCCAACATACTAGATTTGATCACATAGCCCTCCAGCACCTGACAACCTCCACAACGCCAACATCTTAGTTCCGGCCAACTGGCAACATTTGCTGCATGCCCGCCTCTTAGTTCCAACACTCTGGCAGCCTCCATTGTAGCATACTTCGAGGGAATTCGCACCCGTGACCTGCTCAGATACCAATTGTTGGTCCTGAGAATGATGAAGACTGTCCCCACTGTACCAACACGAGTCTTTTCTAGCGCGCTTTGTCCTCACTCACGCGTACCTGAGAAACTTCCCAGGGGGTCACCCATCCCATAACTACTCCAGGCCAAGCATGCTTAACTTTGGAGTTTCTATGAGATGGCTACCAGAAAAGAAGATGCATCTTGTTGGTATGAGAAGTCCAAATCAATTCATTTAACCACTTTCTAGTGCAGATCTCACAGGTCGAATCGCAAGCCGCGCCTTGCGCATTTTTAAGCTAATGCAGGCAGGAATAGGATGCTGATCAAAGCCCAACACTTGGCCTAATTAGTCTCACAGAGGCACGTTACCGTGTGCACAATCCAATGTGTCCGGATTCCCGCATATACACAATGACTTTAGTGTGCCCGACTAAAAATTCCATACATATACCACCCGAAACGCAATATAATCCCGGAAGGTCACAATAACAAAAGCGACCATGATGAAGAACAATGAATAGAAAGCCGACAAGGGTCAAGAATGACTCACCGAGGTGAATAATGATGCAATGAGTGATAGATTCAAATGAAATGATTGGGAACATCGTTCCTCGTGAATTGAATGATTAGTTTTATAATTACAAGTCTCAACATGATTGATGTATGATGAATGAATTATATGTATGAATGAACAACAACAAAAGGAATGATTATCCTTTTAACCGAGCAAGAATTAACTTGCCTCAATACCGGTGATGGAATGTCCTTCCTCGAACAAATGTCCTTAATGGAGTTATCGGTCGCTCGAACAACCTTGAATAACACAAGTACCAACAATTCGCTTAATATACGTATCAATATGATCATAACCAATTCAAGAAGTCGATACAAAAATCCCAAATCATTGGGGCATTTAAACAAACACGTTGCAAACAATCTCCAATTGTTTACTACCAATCCCAATGTATCGAATACCAACCTCCAAATGAGTGATTCAATCCAACAGAACATCGTCAATTAAATCAATAATCCAATAGGGATACACAACTCGAGATTACGACAACATCAATCGAAAACCCCCAAATTCCAAAGTCAACATTCAAGGGTTCTTGAGTAATTCTCCAATAATCCAAAGATGATAACCATATGTATATCTCTTCACATATCATGATTATAACATCCAAAACTTCATACACCATTTCCAAAATGGAAATCCAAGGTTTGAAGAAATTACCTTTGAAGATCCAAACTCTTCGATCCGTTGAACTTGTGTTAATTCGTCCTTCCAAACTCTATAATCGAATATAGGTGATAGCAGCTCGAAGTGATCTTCAGAAAATGCCCAAAAATCGCCCAAATAGCCCGGATGAGGAGGAGAAACGAATAAATGACGAAATGGGGCTGAACTGCCCTATATATACCAAACCCAGCTTAGCGTGCGCTAGCCTCTGATACTAGCGTGCGCCAGCGGACTCACCTGGTAGTCCAGTGAACTCTGCTTGCCTCGTTAGCATGCGCTACGTACTTGGTAGCGTGCGCTAACGCCTTCTTCTTAGCATACGTTAACCGAGTGTTAACGCGCGCTATCTGATAGTTGGCGTCCAGAAAAAGGGAGTCCAAAACCTATTGTCCACTGCCCGCTCGAGCCTTAGCGCGCGCTACACTGATTGCTTAGCGTGCGCTACAAATACAACTAGCGTACACTATTTCCACTCCTAGCATGCGCTATGAATTCTCCATTTCAGTCCAGTACCTACTGGACTGTCTGCCTCAATTATGTTAGTGTGCGCTAATGTTGAACGATAGCGTGCGCTACCTATACACAAATAGTGTGCGCTATAAAGAGTACGTAGCGTGCGCTACACCTCACACACAGGTTACCAAAACAATGATAATGAAAATATTCTCATCTCGATTCTCAAACAGGGTTGAACAAAGAACGATACCGATACACGACTCAAAGTTACGCCGAACCGTGAACACGAATTAATGAATATGAATGATTATTAATGAGTGATAATTACTGAGTGACAATTACTGAATGAAAATAAATGAGTTCACAATCGGGTATTACATACTCCCCCCTTAAAAAGAGTTTCGTCCTCGAAACTAAGGGTCAAACAATTCAGGATAACTCTCCTGCATATTATCCTCGGTTTCCCAAGTAGCCTCTTCGACTTCGTGTCTCGACCAATGAATCTTAACCAAAGGAATCGCCTTGTTCCTCAACTGTTTGATTCGTCGCTCTAAGACTCATACAAGACGCTCCTCGTACGTATGATCATCCTCGATCTCGATTTCATCGAATTGAAGTATGTGACTTGTTGGAACAATATTTTTTAGATCATTTTAATGATGTGTTATTAAAACCAAAATTTACTTAAAACATATTTTCTCTTCAGTTAACGTACGTAACACACATCACATTAACGTACGTAACATTCACAGTTGTCTGCAAGATTTTTAGTACAGTTAACGTACGTAATGCATCTTTTATAACGTACATAACATTCACTATTTTCGTAAGTTTTTCTGTACAGGTAACGTACGTAACCAGAGCTATATAACGTATGTAAGGCTTGAATTATTATGACCGTTGGAAAAGCCACTAGCCGTTGCAACAAGTCGTCTCAATCAACGGATCTTTGACCAGAATATTACGTACGTAACCATGAGGTTCATAACGTACGTAACGCATTCTATCGTATCTCACTGGACAGTTTCGGCACCTTCATTACGGCCGTTATTCAGAACATATAACGTACGTAACGTACATAACGTACGTAACCAACAGCATATAATGTACGTAACCAGTTAAACTGTTCCAACGGGAAATTGAGCTCAAGAAGGCTATAAATAGCCACCTTTATGGAGATTGAAGACACACAAGCATTCTGAGCCTACTAGCATACTCAAGCAATATCAAGCAAATATTTTGAGAGATATTCTTATTCTAGATTGTGATACGAGAAGATTTGTTCTATAATTTCCAATCTTCATTCTTGTATCTAAGAGCGATATATCGTAAAAGTCGAGTTTCTACTCGCACTTATTTTGTGTATTGGTTATCTTGTACCTAGAAAAACAAGAGTGTTTTTGTGAGGTTGTTCTTGAGCCCGGAAATCAAGAAGTTGTAAGAAGTTGGCACTAAACTAGAAAGTGCAAATTCCAAGTTCTAAGAAAAGTCCTAGTCGATAAAACTAGGTAGGGGACGTAGGCTTCGTTAATAGCCGAACCTCTCGAACAATTCCTTGTGTTCTTTCTTTTCCGCACTTTTATTACTCCGATATTTTTGCTTCCGCACGAAAAGAGTACAATACTCTTAACTGCACTATTCAACCCCCCTTCTAGTGGCGGTACCAATCTAACAATTGGTATCGGAGCGGTCTCTTTATCACCGGATTAACACCCGCTAGAGAAAAGATCCAAATGGCCTTTATCCACTCCTCCGTTGAAGGCAACGCTCTCAATCGCCCTCCCTTCTTCGATGGTTCAAACTTTATGACATGGAAGAAGAAGATGTCCATCTTCATCCGAGCTCACGATATTGAAATATGGAAGGTCATTGCCCTTGGACCTACCATTCCTAAGAAGACGGATCGCTCTCTCAAAAGTTTCGAAGAGTACGACGATGCCGACTGGAAGAACGATCACTTCAACAGTAAAGCCACTCAATTGCTTTATTGTGCTCTAAATCCAGAAGATCACAATAGAATTTCTTCCTGCGAAACGGCAAAAGAAATCTGGAAAATGTTAGAGATCACCCATGAAGGTACGAGTCAAGTTAAGGAAACCAAAATCAATATGCTTCTTCACGATTATGAACTCTTCACCATGAAAGAAGAAGAAAGCATTACCACTATGCTTGACCGTTTCTCGGCAATCACAAATGGGCTAGCTTCATTCGGGAAACCGATATCAAGTAGTGATAAAGCCAAGAAAATCCTTCGGTCTCTACCAAGAGAATGGGACGCTACCGTTACGGCTATCATGGAGTCGAAAGACCTCAATACAATAGAATTCAGCGCTCTCATCGGATCTCTCATTAATTATGAGATCGTCATCAAATCTCGAAGCTCGAAACCAAAACCTAAGGAGAGATAAAGGACTATCGCTTTCAAAGCCAAAGAAGAAAGCGATCTAGAGGATGAACCTATCGAAGAAGAGGACGAAGAAACCGCCTTTTATGCCAAAAACATAAAGAAATTCAAAAATCTTCTACAAAGGCGCCGGAGAGATAACAAGAAAGAATCAAGGGATGAATCCAAAAAGACTCACTTCCCTCAAAACAAAAAGTTCGACAACACTTGTCGAAGGTGCGACGTTCCAGGCCATTTTGCAAAAGATTGTCGTGCTGCTGCTCCAATAAGTTCATCAAAACCACCTCATGAAAAGTTCAAAAAGAAGGAGGTTTATGTCGCCACATGGAGTGACGATGATGAGGATGATGAACCACAAGTCCAAACCAATCTTGCTCTAATGGCCCGCGCATCCGAAGATAGTGACGAAGAAGTAGAGGTACAAGCAAGGAAGACAACATTATCAAATAAATGGTATGTTGATAGTGGATGTTCAAATCACATGAGTGGAAATGAACATCTCTTCACAGAGCTGAAAAAGGAAGATCGTGGCTGTGTTACCTTTGGCGATAATAAAAAGGGGCAAATAAAAGGGACAGGTAAAATTGGTAAGAAACCTTTACCCACTATTGAAAATGTTCTATTTGTTGATGGACTTTGCCATAATCTCCTAAGTGTTTCCCAACTATGTGACACCGGTCTTAAATTAATTTTTGAAATTACGCATTGCACGGCAATGAGAAAAGACCAAATCGTTTTTATTGGATTGCATTATGGAAATATTTACATTGTTGATCTCCAAGATGAATCTTCTTTTAACGAAAAATGTCTACTTTAAATGCGATGAAAATGCCATTGTTTGGCACCGAAAATTGGGACATGCCTCTTTACCACTTCTTTCAAAATTGGCCAAAAATGATATTGTTCGTGGTCTACCAAAATTGAATTTTAGAAAAGACCACATTTGTGAGGCCTGTATTAAAGGTAAACATGCAAGAGGCTCGTTTAAACCAAAAATGGAAATTTCCACTAGTCGCATTCTTGAATTAATTCATATGGATTTAATTGGTCCGTCTCGACATGCCAGTCTAACAGGTAAACTTTATACTTTAGTTATTGTCGATGATTTTTCAAGATTTACTTGGGTAAAATTCTTAGCCAATAAAGATGATGCTTTTAACGAGTTTATTAAGTGGTGTAAGGTTACCCAGAAGGAAAAAGAATTACCAGTTATCGCCATTCGAACCGATCATGGTGGAGAATTTGATTCTAATCTCTTTGAAGATTGGTGCGATAAATATGGTATTGGGCACAACTTTTCAGCACCTCGGACACCTCAACAAAATGGAGTTGTCGAGAGGAAGAATCGCTCTCTAGAAGAAATGAGCCGAACAATGCTCAACGAGTATGGTCTTCCTAAATATTTTTGGGCCGAAGCCGTTAACACTGCTTGTTATGTTATTAATCGTGTTCATCTCAGGAGGAACAAAATGATGACTCCTTATGAGATTTTTAAAGGTAAAAAGCCCAATTTATCTTATTTTCATCCATTTGGTTGTAAAGTGTTTATTCATAATAATGGAAAAGACAATTTGGGTAAATTCGATTCTAAATCAGATATTGGAATATTTCTTGGTTATTCTACTAATAGTAAAGCTTATTGTGTATTTAATTGTAGAAGAGGCTCGGTAGAAGAGTCCATTCATGTAAAATTCGATGATACAGTTTTACCCCCGAGAAAGGTTGTTTTTGATGATGATGCAGGTATGGTTCCAGCTAACGAAGTATCCGAAGTATCAAAGGAGTTGGAGAAGCTCGACGTAAGCTCGGACAAACAGGAGGAAAATACTTACAACCTTCCTAAAGATTGGGCAAATGTGAAAGACCATCCGATGGAACAAATTCTCGGAAAAATCGATGAAGGTGTACGAACTAGGAGAAATATAAATGATTGTATTAACAATATTGCATTTATTTCTCTTACAGAACCAAAGAATATCGATGAGGCCATAAATGATGAGAATTGGGCTATTGCTATGCAAGAAGAGCTAAACCAATTCGAAAGAAATAAAGTTTGGGAATTAGTTCCGGCACCGGTAGATAAATCAATCATTGGTACCAAATGGGTTCATAAAATCAAAACCGATGATGATGGTCTCCCTATTAAAAATAAATCGAGGTTGGTCGCCCAAGGTTATAATCAAGAAGAAGGCTTAGATTATGAAGAGACGTTCGCTCCTGTTGCTCGTCTTGAAGCTATTCGTCTTCTCTGTGCCTTTGCCGCATACAAGAAGATCAAACTCCATAAAATGGATGTAAAAAGTGCGTTCCTAAATGGAATCATCCAGGAGGAAGTTTATGTCAAGCAACCTCCGGGTTTTGAAGACTATGATCATCCGGATCATGTGTACAAGCTCCATAAAGCTCTCTATGGATTAAAACAAGCTCCGAGAGCATGGTATGATCGTCTAAGCTATTTTCTTATCTCAAATGGTTATAAAAGAGGTAATGTTGATAATACTCTATTCATTAAGGTCTTAAGTGATGATATGTTAATTTGTCAAATCTATGTGGACGATATTGTTTTTGGTGCAACTAACGAAACTCTGTCCAAAGAATTTTCAAATCTTATGAAGGGAGAGTTCGAAATGAGTATGATGGGAGAGTTGAAAAACTTTCTCGGACTCCAAATTAAGCAACTCAATGACGGAATATTCATTCACCAATCCAAGTACGTCAATGAGCTTCTAAAGAAATTTAAGATGGAAGATTGCAAAGAAATATCCACTCCTATGTCTTCCACTCTTAAACTCGATAAAGATGAAAAAGGTAAATCATTGACCAAAAAGCAGTATCGAGGTATGATCGGATCCTTACTTTACTTAAGCGCATCTAGACTGATATAATGTTTGCTACTGTCTATGTGCTCGTTTTCAAGCAAACCCTAAAGAATCTCATCTCATTGCATGTAAACGGATTTTTCGATATTTAAAATATCTTCTTGGTTTAGGCCTATGGTATCCTTCCAGCATTGATTTTCAACTTTTTGCTTATAGTGATGCCGATTTCGGTGGATGTAAAATTGATAGAAAAAGCACCACCGGACCTTGTCATTTTATGAGTTCATGTTTAATTTCATGGGGAAGTAAGAAACAGACTAGTGTCGCTACTTCCACAAAAAGCGAGAATATGTGGTCATGAAGTGCATGTGCACAAGTTTTTTGGATAAAAAATCAATTACTTGATTATGGCATCGAACTTAAAAATACTCCTATTTTTTGTGACAATACAAGTGCCATTAATTTAAGTAAAAACCCCATTTTGCATAGTAGGACAAAGCACATCGAAATTCGTTACCATTTTATTCGTGACCATGTCCAAAACGGGAATGTTCGTCTCCAATTTGTTGGTACTAATGAACAATTGGCAGATATTTTTACAAAACCATTACCCGAAGAAGCTTTCAACTTTATTCGCATAAATTTAGGAATGGGACATGCTGATCATTTTTAAATATTGCATACTCATCATAGTCACATTAAATGGTCATTTAAATCGGGACATCATCGAAAGGAAAAGACTATTCATTTGGTCTTGCTTACGTACGGTAGAAGCGGTCCATTACGTACGTAATAGGACCTTACGTACGTTACATGGTGTTACGTTACGTACGTAACGAAATGCGAGATTGATCCGAGAAAGTTTAGGTTTTTACGTTAAATGCGTTACATAAGGGATATAACGTACGTAAGCGATTGTTGACCCTAACATATATAAACCCACATCGACCGTCCCCTTTTCATTTCCTACAAATCCCTAGCGACATTGACGACGAACTGCCTGCAAATCTTCCTAAACTTCAAGATTATCCATCAAACCTTCACTTTTCGACCGATTCAATCCTCATGGCATCCAGAACCGGAAAAAAGAGAAGAGGAGAAACCTCCCAAACATCCTCCACGGCTTCCGGCGATCTATCATTTCGGAATGCTCAAGCCATGAAAGTTTTCAACGAAATTCTTATCGACGAAGAGGTAACTCCGAGTCACCACTTTGATTTTGAATCTCTGAACTGTGCTGGTGTTGCTATCGAAGAATTCTTCGATATGCTTGGGATAAATCGGTTCGTTAGTCTTGCTCGACCAATTTATGAGGACTATGTAAAAGAGTTTTATGCAAATTTTTTTGTCACTTATGATGCCGACGGACTTGCTGTTGTTAATTCTCTTGTGCGTGGTAAATCAATATCCTTTGATGAGGCGAAACTTTCGGAGATTTTTAGTCTCCCTAATGAGGGTTTTCGATGCAAAGGAGATTTTGCTCCTCCGGACGAAGTCATTAACGACTGGTCCGATGATGAAAGCTATGGTGTTCATGAGTCCAAAGTCCGTGATTTTTTGTCGGACAAAGCCGTTATAAATGTTCATTCCGGGAGGTTTGAAAACAATGACTTTGGGATAAACATTTGTTTGCTTCACGATGCTATCACTCGTTGTCTTATGCCTAAAGTTAATGCTCAGCTTCGACTTGTGAATATCGATATGGAGATTATTTATCATGTGTGGAAGGATCACCAAGTCAACTTTGCGTCTATTGTGCTAAAATGGTTCGTGGAAAAGGGTCAAATTTTCCACAAAAAGAGCTACGCAAAAGTTGATCGACAGAGAAAATCAGGAATGCCGTTTGGTTCTATCTTAACTGAAATTTTGAGAAAGCAGAGTTGATGCATGCAGGGTCCACGGGGTTCCGATTCCTAGGGGGAGCCTCGTCACCGAGGGGACGTTACGGACGATGAGGTATCTTCGCACGAGAAATCGTGGATGGATATACTTTGCGTATATCAAGGATGATGATCGGCTCATAGATGGGGGCACTCTTCCGAGACCGGAGGAGAGGATCACATCGAGGGGGATCGATCATACTAGACCTCGTCCGTCATCTCAGCTTGGTTCCTCCCGTCCTCGTCCGGAATCCTCTTCTTCCCAGATGGCTTCTCGGATGGATAGGCTTGAGAAGGACATGAGCGACATCAAGATCATGGTGAAGAACATCTGCACACATTTTGGGATACCGCCGACACCTCCGGATGCGGACCTTGACTAGTCGGGCTATTCTTTCTGATGATGATGTTTCCTATTTTATTAAAAGACCAAACATTTCATGTTTATGTTTTGACTGTAATGACTATCTTTTTATGCATCATTTTGGTTATCATTTTGTTTAATCATTGACTTGGATTATGTTGATTATTATGGGTATCATTGATGTCTCTTGCAGGTTTTCTCAACTTTTTGTTAATGACAAAAAGGGGGAGAATAATATGTATTCGTTTTTGAAATCAACTTTTGAAATAACCCGTGCGCGTTTTCAGGGGGAGCATATTAATTTTTTGCAGTGCTCGTGTTCAGGGGGAGCCTTATTAAAATCATGTTTTCAAAAACTCACATACGTAAATTTTGTCATCATCAAAAAGGGGGAGATTGTTGGAACAATATTTTTTAGATCATTTTGATGATGTATTATTAAAACCAAAATTTACTTAAAACATATTTTCTCTTCAGTTAACGTACGTAACACACATCACATTAACGTACGTAACATTCACAGTTGTCTGCAAGATTTTTAGTACAGTTAACGTACGTAACGCATCTTTTATAACGTACGTAACATTCACTATTTTCGTAAGTTTTTCTGTACAGGTAACGTACGTAACCAGAGCTATATAACGTACGTAAGGCTTGAATTATTCTGACCATTGGAAAAGCCACTAGCCGTTGCAACAAGTCGTCTCAATCAACGGATCTCTGACCAGAATATTACGTACGTAACCATGAGGTTCATAACGTACGTAACGCATTCTATCGTATCTCACTGGACAGTTTCGGCACCTTCATTACGGCCGTTATTCAGAACATATAACGTACGTAACGTACATAACGTACGTAACCAACAGCATATAACGTACGTAACCAGTTAAACTGTTCCAATGGGAAATTGAGCTCAAGAAGGCTATAAATAGCCACCTTCATGGAGATTGAAGACACACAATCATTCTGAGCCTACTAGCATACTCAAGCAATATCAAGCAAATATTTTGAGAGATATTCTTATTCTAGATTGTGATACGAGAAGATTTGTTCTATAATTTCCAATCTTCATTCTTGTATCTAAGAGCGATATATCGTGAAAGTCGAGTTTCTACTCGCACTTATTTTGTGTATTGGTTATCTTGTACCTAGAAAAACAAGAGTGTTTTTGTGAGGTTGTTCTTGAGCCCGGAAATCAAGAAGTTGTAAGAAGTTGGCACTAAACTAGAAAGTGCAAATTCCAAGTTCTAAGAAAAATCCTAGTCGATAAAACTAGGTAGGGGACGTAGGCTTCGTTAATAGCCGAACCTCTCGAATAATTCCTTGTGTTCTTTCTTTTCCGCACTTTTATTACTCCGATATTTTTGCTTCCGCACGAAAAGAGTACAATACTCTTAATCGCACTATTCAACCCCCCTTCTAGTGGCGGTACCAATCTAACAATATGATGATGTGTTATTAAAATGATCTAAAAAATATTGTTCCAACATGACTAGGGCCGACAACATACTTTTGCAACGGAGAGATGTGAAACACGTTATGAATTTGGCTCAAGGCTGGAGGTAAAGCCAATCGATAAACCAGATCGCCTACTCGATCCAAAATCTCAAATGGTCCAATGAATCTCGGACTCAACTTTCCCCGCTTCCCGAAATGGAAGATACCTCGACTCGGGGATACCTTGACCAAAACGTGGTCACCTGCCTCGAACTCTAATAGTCGACGACGATTATCTGTATATGATTTTTGTCGACTCTAAGCGTTCAGCAAACGACTCTGGATCAACGCTACCTTCTCGCGGGCGGCTATTAGCATATCGGGCTCAGTGCCGATTGATTCTGATAAGTCATCCCAACATAAGGGGGATCGACAACGACGACCATATAAGGCCTCGTAAGGTGCCATCTTTATCGAAGCATGCCAACTGTTGTTATACGTTAACTCGATCAACGGTAGTTGGGCTTCCCAATCATCTTTCCAATTGATAACACATGCCCTCAGCATGTCCTCTAATGTCAGAATAGTTCTCTCTGATTGTCCGTCGGACTGAGGGTGAAAAGTTGTGCTGAAGTTTAGATGAGTTCCCATGGCACGATGAACGGATTTCCAAAAATGTGACACGAATCGCCCGTCACGATCAGAAACGATACTCTTAGGGGTGCCGTGTAATCTCACGATCTCTTTAATGAATAGCTGGGAAAGTCTCTCAGGACCCCATGTATCCTTAATCTCAAGGAAATGAGCTGACTTAGTTAAACGGTCCATAATTACCCAAATTGTATTCATGCCACGACGACTCGTCGGCGAACTCGTGATCAAGTCCATTGAAATATCCTCCCACTTCCATTCTGGGATAGGAAGCGGTTTCAGCATAGCCGCCGGTCGCTGATGTCTATCTTGACGTGCTGGCAGGTTAAACATCTCGAAACAAATTCTGTGACTTCTCGCTTCATATTACTCCACCAGTAATTTTGTTTCAAGTTTTTGTACATCTTGCTAGACCCTGGATGGATAGAATAAGTGGTAGCATGGGCCTCTCTCAAAATCGAGTTTTTCAACTCGTCGTCCGTCGGAACGCATAACCGGTTCTTAAATCGCAAAAGTCCATCCTCATGGACCACAAATCCAGGGGCTTTCCCCTGTGCCACATCATCTCGAATGCGCAACAAAAATGGGTCTGAACCCTGATTCACTCTGATCGCCTCCTCCAGTGGCGATGAAATCTCTAGCATACAAAGTTGCCCTTGCACTTGCTGTAACCAGACCTCGATCTCAGGCCTTAGGAATTCCTGTTGAAGTTCCTTTTGAGCAGTCAAACGAGCAAGCATTTGCTCCCGAACGGACTTACGGCTCAAGGCATCGGCGACGACGTTCGCCTTACCCCGGTGGTATTGTATCTCAATATCATAATCTTTAATCAGCTCCAACCACCATCTCTGTCGCATGTTCAACTCCTTCTGAGTGAATATATACTTCAAACTCTTATGATCGGTGAAAATCTGACAAGTGATGCCATAAAGATAATGTCGCCAAATCTTCGATGCGAATACCACGTCCGCTAGCTCGAGGTCGTAGGTCGGATAGTTGACCTCATAAGGCCTCAGTTTCCGCGAAGCATAAGCAATCACCTTCCCGTTCTGCATTAATACACATCCAAGACCGTTTCTGGACGCGTCGCTATAAACCACGAATCCTTCCATCCCTTGTGGTAAAGAAAGGACAAGCACTGAAATTAAACGACTCTTGAGTTCCTAAAAACTCTGCTGACATGCGTCAGACCACGTGTATTTATTATCCTTCCGCAAAAGGTTAGTCATAGGTTGAGCGATTTTAGAAAACCCTTCCATAAATCACGGGTAATAACCCGCTAATCTGAGGAAGCTTCGAATTTCCTTAACATTCTTCGGAGGTTGCCAATCTCGGATAGCCTCCGTCTTCTGAGGGTCGACACGTACTCCGTCTGATGAAATCACATACCCGAGAAACGTCACCTCGGACATCCATAACTCACATTTAGAAAACTTTCCATAGAGTTGCACGCGCCTCAACACGTCGAGAACCTGATGAAGGTGAAGTTGGTTCTTCTCATGGTCACGAGAATAAATCAAAATGTCATCTATGAAGACAACCACGAACTGATCTAAATAATCGATAAAAACTCGGTTCATCAACTCCATGAATACCGCAGGCGCATTAGTTAACCCAAACGGCATCACCACTAATTCGTAGTGCCCATAGCGTGTTCGAAATGCCGTCCTTGTGATATTTGACTCTCGAATTCACAACTGATGATACCCAGATATTAAATCGATCTTGGAAAATACTGAAGCTCCCTAAAGTTGATCTAAGAGATCATCAATACGGGGTAGGGGATATTTATTCTTGATCGTCACTCTGTTCAGCTCCCGATAATCAATGCACAAGCGAAAAGAACCATCCTTCTTCTTGACAAATAACACTGGTGCTCCCCACGGGGACGCACTCGGTCGAATATAACCTTTCTCGGTCAGTTCCTCCAGTTGATTCTTCAGTTCCTGCATTTCGTTCGAGCCCATACGATACGGTGCTTTCGATATTGGGGACGTACCAGGCTCCAACTCTATCGTGAATTCCACATCTCTCTGTGGAGGCAAACCAAGTAACTCGTCTGGGAATACATCGGCGTATTCTCTCACTACCGGGATATCCGCCAACGTTACTCATGGTTTCTCGGTCTTGGTCATATAGCACCAATAATCAACACAGCCCTGATTGAGTAATTTCACTACTTTCATCATATTAATGACTCTTCCGGAACGGTTGGGGTTACCCCCCTGAAATACACACTCGACTCCATCGTCTGAAATGATAGTGACCATACTCTTACGGACACTAAGTATGGCATCATGACGATCCATCCAATCAATACCCAAAATTACATCTTCCTTAGGTAAGTCTACCACGATCCATCATGACTGAGTGATTAATGAGTTAACATGGTCGACATGATCAAAAATAATAATGATGACTGAGGATTGTTGACTAATGAATGATGAATTAGTGATTCTTATTGCCAAATATTATACCATGGCGTCAGAAATCTTAATGTTCTTTCGGTCTGAGGGGCTTGGCGCTTGCACATGTCACACGTGACGCGGAAGTCCAATGATACTAGTGTGATGAACGATGATTTCAATGAGACACGATTCGGATAGTAGTATTCAAAACCACGCTCCGATACCAACTCTGTAACACCCTAAACTAGGCGGATATTACAGTGCCGTGGACCCCCAACTGGGACCCACCAGGCGAGTGAAAATTAATGAATTAAATAATATAATTATAATACCGAACCACATTATATTACCAATTACTCCGATGAGGAGTTTCAAGTACAACACACCCAGGAATACAGAATACAGGTATATTTTATATGAAGATAAAATACACAACACTAAATAAAATGAAAATCCAAACGAAAACTGCAGCGGAAAATACATATCAAACAAACATGAATAAGTGGACAGACTAGGGCCCCCTACTAGTATCACTGGGACTCCTCGCCGTCAACGTTCTCTTCCCGTGCCATTTACCTTGCCATGACCTAAAAATAACATCCCCAACGGGGTCAGTTACACAGAACAACAATCCTCAAGAGTTGAACAAATACAATAATCACATGAATTAGTTATGAAATCAAGTTGAACGATGGGCATCATAGTACGCCACGAATGGGATGTGCAAGTGCACAAGCCTGCCGAGTGCCCGACGTCCCACATAAACATCCACAAAACTTGGCCTAATTAGTCTCATGGAGGCACGTTACCGTGTGCACACTCCAATGAGTCCGGATTCCCGCATATACACAATGACCTTAGTGTGCCCGACTAAAAATTCCACACATATACCACCTGGAACGCAATACAATCCCGGAAGGTCACATATACCAAAAGACAATACACCTACAGTAATGGGCTTCTTCTCAACATATACCTTATTGGGCCAAATCCTAAAAGGCCCAATAACTTATTCAGGCCCAACAGAAAAACCAGGCCCAACACATTACTGTGGCCCAATGGCTAACATAGCCCATTAAAAATAGTTGAGATTTTACTCTGCAAATATTTAATAAAATGATTAAATATTGTCCAGATTTTACTGTACAACAAAATAAATAAATAATATCTTAATAAAAAAATTATTTATTTTTTCATCACCCAGAATATTTCAAAGGAAGCCAACTCCAACAATGGCTTACCCAACAAGCAGCCCACATAACCCAGAAAATAACAATTATTAAATTATATATAATTTAATTATTATATATAATTTATCCATATATTTTTATAACCAATAAAAAAATATAACCCAAATAATTCAGAGCCACACGATCGATCCACGTATCCAACGTACAGAGCACGATGCACCAGATATATATTTTTAAAACCAATTTAAAAATATAAAAAACAGGAATTATATACGGAATTACCTAAATTAATTAAAAAGCATCAGTTCGCTTTTTATTAATTTTATATTTATTTTTTTGCCCCTCAAAAAATAAATAATTACAAAAAGGCCCCACAACTACACTAACTAGCACCAGAGGCGTTTGCGTACCAAAGTCAACGAAATTGGCCCAAAAGTCAACGATTTTGACTCGGTCCGTCAAAATCAGTACGAATCCCATTAAAATAATATTATTTTAATCAAAAGTAGCCGATAAAACACTGTAGCACGTCAATTTCGACCAATCAGAGAGCGCCACGTGGCACTATAAAAGCGGCGCCAAAACGGGTCGGTAGTAATATTATACTGACCCGTTAAATTGGGGGAGGGGGGGTATAAAACTAACACCACTAGCACCAGATAATGACGATACTTTTTCAACCCCCCTCCATCTGGTGCTACCTCTACGGAGAGCCTCTCTCTCTAAAAGTTACTATTCAAACGCTTGTCTAATTTCGCCGTATTTGCTCGCCGAATTTATCCGAATTAATTTGTGGGCCCATAACACAAGATCTAACACCTTTTCGACCAAAACATACCTACTTTTCCAGAAATCGATGATGTTCTTCCCAAATTCATCCCAGATCTACCCAGAAAATTCCAGATTAATTCGGATTTAATTGGAAAAAATCCAAATTAATTTCGATAAACTCAGATTAATTCCGACTTAATTACCACAAACCCAGATTAATCCAGACTTAATTACCAAGAACCCAGATTAATCCAGACTTAATTACCACGAACCCATATTAATTCAGACTTAATTACCATAAACCCAGATTAATTCAGACTTAATTTCCGAAATTAATATTTATTTATTTAAATTATATTTAAATAAATACCAACACACATATGTCCCAGATGATTACCAGATATTTATTATTTTAATATAATAAATGTTAATATATGACGTATGATGATGTCATCATCCACCAATAAATTAAAAACATTTAATTATATTTTTAATTGGGCTAAACAAACATTGGACTTCCTACAGTACTGGGCTCCATGAACAGTACTGGGTATGAACAGTAAGGCCCAAATGATTCCAAATGGGCCTATATCAGATTAATTATCTATACGGACTAATTAATCACACCGCTGCACTTGCCATTGACAATAAACATAATTAAATCGCCATATTTATTTTTTCCATTGATCAAATAGGATTCAGACAGATTCTCCCAAATACAGAACTTGATTGTGATGAAAGATACACCTCCATCCTCGATATATGAAAATAGACACACTTCTATTTTCACTTCAGTTTTATCAGATTTCTCAAATAACAAATCTGTCCGGCCCAACAAAAACTCCCTCTGTATATTAGGGTTTAGGGTTTAGGGAAAACCCAACTGAACGAGATGCTGGATCGGGGAGAGAGAACAAAACTTAATGGGCCTTCCCGAATACCGGAAAAATTCCCCCAAAACTTAATATATTTAGCCCACCAAAAAAGAGCAGGCCCAATACTCGTACATGCCCAATTACGAAGAGCCCATTCACATATACACATTTACTACAACCCGATAGATATTATCCAGCCCAATAGGCCCAATAATTAATACAGGCCCATTAACAATGGCCCAATAAACATTAACGAGCCCCACAGGCCCAGTACTGATTCAACCCAAGTATACAGCAACACAGGTGGGCCATACTCGACGAAATGGGCCACCATCTGCAAATATAATAACGGCCCATTTAGACCCGGTCCAATAAAAAGAGGATCACCAATTGAACCCGGTCCACACAAAACGACGTCGTTCTCGACTTTGAAATGCCCAATTTCTTCTGCTCCTAAAATTCCCAAAATGCAATATCGAGCGAAGCTGACCTCTCAAATAATTAAATATTATAAATATTTACAAGAATATTATTTTTTTATTATTTTAAAAAAATTTCTGGTGGATTTTGACCGGCTATAACCGGTAAACTCCAGGTTCCCTACGCAAAAGCCTTTGGTGGTAGTTACTGTAGCCACGTGGGGGGCTTTAGTTATTTTATTCGCTACACGACAAAACCGAGTGTGAACGGTTAGTGTCAGCGTGATGATTACGCGTCTTTTTTATTTAATTATTTATTATTAAATAATTAAATATGCCGTAGTGGTGGGCCCGCATTTAGTGGCTGATTTTGAATTTTGAATTTTAAATATATCGTATATATTTAAAAAGCAAAAGTTGAATAAAGTATATTATATATACTTTATGGAATTAAATAATGATTAATTATTTAATTTGAATTTGGCGTACATTGTAAGCTAAGTACTGTTTGTATATTAAGTCGTATTTTGTTTGGATGTTGGAGTCGTGTTTAATCCATGGCGACTTCGTCCGATCCGAAGAAGCGTGCGAGTTTGGAGAGTAACACACGTGCCGAAAATAATGCATATTTTCGAAATAGGGATTTGTACGTATTTTGGCGTACTGTACGCGCATATGGATATAGACGTATATTTGGTATGATGCTGAGGTGTTCTTCTGAGTCATCCGCAGATGATGTGATACAGCTTATGAATGCTGCCTACCATTTAATTGGCGAGTTGGAGGAGGGAATGGAGAAGGCGGGAAATTCAAATTGTATTAGGAAAGTTGAGAACACACCCAAGTGCCATAGCCCCACTCCCTATGTTGCACAGGTGCGGGGGGGCGGGGGCGGGTGCGGGCAGATACGGGTGCGGGGATACGGTTTTTTGAAAATATTAGGGTGCGATACGGCAAGGATACGTCTGTTTATTTTATATTTTATTATACATAACACTTGTTAAATATAAAAAACAACAATTCAAATATTACCATAAAACCAATTCAAATACATAAAACAAGTCATACAAAAAATAATTCAAAATGGCTTTGAGGAGCGGAGCTTTCTGATGCTGTTCGTGAATGCTGCTAAAAGCAAAAGTAATTACTTATTAAATGATTTACTTTTTGTATTTTAGTTTGTTTGATTTACATTTTAAAAATTACAAAAAAACAGTAAAAAAAAAACGCACCGGATACGCGTATCCTGTGCCAGGATACGCGAGTCCGATTTTTTTTTGCACGGATTCGCCACGTGGCGAATCCCGTGGGAATCCCACACGAATAGCACCCGCACCCGCACCCATGCAGTATTCGATACTGCATACTGCTTAATTTTGAAGAATCCGTGCATCATAGCCCACTCCCCATTCCCCTTGTTGTTATTATGTATTTAAAAATTATAAAGACGAGAAATAAAAAAACAATTTTTATTAATACAAGAATTTGATACATTCCCATCGTGGGTTATTGAAGTGCTGTACATAGTAATTTTTTTTTGCTTCTAAAAAATAAATTACAGACTGCTGAATATTATAAGGGGACAACACTCCCATGTTCTGTAAATAGACATGCATACAATGAAGCATACGTCTCTCGAAAGAGGTCGCTGTCATATTCGGCAGTAGATTCTTCTTGAGGCATATTCGAACGTTCAGCCAACTTCTCTGTATTCTTAGGGACTTTCGGAGATTGTAGTTGAGACGTATCTGGACCTCCGCCATTAAATTCTGTCCGAATGTGCTGTTGTATAGGACTGCTCGTATCCATATGGGATTGTTTATTGAGTCGTAGCAAACACCTGTACGCATCTGTTGGTCGAATTTGGTGGGATTCCAGACATCCATTCCTGTGGAATAATGCACATCCACACGTCAGATTAAATCGGGCTCTTTGCATTTGATGTTTCCTCAGAATTTTGAAGTATGACTTCTGAGGAATTCGAGACGCTCGAGTATAGTGATTCTGAGAGTTTGATGAAGATGGCATTTTTAGATGTCAAATCACGAAGATCCTGGTGATCAGGACGATCTAGATATTCTTCGTAACTAGAAGCAGGACCTGGGTTACAAAGAATTATTGACGGGACCCCTCCTTTTATTAGACGGGGTTTGGCATATTTACAGTTGGAGGTCCAGTCGTGTTGGGCTCCAATTAGTTCCTTCCAGTGTTTTAAATACGCTGGAGGAACATCATCGATGATGTTGAAATAGACATCATCCCTGTGTTTGTTCATGTCGATATGCCCAGAATAATAATTGTGTGGGCCGAGAGAGCATGCCCAACACGTTTTCCCTATTCTGGAAGGACCTTCTATTATAACTGAAATTGGTCTGTGAGGACAATTTTCTGGTGGAGTTATATTAGAGGAGACCCAATTGGATAATTCGGGAGGGATGTTAACAAAGGAATTAAAAGAAGTGGTATATTCAGGAGGAGGTTTAATAAAAATGCGGTTTAAATTGGAATCTAGTTTATCGAAACTAAGTAAAAAAGTTTTTGGATCAGCCTCCTTAATTAAAGACAGAGCACTACCTTTGGAATCGGAGGCAAGCACAGCGGCGTACACCTCATTCATTTTAGAAATGGAGGATTTTTGTCTGGGATCCCCTTTGAAATGTCCATGGTCGATAAAGTCGTATTCTTTGGAAATATATTCGTGTACAGCAGAAGACGACCTAGCACCTTGGACATTTGGGTGAAAAAACCTATTTGTTTCAGGGGACGATTTCATATCGAAGAAACGGGAATTGTAAGTTTGAAATCGTCCTTGGAACTGAAGAAGACAGTGGAGATGGAAATTTCCATCTTGGTGTTGCTCTCTGGCAACACGAACATACAGAGGTGAGATTGGGAATGGTAGATTTAGAATTTGTCTGAGGGCTTCTTCTTTCTGGAGTGGACATTAAGGATAGGTTATGAAAATATTTTTGGCGTTAATTCGAAATTGAGGAGCGCGAGGCATTTTAAAAAAAAAATATGAATTTCTAGGGAAAAATTTTTAGAGAGAGAAACTTTTAGAGAGAGACGCTCTCCGTACAGGTAGCACCAGATGGGGATCGATTTCAAAGTATCGTGGATATCTGGTGCTAGTGGTGTTAAATATATAGTGGTGACTGGGGGTGGCTCTAATATTACAGAGCCACCCCCGATTGCAGGTCATTTTCGCGGATGGACGGCCCAGATTAATTGGGTGGATTTGATCTGATGATTCTGGTGGGTTTTGACCGGCTATAACCGGTAAACTCCAGGTCCCCTACGCAAAAGCCTTTGGTGCTAGTTACTGTAGCCACGTGGGGGCTTTAGTTATTTTATTCGCTACACGACAAAACCGGGCGTGAACGGTTAGTGGTAGCGTGATGATTACGCGTCTTTTTTATTTAATTATTTATTATTAAATAATTAAATATGCCGTAGTGGTGGGACCCGCATTTACTGGCTGATTTTGAATTTTGAATTTTAAATATATCATATATATTTAAAAAGCAAAAATTGAATAAAGTATATTATATATACTTTATGGAATTAAATAATGATTAATTATTTAATTGGATTTGGCGTACGTTGTAGGCTAAGTACTGTTTGTATATTAAGTCGTATTTTGTTTGGATGTTGGAGTCGTGTTTAATCCATGGCGACTTCGTCCGATCCGAAGAAGCGTGCGAGTTTGGAGAGTAACACACGTGCCGAAAATAATGCATATTTTCGAAATAGGGATTTGTACGTATTTTGGCGTACTGTACGCGCATATGGATATAGACGTATATTTGGTATGATGCTGAGGTGTTCTTCTGAGTCATCCACATATGATGTGATACAGCTTATGGATGCTGCCTACCATTTAATTGGAGAGTTGGAGGAGGGAATGGAGAAGGCGGGAAATTCAAATTGTATTAGGAAAGTGGAGAACACACCCAAGTGCCATAGCCCCACTCCCTATGTTGCACAGGTGCGGGGGGGCGGGGGCGGGCAGATACGGGTGCGGGGATACGATTTTTTGAAAATATTAGGGTGCGATACGGCAAGGATACGTCTGTTTATTTTATATTTTATTATACATAACACTTGTTAAATATAAAAAACAACAATTCAAATATTACCATAAAACCAATTCAAATACATAAAACAAGTCATACAAAAAATAATTCAAAATGGCTTTGAGGAGCGGAGCTTTCTGATGCTGTTCGTGAATGCTGCTAAAAGTAAAAGTAATTACTTATTAAATGATTTACTTTTTGTATTTTAGTTTGTTTGATTTACATTTTAAAAATTACAAAAAACAGTAAAAAAAAACGCACCGGATACGCGTATCCTGTGCCAGGATACGCGAGTCCGATTTTTTTTTTTGCACGGATTCGCCACGTGGCGAATCCCGTGCGAATCCCACGCGAATCGCACCCGCACCCGCACCCATGCAGTATCCGATACTGCATACTGCTTAATTTTGAAGAATCCGTGCATCATAGCCCACTCCCCATTCCCCTTGTTGTTATGATGTATTTAAAAATTATAAAGACGAGAAATAAAAAAACAATTTTTATTAATACAAGAATTTGATACATTCCCATCGTAGGTTATTGAAGTGCTGTACATAGTAATTTTTTTTGATTCTAAAAAATAAATTACAGACTGCTGAATATTATAAGGGGACAACACTCCCATGTTCTGTAAATAGACATGCATACAATGAAGCATACGACTCTCGAAAGAGGTCGCTGTCATATTCGAGAGTAGATTCTTCTTGAGGCATATTCGAACGTTCAGCCAACTTCTCTGTATTCTTAGGGACTTTCGGAGATTGTAGTTGAGACGTATCTGGACCTCTACCATTAAATTCTGTCCGAATGTGCTGTTGTATAGGACTGCTCGTATCCATATGGGATTGTTTATTGAGTCGTAGCAAACCCCTGTACGCATCTGTTGGTCGAATTTGGTGGGATTCCAGACATCCATTCCTGTGGAATAATGCACATCCACACGTCAGATTAAATCGGGCTCTTTGCATTTGATGTTTCCTCAGAATTTTGAAGTATGACTTCTGAGGAATTCGAGACGCTCGAGTATAGTGATTCTGAGAGTTTGATGAAGATGGCATTTTTAGATGTCAAATCACGAAGATCCTGGTGATCAGGACGATCTAGATATTCTTCGTAACTAGAAGCAGGACCTCGATTACAAAGAATTATTGACGGGACCACACCTTTTATTAGACGGGGTTTGGCATATTTACAGTTGGAGGTCCAGTCGTGTTGGGCTCCAATTAGTTCCTTCCAGTGTTTTAAATACGCTGGAGGAACATCATCGATGATGTTGAAATAGACATCATCCCTGTGTTTGTTCATGTCGATATGCCCAGAATAATAATTGTGTGGGCCGAGAGAGCATGCCCAACACGTTTTCCCTATTCTGGAAGGACCTTCTATTATAACTGAAATTGGTCTGTGAGGACAATTTTCTGGTGGAGTTATATTAGAGGAGACCCAATTGGATAATTCGGGAGGGATGTTAACAAAGGAATTAAAAGAAGTGGTATATTCAGGAGGAGGTTTAATAAAAATGCGGTTTAAATTGGAATCTAGTTTATCGAAACTAAGTAAAAAAGTTTTTGGATCAGCCTCCTTAATTAAAGACAGAGCACTACCTTTGGAATCGGAGGCAAGCACAGCGGCGTACACCTCATTCATTTTAGAAATGGAGGATGTTTGTCTGGGATCCCCTTTGAAATGTCCATGGTCGATAAAGTCGTCTTCTTTGGAAATATATTCGTGTACAGCAGAAGACGACCTAGCACCTTGGACATTTGGGTGAAAAAACCTATTTGTTTCAGGGGACGATTTCATATCGAAGAAACGGGAATTGTAAGTTTGAAATCGTCCTTGGAACTGAAGAAGACAGTGGAGATGGAAATTTCCATCTTGGTATTGCTCTCTGGCAACACGAACATACAGAGGTGAGATTGGGAATGGTAGATTTAGAATTTGTCTGAGGGCTTCTTCTTTCTGGAGTGGACATTGAGGATAGGTTATGAAAATATTTTTGGCGTTAATTCGAAATTGAGTAGCGCGAGGCATTTTTTAAAAAAAAATGAATTTCTAGGGAAAAATTTTTAGAGAGAGAAAGTTTTAGAGAGAGACGCTCTCCGTACAGGTAGCACCAGATGGGGATCGATTTCAAAGTATCGTGGATATCTGGTGCTAGTGGTGTTAAATATATAGTGGTGACTGGGGGTGGCTCTAATATTACAGAGCCACCCCCGATTGCAGGTCATTTTCGCGGATGGACGGCCCAGATTAATTGGGTGGATTTGATCTGACGGTTCTGGTGGGTTTTGACCGGCTATAACCGGTAAACTCCAGGTCCCCTACGCAAAAGCCTTTGGTGCTAGTTACTGTAGCCACGTGGGGGGCTTTAGTTATTTTATTCGCTACACGACAAAACCGGGCGTGAACGGTTAGTGGTAGCGTGATCATTACGCGTCTTTTTTATTTAATTATTTATTATTAAATAATTAAATATGCCGTAGTGGTGGGACCCGCATTTAGTGGCTGATTTTGAATTTTGAATTTTATATATATCATATATATTTAAAAAGCAAAAATTGAATAAAGTATATTATATATACTTTATGAAATTAAATAATGATTAATTATTTAATTGAATTTGGCGTACGTTGTAGGCTAAGTACTGTTTGTATATTAAGTCGTATTTTGTTTGGATGTAGGAGTCGTGTTTAATCCATGGCGACTTCGTCCGATCCGAAGAAGCGTGCGAGTTTGGAGAGTAACACACGTGCCGAAAATAATGCGTATTTTCGAAACAGGGATTTGTACGCATTTTGGCGTACTGTACGCGCATACGGATATAGACGTATATTTGGTATGATGCTGAGGTGTTCTTCTGAGTCATCCGCAGATGATGTGATACAGCTTATGAATGCTGCCTACCATTTAATTGGCGAGTTTGAGGAGGGAATGGAGAAGGCGGGAAATTCAAATTGTATTAGGAAAGTGGAGAACACACCCAAGTGCCATAGCCCCACTCCCCATTCCCCTTGTTGTTATGATGTATTTAAAAATTGTAAAGACGAGAAATAAAAAAAACAATTTTTATTAATACAAGAATTTGATACATTCCCATCGTGGGTTATTGAAGTGCTGTACATAGTAATTTCTTTTTGCTTCTAAAAAATAAATTACAGACTGCTGAATATTATAAGGGGACAACACTCCCAGGTTCTGTAAATAGACATGCATGCAATGAAGCATACGTCTCTCGAAATAGGTCGCTGTCATATTCGGCAGTAGATTCTTCTTGAGGCATATTCGAACGTTACCCTCTCTGTATTCTTAGGGACTTTCGGAGATTGTAGTTGAGACGTATCTGGACCTCCGCCATTAAATTCTGTCCGAATGCGCTGTTGTATATAGGGCTGGGAATTTCGGAACTGGGGACCGCAGAACCGATCCGAACCGCATAGGAATCGACGGTTCGGTTCCGCTCCTAGCAACAATTTTTTTTTCGGTTCGGTTCGTACTGTTAGTATTCGATTCAGTACGGTTCGCGGTTCCTGTCTGTTTTAAAGAGGAACCGATCTGAACCACAAGGAACCGTCCGAACCGCACCGAACCGGAAAACCGACCCTCTCAATATAATATAATATAATATATTCTTATTAACATAATTAATATAATATAATATAATATAATATATTCTTAATAAAATAAAATATAATATAATATATTTCGTCCAAATCATACAAAATCGGTTCCGGTTCGGTTCGGTTCCTGTGCGGTTCGATTCCTGTGCGGTTCGGACAAAAAAATTGGAAAAACCGAACCGCGAAAAAACTATGCGGTTCGGTTCCGGTTCCTGTATTTTTCTCCCAGGAATCGAAAAGTCCCAGGCCTAGTTGTATAGGACTGCCCGTATCCATATGGATTGTTTATTGAGTCGTAGTAAACCCCTGTACGCATCTGTTGGTCGAATTTGGTGGGATTCCAGACATCCATTCCTGCGGAATAATGCTCATCCACACGTCAGATTAAATCGGGCTCTCTGCGTTTGATGTTTCCTCAGAATTTTGAAGTATGACTTCTGAGGAATTCGAGACGCTCGAGTATAGTGATTCTGAGAGTTTGATGAAGATGGCATTTTTAGATGTCCAATCACGAAGATCCTAGTGATCAGGACGATCTAGATATTCTTCGTAACTAGAAGCAGGACCTGGGTTACAAAGAATTATTGACGGGACCTCTCCTTTTATTAGACGGGGTTTGGCATATTAACAGTTGGAGGTCCAGTCGTGTTGGGCTCTAATTAGTTCCTTCCAGTGTTTTAAATACGTTGGAGGAACATCATCGATGATGTTGAAATAGACATCATCCTTGTGTTTGTTCATGTCGATATGCCCAGAATAATAATTGTGTGGGCCGAGAGAGCGTGCCCAACACGTTTTCCCTATTCTGGAAGGAACTTATATTATAACTGAAATTGGTCTGTGAGGACGATTTTCTGGTGGAGTTATACTAGAGGAGACCCAATTGGATAATTCGGGAGGGATGTTAACAAAGGAATTAAAAAAAGTGGTATATTCAGGAGGAGGTTTAATAAAAATGCGGTTTAAATTGGAATCTAGTTTATCGAAACTAAGTAAAAAAGTTTTTGGATCAGCCTCCTTAATTAAAGACAGAGCACTACCTTTGGAATCGGAGGCAAGCACAGCGGCGTACACCTCATTCATTTTAGAAATGGAGGATTTTTGTTTGGGATCCCCTTTGAAATGTCCATGGTCGATAAAGTCGTCTTCTTTGAAAATATATTCGTGTACAGCAGAAGAGGACCTAGCACCTTGGACATTTGGGTGAAAAAACCTATTTGTTTCAGAGGACGATTTCAGATTGAAGAAACGGGAATTGTAAGTTTGAAATCGTCCTTGGAACTGAAGAAGACAGTGGAGATGGAAATTTCCATCTTGGTGTTGCTCTCTGGCAACACGAACATACAGAGGTGAGATTGGGAATGGTAGATTTAGAATTTGTCTGAGGGCTTCTTCTTTCTGGAGTGGACATCGAGGACAGGTTATGAAAATATTTTTGGCGTTAATTCGAAATTGAGGAGCGCGCGGCATTTTTAAAAAAAAATGAATTTCTAGGGAAAAATTTTTAGAGAGAGAAAGTTTTAGAGAGAGACGTTCTCCGTACAGGTAGCACTAGATGGGGATCGATTTCAACGTATCGTGGATATCTGGTGTTAGTGGTGTTAAATATATAGTGGTGACTGGGGGTGGCTCTAATATTACAGAGCCACCCCCGATTGCAGGTCATTTTCGCGGATGGACGACCCAAATTAATTGGGCGGATTTGATCTGACGGTTCTGGTGGATTTTGACCGGCTATAACCGGTAAACTCCAAGTTCCCTATGCAAAAGCCTTTGGTGCTAGTTACTGTAGCCACGTGGGGGGCTTTAGTTATTTTATTCGCTACATGACAAAACCGGGTGTGAACGGTTAGTGGTAGCGTGATGATTATGCGTCTTTTTTATTTAATTATTTATTATTAAATAATTAAATATGCCGTAGTGGTGGGGCCCGCATTTAGTGGCTGATTTTGAATTTTGAATTTTAAATATATCAATATATTTAAAAAGCAAAAGTTGAATAAAGTATATTATGTATACTTTATGGAATTAAATAATGATTAATTATTTAATTTGAATTTGGCATACGTTGTAAGCTAAGTACTGTTTGTATATTAAGTCGTATTTTGTTTGGATGTAGGAGTCGTGTTTAATCCATGGCGACTTCGTCCGATCCGAAGAAGCGTGCGAGTTTGGAGAGTAACACACGTGCCGAAAATAATGCGTATTTTCGAAACAGGGATTTGTACGCATTTTGGCGTACTGTACGCGCATACGGATATAGACGTATATTTGGTATGATGCTGAGGTGTTCTTCTGAGTCATCCGCAGATGATGTGGTACAGCTTATGAATGATGCCTACCATTTAATTGGCGAGTTTGAGGAGGGAATGGAGAAGGCGGGAAATTCAAATTGTATTAGGAAAGTGGAGAACACACCCAAGTGCCATAGCCCCACTCCCCATTCCCCTTATTGTTATGATGTATTTAAAAATTGTAAAGACGAGAAATAAAAAAAAACAATTTTTGTTAATACAAGATTTTGATACATTCCCATCGTGGGTTATTGAAGTGCTGTACATAGTAATTTTTTTTTTGCTTCTAAAAAATAAATTACAGACTGCTGAATATTATAAGGGGACAATACTCCCAGGTTCTGTAAATAGACATGCATACAATGAAGCATATGTCTCTCGAAATAGGTCGCTGTCATATTCGGCAGTAGATTCTTCTTGAGGCATATTCGAACGTTACCCTCTCTGTATTCTTAGGGACTTTCAGATATTGTAGTTGAGATGTATCTGGACCTACGCCATTAAATTCTGTCCGAATGTGCTGTTGTATAGGACTGCCCGTATCCATATGGATTGTTTATTGAGTCGTAGTAAACCCCTGTACGCATTTGTTGGTCGAATTTGGTGGGATTCCAGACATCCATTCGTGTGGAATAATGCACATCCACACGTCAGATTAAATCGGGCTCTCTGCATTTGATGTTTCCTCAGAATTTTGAAGTATGACTTCTGAGGAATTCGAGACGCTCGAGTATAGTGATTCTGAGAGTTTGATGAAGATGGCATTTTTAGATGTCCAATCCCGAAGATCCTGGTGATCATGACGATCTTGATATTCTTCGTAACTAGAAGCAGGACCTGGGTTACAAAGAATTATTGACGGGACCCCTCCTTTTATTAGACGGGGTTTGGCATATTAACAGTTGGAGGTCCAGTCGTGTTGGGCTCCAATTAGTTCCTTCCAGTGTTTTAAATACACTGGAGGAACATCATCGATGATGTTGAAATAGACATCATCCCTGTGTTTGTTCATGTCGATATGCCCAGAATAATAATTGTGTGGGCCGAGAGAGCGTGCCCAACACGTTTTCCCTATTCTGGAAGGACCTTCTATTATAACTGAAATTGGTCTGTGAGGACGATTTTCTGGTGGAGTTATATTAGAGGAGACCCAATTGGATAATTCGGGAGGGATGTTAACAAAGGAATTAAAAGAAGTGGTATATTCAGGAGGAGGTTTAATAAAAATGCGGTTTAAATTGGAATCTAGTTTATCGAAACCAAGTAAAATAGTTTTTGGATCAGCCTCCTTAATTAAAGACATAGCTATACTTGGGACTATGTCATGATACTGCTCCTCCACTAAGAGTAAATATAGCCAGAAGTAGACATAGAATCGTCTTTCTGTCCTTGGAAGTCCAATACAGTGAATCCCATCACATTCATTTCTCCACTACCATATATAAGAACCACATATCTAGTCCTACTAAAGTACTTGAGTACGTTCTTTATGGTGCTCTAATGTTCCCAAACTGGGTTAGCCTGAAACCTACTTACCACGCTCCCAGCATGCGCAATGTCAGGTCTCGTACACAATAAAGCATATGTAAGGCTACCCACTACCGAATCATATGGTATATAACTCATTTCCTTTCATTGTTCCTCACTATGAGGACACATCTTCAAGGTGAGTTTTATTCCATGTCGCATCGGAAGGAACCCTCTTTAAGATCTAATCTATATAGAGGGCTTGGGAAAAACTTATCATTCTCTTCGATCTATCCCAGTAGAGTCGAATCCCAAGAATGTAGGTTTCTTCTCCCAAGTCTTTCATGGAGAAATTACTCGAAAGCCAAGCTTTCACAGAACTGGGCATTCCCACATCATTTTCTATTAGTAGAATCTCATCTACATATGGTACTAAGAATGCGATCTTGCTCGCACTAACCCTCTTGTATACACAAGGTTCCTCTTCATTTTGCACGAAGTCAAACTCTTTGACTGCCTCGTCAAAACGAAGGTCCCAACTACATGAAGACTGCTACAGTCTATTTTAAGGAGTCTACATCCACCATTGCTAGGTCATTAGTCGCGGGTCGGTCTCTTGTTTATCACCTGGAACCTCGTGGAAACCCAGTTCCTCCAAGTGTATAAAATTATACCTCTAAGGTAAATGAGACACCCTACTAGACCTACGAGGTGGTTGTACTTGTGTTTCAGAAGGTTTGGTTCCATTTTCTTGCACAGGTGTCTCTTGAGGAGTTTCATTGTATTCTTACAAAGAAATATTTCTACCTGCTCCGCCTTCCTGAATGAATCTATTCTTCCAAGAAGTGTGCATGAAAAACAATAACGATCTTTCGATCTTAGGGCATGTAGAATAGATAACCCATCGACTCAGATGGGAATCCAATGAAACATGTCCTCACGGACCTCGCTTCCATTTTGTCCACCTCAGTCTTCTTGACATAGGCGGGACATCCCTAAATCCTATTGTGATTAAGACTTGATTTCCTACCCTTCCACATCTCATGTGGAGTTTTAGGAACGGATTTGGAAGGACATATGTTCAAGATATATCCAGCAGTCAGGAGTGTATACCCCCATAGGTAAATCGGTAAGTCAGAATAGCCTAGCAAGGAAAGGACCATGTCCAACAAGGTCTGGTTCCTTCTTTCTGACACATCATTTAACTGATGAGTGCCTGGAGGTGTTTAGTTGTGATACTATTCCATGTTCCTTAAGGAACTCGTCAAACTCCGTACTCATATACTCGCCACCTCAGTCCGACCGAAGTGCTTTGATATGATTACCAGTTTGTTTCTCGACTAGGGCCTTGAATTCCTAGAATTTCTCAAAGGCCTCGGATTTATGTTTCATTAAGTATACATAACCATACCTAGTATGATCATCTGTAAACGAAATGAAATATTTATATCCATCACACGCTGCTTCTAAAGCACCACATACGTCAGTATGGATTAATCCCAGTTTATCAGCGGCTCTTTCAAAAGTCCCTGTGAAGGGGGACTTACTCATTTTGCCTTTAAGGCAAGATTCACAAGTAGGAAAGGGATCTGATCCCAATTGACCCATAAGTCCATCTTTTTCCATCTTGTAAACCTTGGTCTGACCAACATGACCAAGTCTAAGATGCCATTTCAAAACTTGATTGGTTTCATCCCTACCACGTTTTCTAGTCATAGTATTCACAACTACTTTGTTGCTGAGATTTAGATGATACAATCCATTTAACAATGTAGCAGTACCCACTAGTTTATTTCTGAAATAAATTTTGCAGGAACCATCACCAATGAAAAATGAAAAGTCTTTTCGGTCCATGACCGGAATGAATACAATGTTTTTGTGCCCCTTGGGCAAAACAAGTACATCTTCTAAAGTCAAAACAAAGCCGGATTCTAAACCCAAAAGAAGTGATCATATGTCGATTGCCTCGACACTATGCCCACTTCCGACTGTGATCATAACTTCTCCAGCTCCAAGCTTCATACTTTGTTCCAGATCCTGATTCATGGTACAAATATGAGAACTAGCACCAGAATACAATATCCAGGAAGTAGAAAATACAGTAGCAGAACAATTTGTTTCCAAAACTAAAAGTTCTGTACCTGAAGCGCCATGAAGAATCGGACAGTCTCTTGCCCAGTGGCCCAGCTCACCGCACTTGAGACAAGCATCCTTCTTCTTCTTTCCTTTTGGAACCATCGGGGCCTTGCCCTTTCCCTTAAGGTCCTTAACTTGTGGTCCAGTCTGCTTCTTGGTCTTTTTCATCTTATTCTTAGACCTCCGCGGTCCATAAAAAATCACAAGGGCAAATTCCTTCATCCGCGGAGTCTTCATCTGAGACTGAGCGGTCACCAGTTTGTTCATTAGCCCAGCTAAGTTACACGCAATCTCATTGCAATTGAAGTTCATAACAAACTGTGAGAAGGAATCAGGGAGAGACTATAGGATAAGGTCGGTTTGGAGAGAAGTATCCATTTTAAAATCAAGAGCCTCCAATCTCTCGATCATGGATATCATTTTGAGGACGTGGTCCCCAACCTTCTCATCTTCCTTCATCCTTGCACCGAATAGTTGGTTGGATATCTCATATCTAGCAGTTCGACTGTGCTCACCATAAAGCTCGGTTAAGTGAGATAGAATCTGCCTAGCAGAAGTCATTTTCTCATGAGCTCTCTGAAGCTCATTAGACATGGAAGCCATCATATAAGCACGGACTTTCACGTTATCCTTAACCCACTTTTCGTGGTTTTCAATCTCTTCCTGATTGGCTCTTGTCCGCACTGGAGGCGCCGGAATATCCCTCTCCAAGACGTATCCAGTGCCTCTATACTGAGGACTATCATCAGATTGCGGAGCCAGTCCACAAAGTTAGGTCCGTTCAAGGTGTTCTTTTCGAGTAGAATTGCGAGTGGATTCATTGTTATATTTGTAATATCCGGATTTATTTTTGTGTATTTCATATGTATTCGAACCTCATATTATTCGGATTTGTGATATCGATAATTGGAGTATGATATTTCTCGCATTGGTATCTTTGTACATAAGTATATCATCATGCAAAATTTCTCATGCAAACTCGTGATAGCGCACGCTAAGCATGTAACTTAACGCGCGCTATCGGCTACTACTAGCGCATGCTACAAATGAAGAATGGCGTGCGCTAGGCCATCAATTATTGAGCTGGGCGGCTAACACATGCGCCAGCCGGACGTAGGACTGGATAAGATTCTCACGGATGAACCTAGACAGTTTTGGAGTCAACTCTTATTAGCGCGCGCTAAGGATGTATGATAGCGTGCGCTAATATGCTAGTGTACAGAAAGTTTATATATGAGCCAGCACTCCATTTTCTTCTCATTTCTTTTGGGCATCCTTCGTTCTTGAGAGACCAGAGAGCATATCATCTTCCTTAGACACACTTATAACACATCCACTTGATCATTGGACATTGGATATTTCTTGTGATTGAGCATTGAAGAGAAGTAGCACCTTGGAGTGGCATATAACCAACCGGAGTCAGATTCTACCTTTGGGGTTCAGTGATTTCGTCATATTAAGGTATGTTAATTCTATCTCTAGCCTTATATTCGGGTTCTAAAGAATAAGATGATCATGCTAGCAAGATATTGAGTTCCTTTGGTGAATTATTCAACAAACATCATGTTTAGAAGATTGGAATGTTTATGCTTATGATATTGTCGTTGGAACCTCGTAGTTGGAACCTTAGTACGTCAAATGTTGAGAGGAACATTCTGAAGATGATTATCCGTATGAATTATGTTGTTTTATTGATCATAAAACTTGGAGATGATATCACTTTTGGTTATAAGGACTTAAGAAAGAATCATCTTAAATTGCATCCTTTCTTATAAACTGGAATTGTTAGTTTATATCCATGGTTAAATCGGGATGTAATGATGATATTTGAAATCTAGTGCGTCGACCTTAAGAACACCAAACTTCGCATGAGAATTGTAACCAAGATGGATTGTGGTGTTGTGACGATAATACGTATTCTCGAATTTGAAGTTGTGGTTATCCGAAAGATCATTCATAAATTGTATGAGCATGATATGCATGGAGATGACATGTATTATCACTAAAGATTTCATGAGTTTCATCACCGTTAGAACTAGTCTGCTGCCCAGTAGTGAACTGCCATGCACAGTTAGCGTACGCTAAGCTATGTAGATTAACGTGCGCTATCGAGCATGAGTTAACGTACGCTACGTTTGGTACGTAACGTACGTTAGGCCATCAGGCGAGTTAGTCGGCTGATCAGAGAGGTACTGACCGTGCATAGTTAGCGTACGCTAGGCTTCATTGTTAACGTGCGCTAACGAACAGACTTAACGCACGCTACGTATAATACTTAGCGGACGCTAAGAAGATCAGGCAGATTGCATTTTATGAACTTTCGGCCGTAAATTGAATTGGTAGACATTCATACGACGTGAGATAAATTCTATGTTATTTCTTTTGTTAAGGTTCGAGCTTGTTACGTCATTGATTGAAGGGGCGACCTTCGAGTGTTTCGTTTTCGTGGAAGTATTGTTCTTGTCTTCGAATCGAGGCAAGTACCTTATTTGTTTTACGTATTGATGTTATACATATTGTCGTGCATATATGTCGTTGTTGTATGTCCACCTCGTGTTGGTCCGAAGGGATCATCGGGGGATCTATGCTAGCGTGCGCTGGATCATCGGACGGGTTTTTCCACCATGGGTTGGTCTGACGGGATCATCGTGGGTTCTAGGCAGTGAACGCTGGATCGTCGGAATTACCATGTGTATGTTATGATGTCATGTTGTGATTATCAGTTGTGTATGTTATTTTTGAGTTTCTCGCAGGAGAAGACTCGTTGGTATTTTGTCATTTACGTTATTATTATTCTTCGTGAGATGTTGAATAATATGTTGTGGTACTTGTACTAGCATCGTTGTGCTAACCCCTTCGGGGTGAACATTTTGTTTATGTTCAGGATCCAGGAGAGCAGGGAAACAACCACTTTGGGTGCATGACGAGGGTGCAGAGTGATGTTCCGGTCGGGTTTATTATCTGTTGTTGGTTATTTAATAAGTACTCGAGTGCGTCGTAATTTGTGATGTTTTGGATTTCAGTGATGTATTAATATTCTCCATTTGAACACTTGTACTTTCGGTATTGAACCAGAACTGTCGTATTTTATTTCAAGTGATTTCACTAGTTGGTATTTATTATTGTCGTTTCATTTATTCAGCCTTGTAAATTCTTATGTAAAGGATTTACGGTGTTGTAATATTCCTGAATATATCGGGGGTGTTACAATATTGAGAGTTATGTCTGTATTAAGTACGACAGATTAATTAGTGACTCATTTAATTATGTTCTAAGTATAGAATTAAGGTCTTTTATATCCTTGTTACCCAGCTCCCACTATTTTATCGGAATAACACACTCCCATGTGAAATCCGAAAGTATCGTCGCTCTACTTCATAGTGGTGATCGAGTTCTTTATAAATCTTAATAGAGGGCAACCGAACAGGTTTCTAGTCTATTAATTTTCATAAAGTGGTGTCCAACACCAACCCATCTAATGGATGATTCGATCTTATTTTTCCCCTTGTTCACTCCCCTCAACCTATACGGTTTCTATGGTTCGTGAACAAGTTAAGTTTATACCATCGATGCAAATCAGTTTCACAATTGAATCTTATCCGGCAACCTATCAGGTTTCTAGGAATAAAATTTGCTCCAACCGAAGGCATCCAATGCGCTCCCGGTAATTTATCCGTCCTCCCCGAACGACTACCCCGATAACTCGGAAGCATAGCACATCCGGTTTGGATTTCAATTTCCCGAAAACTCGATGGAGGGAAGGAAAACCTTGAAACCTTCTAAACTTAATAATTTGTCGTGGGAGAATTTTCGCGATTAACGTTACACTTTGCACATTAATCATTTTAGCGCGTTTGTGGTATTCATACAATATGAAAAAAAACATTCACAACCTAGTTGCTACCAACATGTGGTTCATGGACCGTTCCTAGAAAATAAAAACTCCGTAATCTAATTGCAAGTCTTCGTCTTGAATCTTCGTCTTCTCGAAACGGATCTTCCTCCGGTCTTCGTCATTACATATAAATTTTACATTGAAAATTGCATCCTAGATACAAATATTTCTAGTAAAATAAATAGGCTCAAAACGGCCTTTACAACCCAATCGAATAAAACGAACGATTCAAAACTAAGTCCATGAACCACATCCCCATTCAAAAGCATTCATCCAATAAATACTATATAAATGGAAAGCGTAGAGATACATTGATCCAATCAACAATACGAATCGATTCAATCGATTCACACAATCGGTAATATGATAACATTCAAAATAATTCGGTCGACCATAATTATTCCACTTAATCGAATTTCTCTTATAAAATAAAATACCATAAATCATTTTAATCATATTAAATCCAATTTAACATGCGGGAGATTAATTTTCAAGAAAACACGGAAAAATCGAGCCGGGAGAAAAATGGCCTTCCATGGACGAGTCATCGCTGCAGTAGCACAGCCGGCGGACACGGCCGTGTCGCTGACACGGTCGGGTCGTCTTGCGATGTCCCAGACATTCCTGCCAGACACGGCCGTGTCGCCTGACACGGTCGGGTCTGCCTGGCAGTGGCCTGGCCAGACTGTCGGACACGACCGAGTCACCTAGGACACGGTCAAGTCTGCCTGGCAGTGGCCTGGATAGACTGCCGGACACGACCGAGTCAGCCAGGACACGGTCGAGTCACTCTAGGCCAGAATGCACCTTTTGACCAAAAAGTCGTCCGACGATGATTCGGGGCTAGATTTTCGACCGGATATCCAAAATCTATATTTTCCGACTTTCATATCTTGAATATAAATCATATTTCCCAGAAATTTAAGATTTATATTTAGACATAAACTTACGAAAAATATAACTAGAACGAACGAAAAACATATACCACGATTATGACTAAAATGATTCCAATTCATTCACCATCTATTCGAGATTCCAAATGCCAATATCGTATATACGATAGCAAGACCTACGCTCCGATACCACTATTGGGATTCGGTGCCTAAAACGAAGGCCCAGCGGAAGCGGTAAAACGAAAATTAATTCGATCCGAATCCCTACGAGGATCGATCGAGCTACGTATATATGAATATATAAACGAAAAGCAAGAGTTGTAAGAAACTCACCCTTGAAGTCCGTTGATTAAATGGTAACCTTCTCTTGAGCTATTCCCCAAGCTTTGCTTGATCTCTACGAATCCAATCCGCTCCAATCCCTTGAACGATCCAACGCCAAAAGCACCTCGTCTCTACTTGCCACGCGCCGGAAAAAGACCGGAACAATACTCACCTCGTTATCCTCCAAGGATGCGGCTAGATCAAGGTGAGTAAGCTTGTTATAGATATTAATGTCACTTAAGTCTATGAATATCTATCTTTCTCAATATTTCCTCATAAAATTTCCCTAAGAAATTATGAAGAAGATGAATAAAGAAGAGGAAGATGAAAAAGACTTCTCTCTCTCTCTCTCTCTCTCCTCTCGCAACTATACGTATGGAATGAATATTGTGTGGAGAAGTGAGAGTTGTCTTCACATTTATTCTTCCATAAAATCCTCCTAAATCAAGACCAAATAATTAAAAGGAATTAATTAAAAGATCTTATTCCCTTGATGCTTCAAGTCATCCACCAATTAAGGTGGAGACTATGACCAAAAAAAAGGTGGAGGGAAAATGGGCGGCCATCTAGAAGGAGCCGGGATGAGTTCGGTCCGTTTAGGACTCCCGTGAGTCCAAACAGATAAACTCCTATTCCGTTCCGATGTATTTGTGTCGATTAATTAATCCAATTAATTAATCACATTAAATACATAATAACATAATTAATTTCTCCAAGAAATAATTATATCTATGAATTAAATTAATCACCCAGTAATTTATTTAATTCATTAGGCCGTAAATCAATCTATCCAATAAATCGATTTAAACATCTAATGTCCCAAATTTAGATATCCAATATCTAATATTCATAATGAGATAACAAGCTTGATACATTCCGTCGTCAATCCTATTGCGTGACTCGGTAGGTCCATCTCAGTCAGCAATGGGAGGAACCAAAGAGTAGTAGCACCACCTAGCCAGCCTGGCGGCCTACACTGTACTCCAACTGAGAACGAATGATTGGGATCATTCAAGAACCATTCTGTCGTGAATACCAGTATACGTATAAACCCTTCTTTCAAATGTCCCGATCAAGTTATAGGGTCACGGTCAGTCAAACCCTATCTGTACTTGACGCTATGCACGCGTTAATGCAAATCGAGATCATCGAGCTCTCGTGTATCCAATACAACTAGCTCCAATGCTTTGGCCAAAGACTTATGATCTAATCTGCCAATAACCGTATATGACATATAACCCGCTCACTAACGGGAGAAAGAATTCTATCTTGGTATTCAGTAGGACCTACTACCTGCCCGTCAAGATGCACGTCGAGGTTGACCCCCACCTCCCGGTTTATAGGGTTGAACTACTCTAATGAAAATCTTGACGTCACAAGCACATCCCTACTAAATCCTCAAGTCGAAGGTTCACGAATACCTATCACAACCTTTTGATTCCATCATTGACTGTCCCGGAGTAAAATCCGTGTGATGAATCGAGGGTGAGTCGGTTCGAATATACTAATCCAATTAGCATACCTATAACGTGTGCTCCCACTAACCATTAGCGTTCGACAGGCACTCTCCATGTCAAAGAACACGTCATACAAGTCTTCACATAAACTTAACGCCCAGTCAAGTTTCATCGGCTTGCGAACGATTAAATATTTGAGCTATAAACCTTTCCAGTGCTGACCCCCTTATCCAATAAGAAGTGGAACGTTTTGCTCTCAAATACACGAACTAGTTTCTATATGTATATCTACGAGTTAGGAATGCCAGTAACTACTAGTAAATAATGAAACATCCATTGCCTTATATTAGTGATTTACATAATTACAAGTACAATGCCCTCACTCAATCATCCTCTGAGTGGCATTCGAGGGCATACTCCCAACATCTATAACTGTGTGCGCTGGATCGTTGGATGAGTACTTCCACCATATGTTGGTCCGACGGGATCATCATGGGAATCTATGTTGTGTGCGCAGAATCGTTGGATTAGCCATGTAATTTTGTTGTGCATATGTATATTGTTGGTTATCCACCACGTGCTGATCTAATAGGATCATCGTGGGAATCTATGATGTGTGCGCTGGATCGTTGGATTACCATAAGTATACGTTGTTGTTATTGTTGTGGGCATATTGATGATGTCATGTGAGTATGTATTTGTAAGTCTTTTGTAGGACCATGTCCATATGTTGTATTGATTTGATCTCGGATTATACTGACATGATTCGTAGTGACATTGCGTATCTTGAGGTATGTTCTATATTTCCTTCTTGGTTCTTGTCTTTGGATGGACAATCTATTATCATGTTGATATTTGATGATGTTATCCGATGGATTGAATTGGTCAGTGTTAGTATATTTCGTATCAGTGAGTTATGATGATGTTTTGAGAATCTTGGGTATTGTATGGGATACAGTACAAATGTTTGTGTACGTTTCAGTTGGTTTTGAGAATACGAGATGTGGAATATGGTGAGGATTACTTTGATGAGGATTATCGCGAATTGGTGAGGTTATGACGGTAAGATTACATTGGTCGTATTCTTACTTAGCATTTTCATTGGTATGTAATTATTGATGTGATGTCATCGTTATCATTGTTAAGTATTATGGCTTACCCCGTCGTGGGCTTTATTTTTAGGTACTCGGAGGTTGATCTTGTAGCGGTCATGAATAGATGATCTTCCCGGAGGATACTGACTATGCGTGTGTTTATGAATTGAGTACTTTGACTAGTTGTCATTTTTCCATTGCAAAAGTATTTTTAGTTATTTGTTATATCCACTGCGAGTGTGTTTGAAAATGGGTTGCTAGTATTTTGCGAATTTGGGTTTATTTTGAAAAATCATTTTCTAAACTATTCTGTCGATACGTGCAAGCAGTGGCTTAACGTATATTTTTGAAACTATTGAGTTTTGGCGTTTTGGCCTTGTACTTTCAAATGAGATTTTACGACCGCATTAATAAATGGATTTCATAGAGTCTTTGAATATTTTAAAAGATATGACTGTCATCGCTGCTTAGGCATATTTCAAATGTTTGTAAAAATATCTTTTAGCCATGTGGGTTCTGTTTTGGGGTCCACGGTGCTGTAATATTCCCGGATGGCTTGGGGTATTACAGAATATGGTATCAGAGAGGTTGTGGAAACCTAGACTGTCGGGTCGAGACGAGTTGTATTTTTGTCACGTCATTTGAGTTGTCGATTGACAAGTATTATAACCCTGGTTTTTTGTTGTTCACTCGGGATTGTGTGTTATGTGGTTTACCGGTGTGGTACTGTGGTTGTTTTAAACTTATCCAAATGGTATTAAGGTGTTTCTTCGGAAGAGATGTGTTGTGTTCTCGAGTTGAACTGATTTTGCAAAATGTATGTTTTGAAAATATCTGTATCGAGTATTTTCTAGAGTTGTGACATGTGCCAATATCATGGGGAATCGTCGGCTTCACGATCTGTAAGTATTTGGATTTTTGAATTGCATTGAGATTATTCTCATTTATAAAGTTGATATGCTTTGAGATCCAGAAGATATTATGTTTTACTGTATGAGGTAGCAGAATATAACAGTTGGGACAAAACCGATGATCTTGAGAAGCTATGATTATGGAAAATCAAGATGTCGGCTAAACTTGGAAAACAGAGTTGTGCATTTGGGAGAAATGTTGTGGATTGTTGAGAGGAACATGTAGTCATGTTAGTTTATTTTGAGATATATGAAACTATTTTTTAACACTTGAAAATGATATTTTTCAACACGATATATTTTGAATAAACTATTTTGCTCGCTGTCATGAAAATGTATTTTCTTAAATTTATTTTGAGAGAAAGTATTGTTGTCTTTAAAAACATGTTTCATCATGGCATAGTTGAAGTGTTGCAGAATGGAATAATGGTCGATGTTGCGAATCACATGTGGAAAAGATGATTTTAACAAAGTCTATTCGATAAGATTTTGGATTCTATCGTGTGATTTTCCGACCGAATGTCAGTGGAATTGGTGACGAGCCGAACTGGTATAAAGGAGTATGGATGTGGTCAATCATTTGCATAATTTCATTTTATTTAATCATGTGTATTTGAAAAGAATTGCCATGGAGTACTTGACATAAGCGAGCCAGTTTAACTTTTCGGAAATTGATCTTTTGTAGTCTTGCGAATATATATGTTTTGAGTTTTGAAATTCTCGAAAGAACTTTCGAAAATTGGTTTTATTGACAAGATTATATGATTTCAAAGCCGTTTTGAAAATATGATTGGTATGCGTACAAATTTGGTGCATAATGCATATCATGGTGAAGTTCTGAGTAAGGCTCAGGAGTTGGATAACACCTCAATGGTACGATGAAAGGAGATTCGATCTTCAGTATGGTAGCTTGGTTATCCAGGGATGACCGGTTGGTTGATAAGATAAGAGAAATATGTCGCGTGTTGTAGATTCAGTACAGAATATGATTTTTGAACTTTAGGTTTTGGGAAACTGGGGCATATGTGCTATGTGGCTATATTGGTGTGGTAGTAGCGTGATTTTGCTATAGTGATTTTTGACTTATGATCCATATTGATTAGTCGTTCATACTCCATGTATGATTTGGTATGTTCGTCGGTTTGCGACCGGTTGTTCATACGCCGAGGGGTATGTTCAACCGTTGGGCGTGTTTATTTGAGATCCACTATATGTGATTTGTGTAATGTTTTGAGAATTTTATTCTTTCGTATATCTGTCCATGTGGTTCTGTGTTGATCGCGTTGGAGCTTATCATGTGAGGGTATTCTCGGTTATTGTTGATCCTTCGTTGGTAGCGCTGGAGTTTATCATGTTGATGATATTCTCGGTTGTGTTTTGACCTTTGGTTGGTCGTATTGGAGTTTATCATGTCGATGATATTCTCGGTTAATTTATTGGTTGATCATTGTTATTGATCGTATGAGCGTTCGGACCTTGTGTCGATGTTTCGGGACTTGTTGCCACTGTTTTGGGCAGTTGTTTCATAGATGTATCATGTATTATTGGCTTTTATCAGGATTGGGACTTGATTGTGCGATCAGGCAGACAAGCTTTGACATGGATGGATTATTCCATAATCGAGTTATAATGATGTATTTTGTTGAAATTTGTGAAATTGTGATTGTAAGCATATTGAGGCTTTGAAGTGGGATCATTTGCTAGTATCGCAGGAGATCATCGACTTCACGCATTTGTAAGTATACTGTTTTGGTTATTCGTTAATGATGTTGATTGATCGGTTTCCTGATGATTCTGGATATTGTGGTTGGAATTTTGATTATGACTGGATTACAAGTTTCGAGGACGAAACTTATTTTAATTGGGGTAGAATGTAATATCCTGAATTTCTACTATGGTTGTTTAGTGTTATTTTATCCGAGTTATATTGTACAGTGCGGAATCTGTACAGTATGGATAAAGAATTGAAGGACTAAGACAATTGTATTAGTATAATTGTCGTAGTTGGTCGACAATTGCATTTGAGGATATTGTGTATCGTATGAGAATATTATCGAAATGAATGTATGTATTCAGTATGTCATGGATATGTATCTAGTATGCCGAGACGGTAGACAAGAACAGTTGGAATTGGATAAGTATAGACTGATTAATGTATGCTAGTATGAGGACTTAGCGCACGCTAAATGTGCAGAGCTTAGGTACACAAAGAAGAACTGTTAACGTACGTAAGATCATATTGGACAGAATCTAGACTGTGGCCGACAGGTAGGTCCCGACCGGAGTCATCTGCATTTAGCGTACGCTAATGCTTAAGGTTAGCGCACACTAATGCAGATCAATCCAGAAGGAATCTAAGTGTGGACCCGGTTACTTTTGGCGCATGTCCGATAAGGTCAACGGATGTTTGCTATGAAGGATTAGCGCATGCTAAACGTAGGGCTTAACGCACGCTAATACCAGATCAGTCAAAGCGAATCCCGACTTTGTCGTTTGCTTTTGGCGTGTGGACCCAGGCATCTTCGGAGTAGGTGCAGATTATCGAGTCAACGGGGATTAGCGCGCGCTATTGTTAGAGAATTGCGCACACTAAGGAGTATATTACTGTAGCAAGTCAACGTTGATATTACGTACGCTATGGCATGGGTTTTGCGTACGTAAACCATTGTGCGAAGTAAGATAGTAGCCTATCGACCACGATAACACACGCTATCAAAGTCAGTTAACGCACCCTATGGCAGGTAACACACTCTATTTAGTGAGAGTAGCACACGCTAGTAATGTGTAGTATAAATATGTGTAGTTGAGTATTATTACTCATTTCGGCCATTTCTTCCCTTCATCCAATATAGAGAGTTCTTGGGCGAGGTTTTGAGGTTCCAAACACTTGAGTGTTTGTAGAAATGATCACCTTTAACAACATTAAGCTTGAGAGCATAGATTAAAGCTTTGTTCTTAAAGTTGTTAATGATTCTTGGAGGGAGTTCGATTGTTCTTCACCATTAATATTAGTATCTATTCGATAGTAGTCCGTTTTAGAAGGATGTTTACATGTTAGGAAGCATGTTGGTTTATCCTATTTTGTATGATGATTTTATACGTGATTAAATGGAATTGTGACAAGAGATTGAAGATGTCGGTTAAGATTCTTCATGTTGTAAGAATGGTGATTCGTTCAAACGTGCTTGTAAGATGGATTTCCGAATTATGTTGATGTTGTTATTGATATATGGATATTGATATGATTGTAGTGGTTTTGGATTGTGTTGAAGGGGTATGTTGATGTAATCCCTTTCTTCATTTCGGATTCTTGATGTTGTTGTCGTTTTTTACTTTGTATGATGACGAATATGTAAGTTTTGTTGTGATTCTTGGTGTTGCTTGAAGCTTGTTGAGGAAGATGGTGATGTCATGATTTAGATGTTCGAACGTATTAGATTAATTGTTGATATGTTTATCGGATTGTGGAGTCGTATTATGGTTATGGATTCGTGATTGAATTATTGAGTTATTCGGATTAGTGTTTAATCGAGATATTGTGGAACCATTGAGTTTGTTGGTTGGTTATATCGATTGTTGATTGTTATCGAACTTTTTGTTTATCGATTATTACAATAGGTTGTGAGGATTGATCGTTGATTAGAATAATATGTTGCGGTCGAGTTTGAGGATGTTCGTGAATTACTTTGGTCAGGGCCGAGGAGCTTGTAGATGAAGGCAAGGGAATTGGTAACGGCTTCATTATCACTGTGTCGGTATCGAGACAAGTTATTACTTGCTCAGTTTATAATATTTAATGATTGGTTTCAGTTTCATTCGTATATAATTCGTATAACAATGACTATAATTGTGAACTCTGGAGATTTGGGATTGTACGTTATTTTCTAATTTTGGGAATTTAATCATAATGTATATGATTTACATTTCTTATTGGTATACTTGGGTATCGAGGATACATTTTGGTAAAGACGAGGATATGAGTTATCTATAGTCCGTGGTATTTTTGGATCGTCGAACATTGAGAATAATCGTCGGTGATGGTTTTTGACATCGAGATTGCTATCGAAGGACTCGGGGCAACTACTCTAATCATTTGCATCATTTAGTGTCAATCATGTTGTGATACATTCATGTATTGTTGTTGTCAGGCATGTCAGTTATGTTGTTATGTGTAGTGCATATGTGTTGTGATTGTTTTGTCCACCATGTGTTGGTCCGACGGGATCATCATGAGAATCTATAGTTGTGTGCGCTGGATCGCTGGACGGCTACTCCACCATGTGTTGGTCCGACAGGATCATCATGGGAATCTATGATGTGTGCGCTGGATCGTTGTATTACCCATTTGATTTTGTTGTGCATATGTATGTTGTTGGTTATCCACCACGTGTTGATCTAATAGGATCATCGTGGGAATCTATGTTGTGTGCACTGGATCGTTGGATTATCATAAGTATACATTGTTGTTATTGTTGTGGGCATATTGATGTTGTCATGTAAGTATGTATTTGTAAGTCCTTTGTAGGACCATGTCCGTATGTTGTATTGATCTGATCTCGGATTGGACTGACATGATTCATCGTGGCATTGCGTATCTTGAGGTATGTTCTGTATTTCCTTCTTGGTTCTTATCTTTGGATGGACAATCGATTATCGCGTTGATATTTGATGATGTTATCCGATGGATCGAATTGGTCAGTGTTGGTATATTTCGTATCAGTGAGTTATGATTATGTTTTGAGAATCTTGGGTATTATCTCGGATACACTACAAATATTTGTGTACGATTCAGTGTGTTTTTGAGAATACGAGATGTGGAATATGGTGATGATTACTTTGATGAAAATTATCGCGAATTGGTAAGGTTATGACGGTAAGATTACATTGGTCGTACTTAGCATTTTCATTAGTATGCAATTGTTGATGTGATGTGATCGTTATCATTGTTGAGTATTATGGCTGACCCCGTCATGGGCTTTATTTTAGGTACTCGGAGTTTGAGCTTGTAGCGGTCGTGAAGAGATGAGCTTCCTGGAGGATACTGGCTATGCGTGTGTTTATGAATTGCGTACTTTGACTAGTTGTCATTTTTCCGTTGCAAAAATATTTTTAGTTTTTTGTTATATCCATTGCGAGTGTGTTTGAAAATGGGTTGCTAGTATTTTGCGAATTTGGGTTTATTTTGGAAAATCATTTTCTAACTATTTTGTCGAGACGTGCAAGCGGTGGCTTAACGTATATTTTTGAAACTGTTGAGTTTTGTTTTTTGGCCTTGTACTTTCAAATGAGATTTTACGACGGTATTAATAAATGGATTTCATAGAGTCTTTGAATATTTTAAAAGATATTATCGTTATCGCCGCTTAAGCGTATTTGAAATGTTGTAAAAATGTCTTTTAGCCTTGTGGGTTCCGTTTCGGGGCCCACGACGCTGTAACATTCCCGGATCGCACTGAGGCTGTTACAGTTTTTATCACTTGAAAAGATTTTTAACGAGGTAATCAGATGTATCGATTTTAGGAATCTATGGAGTGATCACCTTAGTAGCGATATGATTAATGTAATGATCATATGAAAGGACTGACTCAACGGGCGAAATCTCATACTTGATGTGTTTAGATGTTGTATTTTTCTTACGATCAAGAGATTTTCTCCACCTTATTTTTGCTTGACGAGGTTTTAACGAGACAACATGACATGCGCTAATTGACTAAGCACAAGAGGGAGTGTTAAAAAAATAATACTCTCGTGTGCCTTAGTCTGTGAGTTACGAGCTTTCCTAGTTAGGGTAGAATTATTCATGTTATAATATAATATGTCCCTATATATAGGGGTATTATTAATGAGAATACAACATATTTTGCCCTACTTTATGTTTCAGTTATTTTTCCTTCAACCATCCTCACATTTTCATCACCTCGGTCCGTCCCCCTTTTTCTCCCATCTATATCTAGTTTCTCTTGTTGCTCCCCCCCACCGTTCACACACACCTCATACATTCCGACCACATCCACACTTGTTGGCAGAAGACTGGCAGAAAGGTGAGAGTCGCGCGGTCGACATCGAACCATGCTGAAGCAAGGCCGACTAGTAGCGGCCCCGTTCAGATCAAGGAGATGGGTTCGCGTCGGACAAGTGGAGTTTTTCAACTGTGTGGTCGGTTGGATTAATGAACCGGCAACGGTAGTTCGAGGCGGAGGAGGTAACATATCAGGGGATTGTGTGGGTTTCAGTAGAGATGGTTGCTGGTCTAGGGCCGGATTGAAATCGATTCTGGTTGAGCTTGTGGGTTGTTGCGGCCCAATCGAGTTTTTAAAACTTACATACCTAAATTCTAATATATTTATTATAAATCCTGAGGAACATTATGAAGGGAAATTGAAATTGATTAATAAAATTGGGGTTTTTCCTTTTATCTCTATTTTATTTGTCTTCTTCCGATATTCATCTTGAATCGACAAATTTTCACATTTATAAATAATATTTTTTTATTGTGTTACTCTGTATTCTCATAATCAATATCTCACAATCACATTTTCATCTGCACAAGTTGGTATATGAGCCATAATGATTAAGTGGAGTCCATCAACGATGACGCACGATTAAAACACCGGAGGAATTTAAATTTATCCGGTCTCAATTGGCTGCCGTCGTTGATGGAATATTCGACGGATCGACACGACCCCCCCACAGCGTCAACGAAAATCCGAACACCAGCTGATCTCCGTCGGCCTTCAAGCTACAATGATGATGGCTCGGAGCAGCGACTACTTGCGCCGTCCTGAGGCTCCCCCGTTAGAATCGACGACCACGAGTTGTCGACTAATCAGGCATTTCCCCTGTCCAGTTCTTCACGAAGAAGACGAAGTTGCGTTTTCAGCGGCGGACAATGAAGATATTTTGGGCGTTTTTTCCTATTTTGTTAAACTGGGCCTTTTCCCTTGGTTAAATAATTGGATCTAGCAATAATTTTGGGCCAAAGCATTTTATTAGATAAATATAAGCTTGGGCCGCACAAGAATGGTGGACAAATTGGACCTTTCATTGTGGAGGAAACTTTTGGGTCGTTGCATGGTCCTAATATTGAACTTGCATTTATTAACTATGATTTATTCGTCCAGAAATTATATATAACACCCCACCATCAACATTCCGTCAACACCCTCCTTTACTGAGGTTGTACCGGATGCTTTATAAATATTTTATTATAATATTAATTAATATTATTTAAAATTGTACTACCTGTAAAACACGTAATACAACCCTACAAAGCAAGTGTTGGTGTTGTGTGGATGGTGCGTTGTTGATGTATCATTCCTCTAATATTCATCATTAATATTAGTTATTCTCACACTTTTCTCAAACCCCCATTTTCTTTATGATCTCGAGACTTTGGGCCACGTATGCACCAGAAATGTTTTTGGCGTCGAATTTCATGGAACGTTAATTAATAATCTTTTTTCGAAGATGGACGCATAGTCGACTCTATTATACTATTGAAAATAAGATTCATATAGGTTAGAGAGGGCATAGTATTTTGCCTAATTGTTTATTATTATTTGTATTTTATATAATTTTAGGACTCAATTAATTGTTAATGTATCGGGCTTTTAGGACTTATGCATCTAAAATCCTAGTTTATCTAAATGGGAGTTGAATTTGATTAATAGATTTGGGGATTTTCTCTTTTATCTCATGTTTTATTTGTATTCTTTCTATATTTATCTTAAGCCAATGAATATTCACGTTTAATACGCATTTATTAACTATGATTTATTCATCGAGAAATTATATATCAACACTCCACCATCAACATTCCATCAACACCCTCCTTTGCGAGGTTGTACCGGATGCTTTATAAATATTTTATTATAATATTAATTAATCTTATTTAAAATTATACTACCTATAAAGCACGTAATACAACCCTACAAAGCAAGTGTTGGTGTTGTGTGAATGGTGCGGTGTTGATGTATCATTCCTCTTTATTCATCATTTATATTAGTTATTTTCACACTTTTCTCAAACCCCCATTTTCTTTATGATCTCGAGACTTCGGGCCACGTATGCACTAGGGATGTTTTTGGCGTCGAGTTTCATGGAATGTTAATTAATAATCTTTTTTCGAAGATGGACGCATAGTCGACTCTATTATACTATTGAAAATAAGATTCATATAGGTTAGAGAGGGCAGAGTATTTTGCCTAATTATTTATTATTATTTGTATTTTATATAATTTTAGGACTCAATTAATTGTTAATGTATCGGGGTTTTAGGACTTATGCATCTAAAATCCTAGTTTAACTAAATGGGACTTGAATTTGATTAATAGATTTGGGGATTTTCTCTTTTATCTCATGCTTTATTTGTATTCTTTCTATATTTATCTTAAGCCAATGAATATTCACGTTTAACACGCATTTATTAACTATGATTTATTCATCGAGAAATTATATATCAACACCCCACCATCAACATTCCGTCAATACCCTCCTTTGCGAGGTTGTACCAGATGCTTTATAAATATTTTATTATAATATTAATTAATATTATTTAAAATTATACTACCTGTAAAGCACGTAATACAACCCTACAAAGCAAGTGTTGGTGTTGTGTGGATGGTGCGGTGTTGATGTATCATTCCTTTTTATTCATCATTTATATTAGTTATTTTCACACTTTTCTCAAACCCCCATTTTCTTTATGATCTCGAGACTTTGGGCCACGTATGCACCGGGGATGTTTTTGGCGTCGAGTTTCATGGAACGTTAATTAATAATCTTTTTTCGAAGATGGACACATAGTCGACTCTATTATACTATTGAAAATAAGATTCATATAGGTTAGAGAGGGCAGAGTATTTTGCCTAATTATTTATTATTGTTTGTATTCTATATAATTTTAGGACTCAATTAATTATTAATGTATCGGGCTTTTAGGACTTATGCATCTAATATCCTAGTTTGTTTAAATGGGAGTTGAATTTGATTAATAGATTTGGGGATTTTCTCTTTTATCTCATGTTTTATTTGTATTCTTTCTATATTTATCTTAAGCCAATAAATATTCACGTTTAACACGCATTTATTAACTATGATTTATTCATCGAGAAATTATATATCAACACCCCACCATCAACATTCCGTCAACACCCTCCTTTGCGAGGTTGTATCGAATGCTTTATAAATGTTTTATTATAATATTAATTAATATTATTTAAAATTATACTACCTGTAAAGCACATAATACAACCCTACAAAGCAAGTGTTGGTGTTGTGTGGATGGTGCGGTGTTGATGTATCATTCCTCTTTATTCATCATTAATATTAGTTATTTTCACACTTTTCTCAAACCCCCATTTTCTTTATGATCTCGATACTTTGGGCCACGTATGCACCAGGGATGTTTTTGGCGTCGAGTTTCATGGAACGTTAATTAATCATCTTTTTTCAAAGATGGACGCATAGTCGACTCTATTATACTATTGAAAATAAGATTCATATAGGTTAGAGAAGGGAGAGTATTTTGCCTAATTATTTATTATTATTTGTATTTCATATATGTAACACCCCCGAGATATTCGAGGTGTATTACAGCGCAGTGGATCCCTACATGGGACCCACCAGGCTAAAACAAGAAAACACCACTCGACTAACCGTCTCGGTTAGCAAGGAAACAATTGTTAACAACAAGAACATAAAAGAACACGTCCGGTACAACCGGCATAATAAACATCAACCGACAAATATAGTAACTTCAACGAAGACCAATCACAATCCGAAAGGAAAAGCCTATGTACTCGCGAGTACAATCTATAAGTTTACAATTTGGACCATATCGAAAGAGACAGTAGGAAATAATAAGACTCAATTGCCCATGTCAACAACCTTGGCCGACATCCTCGTACCATCCCAGTGCCCGCTCGTCTGGCTGAACATAACCTGAAATCCATAACCAGAATTTCCCCACAACGGGTCCCCAAAGGGGTTAGCAATTACGCTAGTACAAGTATTCAAGGCGAACCAATCGCTTACACATTTCATAGTACATGCACCAAAATCATTTCGAAAACCAAAACCAGACATGTCTTTTCCGAAAACAAACAGTCAATCAATTTGCCTAGGACCGGGACGAAGCCACGAATCCCACTCGAGGACTCTAAGGACCCTCCCGAGCTGGCCACATTCATAAAACAAATCAAGCACAACACGGCACCTAGGACCAGGACGAAGCCACGAATCCCACTCGAGGCCTCTAAGGACCCTCCCGAGCTGGCCGCGAAACAAACTCATGAATCCAGGACGAGCCATAGATTCCCTCGAGGCCCCGTCGAACCCTCCCTAGGTGAGTAAAGCACACACAATATACATTACCATTTCACGTTAAGCATAAAGGTTTCCAAAAATACTTGCCTTGAATAATGGACGACGCAACGAACAGAAGAAAAGTCACCGATGAACGCTAGGAACTAATGAAACCGAACCTAACAATTCGAAGAATACAATCACAACCATTTCTAAACGAATATGGAATTGGAATACACCCGAAATCCCGCCTATGATTCATGTATATTCGTATATAAACAACAACGAGGGCGGACCACAACCAAACCCTCTCGATTCCGTAAAAACCACGAAATATACCATGAATCCATAGGGAAACTAAGAATACCAATAAGATTAATCATATTCATCATGAATTAATCAACAAAATGGAACGAATCGGACAAAAACGCGAAAACCCCCAAATCTTCCCAAAAGTAGGGTTCTAAAGATCTAACCTTGATTCGCTGGATCAAGGGATGTTATAGGATGATTGATCAATGACATAACCTCTGGAACTTCATGGATTTGTTGTTCAACAACATGGCTCCATGGTAACCACACCTCCAGCCGCGGAAGAGAAGGAAAAGAATGAGAAAAATGTTGAAAAACCCGACTACAGGGCCTTAAATAGGCTGCCTGCCGGCAGAGTTACGTACGTAACCGGCCAAGGGCTTACGTACGTAACCGGCCATGGCCGAGTCACTGCCCAAAAATTCCAGCAGTGTTACGTACGTAACCGGCCAAAGCTTACGTACGTAACCGGCCTTACGTACGTAACTGCCGAGCCCTTCCGGTCGTAACTCGGCCAGGGTTGGCCTGGGACCAACCTGCCCAGCCATGACTCGGTCGCGACCAACTCCGACGGCCCGGATGACCCCGAAACTCGAACCTGAATACGAATCGAAGATACGGTTACGAAGTACTCGCAAAGACAAATTCGAGCACTAATAGAACACACGATTCCGACCACCCGAAGGCTCGAAATTCGACAACGGAAAGTAATTACCCCAAACTTTGGGAAATTATGAAAATGGCCCAAAACATCCGAAATACACGATACACGATTGAAACACCAAGCCGAAGCTCGCAACATGAGTAATAACATTAAATGAATTTACGAGAAACTCGAAACAACAGTTTCGGATGAGATTCGCAAGAATCGAACTCAAGTACGGAAAAACCGCTTAAGAACACGGAACTCAACAAAACGATATCGAAACGAACTCGGATGACAAAAAGTGCAGAATTAAATACTCTCGAAATGACGAAATGATCACGAGCGAGTCGTCAAAATGGCTCCCTCCGAAAAAAAGAAAATTACCGAAATCCGAAATTGCGGGTATTACAATATAATTTTAGGACTCAATTAATTGTTAATATATCGGGCTTTTAGGACTTATGCATCTAAAATCCTAGTTTATCTAAATAGGAGTTGAATTTGATCAATAGATTTGGGGATTTTCTGTTTTATCTCATGTTTTATTTGTATTCTTTCTATATTTATCTTAAGCCAATGAATATTCACGTTTAACACGTATTTTATGTATTTTCGAATATTCTCAGAATCAATAGAATATCACATTTTTATCATATTTCCATCTATAATTATTTCAAATATATTACTAGTTTATAGATTAAATATATTATGTGAGTCAATGCTAATCACAATTGTTTTTTTGATACATAGATGATCCACACTTCGTATGACTAATCCTATGAGAAACAGCTCCGGCCCCTGACAACAGCTTCTAGTTAAACCACGAGATAATGTACCTGACTAAAAATTAAATATACTCCACTTCCGCGCACAAGAGTTATCCCCCAAGTGATTATCCATGCTGGCCCCCGATAGATAGGCATGTCGGGTCTCCATAATCCAACCGCAGGTTTCACCGAGATCAGGCCTCCCACACTGCTGCTTGAAGCACATGATATTGTAACTATTCGTCAGCTACCCCGGGGGCTAGGAGTCTAGGACCTTGTTGAGAATTTGTTGGCTATAATAAAAGAAAAGTTTGGAAGGTTATCTCACATCGGTGGAATAATGAAAGGTGGAAGGGACTTCAAGCCTATAAAAAGAGGTCTAAGGCTAAGGATTAAAATGCACCAATTAAATACACTTTAAGTATTTAATTCTTCTTTCTTTCTTTCTCTTGTCTTAGAGTGTGAAAGGTGTGAGTTAAATCTTTGGAGAGTGTGGGTGTAATTAGGGGGTTGGCTTGAGAGATTATAGCCGCGTGATTGTAATAATTTTTCACATAGTAGAGTTTTCTCTCTGGAGGCCCGTGGTTTTTCTCCGGTTTTGGAGTTTTCCACGTATATTATTGTGTTATTTATTTTTCTCTATTTTCGTTCTTTGGGAGGCTTGTTGGGAATTTTGAGGCCGTTTTCCCAACAACTGGTATCGGAGCCCCGTGTTCGGGGAGGTCTCGGTTTTAGAGGTTTGGAGTATGCTCTGTGGTTGCAACTTTGCCTGATCTTCCACATCAGAAACAAATTTCTATTGGTCGTATTAGAGGGTGTCTTGGTATTTCAGAGGTTCGGAGTATGCTCTGTGGTTGCAGCTTTGTCTGATCTTCCACATCAGAAACTAGGATTCTGTTGGGTTTGAGACGCGGATACGATGTCAAGGTTCAGTCCCATGAGGTTCGATGTAGAGAAGTTTGGCGGAAGGATCAATTTTGGCTTGTGGCAAGTTCAAGTCAAGGATGTGCTGATTCAGTCTGGATTACACAAGGCGTTGAGGGGGAAACCAGCCCCTGTTTCTAGCGATGATAAAAGCGGGACTAGTATAGGCGATGATGAAGAATGGGATGATATGGATTTGAGAGCGGCAAGTGCTATTCGTTTGTGCCTGGCAAAGAATGTGCTTGCTAATGTGCATGGGTTGTCAACAGCAAAGGAGCTTTGGGAGAAGCTTGAACAGTTGTACCAAGGTAAGGGCATCTCGAATCGGTTGTATCTCAAGGAGCAGTTTCATACTCTACGTATGGATGGAGGTACAAAAATTTCAGATCATCTGAGTGTTCTTAATGGTATCGTCTCGGAACTGGAGGCTATCGGAGTAAAGGTTGAAGATGAGGATAAAGCGTTGAGGCTCATATTATCTTTGCCATCTTCCTATGAACATATGAAGCCTATTCTGATGTACGGGAAAGAGACCCTGAAGTATGAAGATGTTACTAGCAAACTCCTGTCTGAGGAGAAAAGACTGGAAGGTAGCAGTAATACTTCATCAGAAGGTGTGGTTTTGATATGTAGGAACGGTAAGAAGAAAAACTCTTCGAAGTATCTAACGTGATGGAAGTGTGGACAGTCTGGGCATGTCAAGAGAAATTGTCCAGGTGGAGCGGATTCGGCAAAAAGCTCAAATTCTGCTAACAACGGTGAAGAATTCTTTTGAGAAGTTGGCATCCCCATGGTATGCCCGTTACCATGAAATGGGATGTGTCCTTTTGTTAGCGGGTTCACGTATTTACATATGGGCATTGGATTGGCATTGATGCAAGATGTGTGGTGAAGATTGATGTCGAGGGCTGATGAACTTCCGGGTGGCCAACAGAGAAGTTGTACCATAAACCTTTCAGCAAGTTTTTCGTCATGTGCCGAGGTAAAATTCTTAGAATGTATTATTCTAAGTGGTGATACTTTTTTATGGTGGAGTATGATAGTTCTCTGAGAATTATGATTGTTGGTTCAAACAATGGTTGTCGGTGTGACAGCGGAGACTTTCTTTTATTTAGCCAAAGTGGAGTTTGTTGAGAATTTGTTGGCTATAATAAAAGAAAAGTTTGGAAGGTTATCCCACATCGGTGGAATGAAAGGTAGAAGGGACTTCAAGCCTATAAAAAGAGGTCCAAGGCTAAGGATTAAAATGCACCAATTAAATACACTTTAAGTATTTAATTATTCTTTCTTTCTTTCTCTTGTCTTAGAGTGTGAAAGGTGTGAGTTAAATCTTTGGAGAGTGTGGGTGTAATTGGGGGGTTGGCTTGAGAGATTATAGCTGTGTGATTGTAATAATTTTTCACATAGTGGAGTTTTCTCTCTGGAGGCCCGTGGTTTTTCTCCGGTTTTGGAGTTTTCCACGTATATTATTGTGTTATTTATTTTTCTCTATTTTCGTTCTTTGGGAGGCTTGTTGGGAATTTTGAGACCGTTCTCTGTAGGACCTAACCCTTAGTCAAATACTAAGGGATCATTGGGCCTTGATAAATTCAATTCCAAAGTGTTGCCACTAGGAATTGAACCCTTAACCTCCAACTAAATTGAAGGTCAGGTGGCCAACTGCGCCAAAGCAGTCGTTAGCAATTGTTTCTTTTTCTGTGTCAAAAGGAATATATTTTCCATTCAACCATCACATAATGTTTTTGGGAGGAAAGAGAGTAATGAATATGCGTCCACAAATTTTAGAGTAAATATATATTCCTTCCGTCCGCCAAAAATTTATCCCAGTTGGGATGACACGGGTTTTAAGAAAAGTTGGTATAAAGTGATTTTAGTAGAGAAAATGTCTCATTTCTTGAAAAAAAAAAAGAGAAAAACTTTTCTTTTATAATTGGGACAAACTTTTGTCGGACACCTTAATAAAGGAATCATATATATTGAAAGATTGAGTCCCTACATTGAATGTGGAGTCATCAAGTATATAGGATTATACGAAAAGTGTTTATTCATCCATCCGATTAATCAAATTAATGTCCCATTTATTCACCATAATCACACACTTACTATGAGCATGGGACGTTTGAGAATAGCAATCATCCTGTAGTTATTACAACATGTAAGACACAATTAATTGTAGCTGTTACATGATAGAAGAATAGCAATCATCCTGTAGTTATTACAACATGTAAGAATGTGGCTCTATAAATTAGGTTTGCATTCCTTAATCTTCTACCACTCCTTAATCTTCCACCATAATAACTGAAATCCAAAACAACATGTCCATTCAGGCTTTAGAGAACATCTCCACCGACGTTGCAGTAAGAAAGGGTGATTTATTCCTGGATGAGCTCGATATCGGTGTCACTGGGACCATTGTCGTAATGGTTTGCAGAGCGTGGGATGTGAACACTGTAACCGGTCGTTATCTGAGCACTGATTTTGTTGTGTCTGATTAGAGGGTAAGGGATTCTAAACTCAGCATCTTGGATATAGGCTTTAGTTCTAATGTTACTTCACTGTTTTGCAGGGTAAGGTAATGCATTGTACTGCAAGGAACAAAATAGCTCACAATTTTGTCAAGTTAAAAGAAGGGCTCATCTACTCAATTAAAAACTTTATTGTCCAGCTTAACAAGGACGAGTACCGGATTATTAAAAAGAATGCCTTCATGCTTGAATTTGATGGGACAACCACGGCAAGGAAGGTCTCTGTTAAGGCTGATGGTTTTGAGAGATACCCTTTTCAGCTTGAAGATTTATCAAGCCTGGAACCTACAGAGAATAAGTACTTGATTGGTATGGTCTTTTTTTAACAATATTTTTGGCACCTTTTGGCAATAAGATTATGCTGATGTGTAGAACAATACCCTCCAGATGTTGCCGGTTACGTGACGAATGTGGGGAGGACTACTCACCAGAAAACAGGCTCCCGAACTCTAGATTTCTATCTGGCAAATCAGAGGTTAGTACATTTTAATAGATTAGTAATGCCTAAACCTCATTCCTTATGTATATCACTTACGATATACCATGGATCACTGACCTGTTTGGGAGTTTTGACACAGTGGGCAATCAATTCGGGTGACGCTGTGGGGAAACTTGGGAGACGTGCTCATAGAGAAAAAACAAACCATGTTGGGCTGTGTCCGGTCGTCCTAACATCAGTGAATGCCAAACATTACAACAGTACGTAAGCATGATTAACAGATTTTATCAACAAAGTAAAGTATTGATAGGTTGCGTCACTGTTTTTACCTTGCAGATAAGCTTTATCTGTCGAGCAGCTCTTCGACGTTGATTTACGATGATCCTGAAATCCCTGCACTCAAAGATCTTAAAGTGGAGATGAGGTAATCAGGCTTACATTTTATATCTGTATTACTCGATAGTTACATCGTACTAACAACAACCATGGTTCTGTCTCGCAGTCATATGGAATTGAATAAGGTTGCTTTGCCCGTTGACCAGTCGGTTCCAAAGGATGGGACACTGGAGAACCTGCTACTATGGGCCCGCAATCGGAAGAACAATGTAAGTTTTTCTTTTCGCTGTTCCCATGATGTACCGTTGGCCAATGTCATAAAATGTAGAAAGCATCTGTTTATGCAGTCTTTGACCTTCAACTGCAAAGTTACAATCGATGCTATTAGGACTAGAAATGGGTGGAACTACCCATCATGTGGTGACACTAAGTGTAGGAAAGGTGCCACCCGTAAAGAAGGGAAGTTTTGGTGTGATTCGTGTGACAATGCCATTGCGTACCCAATTTTAAGGTAATGTTGTTTTGTAAAAAAACAAGCGCCAATTAATATTAAACAGTATGTGTAACTTACCTAACATGTACAATGTCTCCCTCGCAGGTATAGGCTTGAACTTGATGTTTCCGATGGAACAGAATCTGTTGTGGTTGTACTGTTCGATGAGAGTGGAACGGAGTTAGTGGGGTGCTCAGCAGAGTCAATAATGGAAGCAGAGGATTGTAATATCCGCAATTTTCAATTTCCGGTAATTTCTTTTTTTTTCAGTGGAAGTCCGTTTTGACGACTCGCTCATGACCGTTTCGTCATTCTGAGAATGATTAATTCTACACTTTTTGACATCCGAGTTCGTTTCGGAGTCGTTTTGTTGAATTCCGTGCTTTTTAACGACTTTTCCGCACTTGAGTTCGGTTCTTGCGAATCTCGTTCGAAACTGCTGTTTCGAGTTTCCCGTAAGTCCGTTTAACTTTGTTAGACGTGTTTTGAACTTCAGTTTGGTTATTAGATCACGTATCGTGATTTCCGGGCGTTTTGGGCCATTTTGTAATTTCTTGAAAGTTACGGGTATCCGTATCTGTAATGGTTGTCTCGACCCGTTTCTTGGTCGCGTATGACTAATAATGGTATTATGTTTTCATTTCGGGTCGTTGATGTCGTCCGCGAACTTTTCGTCGTGTTCGTTCCGTGCGTTTTCGGAAATCGGGTCGTCGAGCCCTGGCGGTTGCGGGACTGGCCGGACGGTTGCGGGACTGGCCGGACGATTGCGGGCACCGGCCGGACGGATGCGGCAGGAACCGGCATAGCGCACGCTACTGCCGAAAGGCTGTGCGTGCTAACCGGCAGGTGTAGCGCACGCTAGCCTGTTCGACCAACGCACGCTATCGGGCCGGACAGTGGGGTTTCTGAGGTTCTGGACTCGGACAGGATCGGCAGGTAGCGCACGCTACGCCGAGCGTAGCGCGCGCTAGTCGCAGCGTAGCGCCGGCGTCGGCCGGCTAGCGACGTTACTGGCCGGGCGATTCGATCCAGTGGCTATCGACAGTCGGCAGCGCGCGGTGCTTCGGCCGAGCGCACGCTAGCGGAGTCGGTCGGCAGTTTGGTCGGCAGGGTTGGACGGTGATGCCGGGTCGTGTGGGCCCTGGCCGAGGGTACTCGGCTGATACCGGCCGATAGCGCACGCTAGTCCGGGAAGGCTAGCGCACGCTAGGCTGGCCCAGTATAAATGTGGCTGAGCAGTCACATTTCATTTCGTTTTTCACTTCCTTCCTTCCCCTTCCGCGAATGGCGATTCATGGGTGACGAAGCCATGTTGTTTAACAACAAATCCATGAAGTCCTTGAGTTCATAACATCAATCAATCGTCCGTTATCATCCTTTGATCCAGCGAATCAAGGTAATCTTCCTTAGAACCCTATTTTCGTGAATTTGGGGGTTTTCGCATTTTTGTCCGATTCGTTCCGTGTTTTTGATTAATTCATGATGGGTATGATTAATCTTGGTAGTTTTCTTGTGTTTAACATCATTTAATCCATTGTTCTTCGTCGAATCGAAGTATATTTCTTGTTTTCCTTCGAATTGACTTTTTGGGGGATTTGTCCTCGATCTCATTTTTCATCCGTTTTCGATGGATAGATTATGGTTAAATGATGTTGTTAAACATATTCTATGGATTGTATATCCATATTTCAACTTGGAATTCCGTTTTCGTGATTGACGGAACGAATCGTGTTCTTGGCCGTTTTGGGGGAAATCCGTGAACTTTCGTCATTCGTTCTTTGAATTCAACGGCTTTGAGTCGTGTTATGGAATTCATTTCATTGTTATTATTTGTCCTTCGTAGTTTATGAACGCGAGTTGGCGATCGGTGGAATCGGCGGGTTCGTAGTCGGTTCGTGTCAACCTACTTCGGTCGGTTCTTCGCGTTGTTCTTATTCGAGGCAAGTACCTTGTTCATACTTTTCTTGTTTCGTGGATATGATGATTGGTGATCGTCTTGGTTTGTTTGTTTGTTTGAAATGAGTTTTCAAAAGATTTGGTTAGCCTCGTTAAAGGCCTCTTTCAAAACCGTGTGTGTTTTGTGATTGGTGTGGTTCGTGAATGACTATGTGAATTCTATGTATATGCTTGGTGTTCATGTTGCACTTGGTATTGTGTGTGGACGTATATTATTTCATTTCGGTGCGTTGTGGATTGACGTGGTGTTTTGCTAAGTGTTTGATGCCTCTGGGCGAATTGTTTGAATATCCTTGATGTGATATGTTATTTGTGTGAATGTGTGGATATGGTTGAAGGTCTACGGTGGCACATGGCATGTGATCATGTGGCCAGGATGCAACAAGTGATTGATCCAACCGTGAGAGCCTGAGATAATCTACGGTGGCACATGGCATGTGATCATGTGGCCAGGATGCAACAAGCGATTGATCCAACCGTGAGATGTGTGTGATTTGTTTCGCTAGCCAGCTCGGGAGGGTCCTTCGAGGCCTCGGGTGGGATGTCGGTGGTAGCATCCCGGTCCTAGGTGATGCGCGTGTGTGATTATGTTTCGTTGATTTTACGTCCGTTGAGGACACGTGATGTTGGGCTTTGACCCTGTAAATTGTTGGTGGTTTCCTATTTGCGAAAACAAAACATTTGGGCTGTGACCCTATTGATTTTTGGAAAGAGAAGGATTTTATAATCCTAAATTGTTTTCTATTAAAACTCTCGATGGCATTTTAAACTGTTTTGTAAATTGTTTCCCTTATTTGCGATCTTTCAGTTTTGGAAATGTTTACCCAAACTCTTGCCTCGGGAAGTACTTTTCCTTACGTTTGAATCTTTGAGGATTCCTGATTATTATTGTTCTTGGAACTTGTATTGTATGGCTCGTATTTTTGCACTTGTACTTGCACTAGCAAAACAGTGGAGTTTTGCTAACCCCCGAGTATTCGGGGGGTGGATGTCTATTTTTGCATTCAGGTTTTGGAGCATAGCACAGGGTCGGCACGAAGGATGATGAAAGATGAACGATACTAATCACACGAGGATCCGTTGCTGTCGTATTGGTCTAGTTGTATTTTCTTTTCCGCTGCAGTATATTTTCCCGTTGTACGGGTGTGGTTGTATTTTGACCCCTGCGTGGGCATGAGTTGTATTTGAGTTGTATGTATTTGTTGAAAGACCAAATCGGTCTACTGAGTCATTTTAGCCTTAAAGGTGAGGTTTAGATGTTTAATTTTAGTTATCAGCCTGGTAGATCCTCGAGGAGAGGGTCTACGGCGTGTAATATCCCTGAGCGGATTGGGGGTGTTACAGAATGGTATCGGAGCTTAGGTTGTGGAAACCTAGGCTGTCGGGTCAGTGGTGTCTATTGAGTTTTTGTCTCGTCGGATTTTATCTGACTGGGTCGTGTCGCGACGCGTCGTCTTAGTTGGTTGGTCGTGATTAGTATCGTGGGCAATCATCATGTTCGTGCGACCTGTGGCTGTAAGTCTCCCTTCTTTGTGTTGTGCCTCGTGTGACACGAGCTATATTTTTTATGATTATTTATTAAGTGACGGAATCCTTTTATGGATTTTGATTTCTTGATACGTGACTATTTGACTCTCATATTTCGTTCATGTGAGGAGTAGTTGCTGGATTGTGCATATTGGACTGTATTTCTTTTATCCGCTGCGTGAGTTCCTTTGTAATAGCTTTCGGTATTTTACCGACTGAATTTTATTTCGAAAACCGATTCCTTTAACCGAGTTGTTAGCCTTGACCGTTTTGACGGTAGTTGGGTGTTTTCAAATGATTTTGTGAGTTTTGATAAGTACTACCGTCATCGACCTTTTTGGGCATTTTTGTAATTGGTTTTTAGCCTGGTGGGTTCCGGTGCGGGACCCACGGCGCTATAATGTTCCGTGTATTTACCTGAAATTTTTGGGCATTGTAGCCCATTGAATTATCTTTGAAAACCTTGAGTATCTTAGAAAATAAAATTCGAGACGTACTTTTAAATGGATTATATTTTCAAGGCGCCTACTAGCGCAACTATCTGTTTCAAAATTTTTCTACCTCGAGGACCAAAATGTTTTGAGATATTTTCGATGTTTAGAAACATTTATACTTAGACCCGAAGGTCGAATATTCTGAAAGCTTTTCACTAAAAGAAAGTGTCCTCATTTTTATCAAATGCGAAATGGTTTTCCAAAGTCTCGATAATGATGTTTCACGTTTTTACTTTTTTTTTTGAAATGTGATACTCAAGATCGACCGGTGTTTTTCTAAATTATTTTCCAAATGAGGTTTTCGTTTTTAAAACCTATCCATTCCCCTTTGAGGGCTGGGTATGTATGTATGATGTTGGCTTTGTCGCTATAATGTTAACTCCCGAATATGATCGAGTTGGTGGCATGAACGTTGAGGCGTTGCCACGTATTTGTTGTACTAGCCCTCTGTGAGAGGTGTGAACTGGTATTTAATGGTTGTCGCCTCGTGGTGGATTGCGTGTATCACACGAGTGTGAGATGTTGAAGCTTGGGTTTGTACGTTGGTGTACATGTGTGATTGTTTCATGATGTTTGTAATTACGTGCTGGTTATCGTTCGGGTCGTTGAGGTCGCCGAACGATACCGTCGTTGCTGTGGTGTATGTGTATATATTACTTTACGATGGTAATCGTTGTATATGATATGTGTTATGATTCTTTGTTGTGCTGAGTTGGCATCTCCGCTATGTTGTTTTGCGACGTTATGCCCCATTGTATCTAGCATTTGTATTTTCGGTATGCCGAGCCGAGGTGTTTCAACCGTGATGTGCCGGGGGAATGTACGTGCAATTTGTCCTTCTCGTCGGTAACACATTTCGAGTGTGGACTCGAGGGACACCGAATTCAGTTTTGCGAATTGGCTACCGAGACTTTCGGAGTTCGCGCTTCAGCACAGATATCAGAATCGGCTTTGAGAGGCCTTTGAAGGATATTTCTGTTGATTGCCTGTTGGGTCGTCTCCTTGATTTTGTTGTTGTGAGTTTCGGGGACGACACTTCTTTAAGAAGAGGTCGAATATAATACCCGTATTATTTTTGGCTTCTATATTTTCTCTTTCTCCAGTCTATCGATACACTCATGTTCGTTGATACTTTCTGAACTTGTTCTGTATTTCGGTTTCATCGTTCGAACAAGCTGTGATCTTGTTTTAGGTCGATCTGGTTATCGTTGTAACTTTTCCGAGTTCGGTTCGATTCTTGTGAACCTTGTTCGGAAGTAGCATCTTTTGATTCTACTAATTCTTTTATTCGAAGTGGATCGGATTTGGAACTTCTGTATTTTCGACTCTGTCGACTCGTTTATGTTCATTGACATTTTCTGAGCTTGTCCTGCCCCTTGCTTTTGTTGATCGAACGAGGGTGGTATTATTTCGGAATTACTCGTTCGTCGATGTGACTTTTCAATTGTTATTCCCTTTCCTGTGGATCTTATGCGAGTGTGCATCTTGTTGTTCTCACCGGATCATGTTTTGTCTCGAGTCGAGATGTGAACCTCGGAGTTGTCGGTTGAACCTTATTGTTCTTCGTGATCCGAACATGATTGTTCGATTTTTGTTGTCTCGATCGTTTGTTTGTTCGGTTTTTGTTCTCATTTCGTGATTTGTTGAGCGTTAAGGCTCCTTCCTAATTCCCTCAAGTTCGGGAAATTAGTCTCGTTTTCGATCTTCCAACCCTTGGGCGGTGGAATTCCGTATTTGTTCAGCGATTGACTCGCGTTTTGATTGATGTACCGTTGGGTCGGTCAATCTTATTGATTTTCGTTCGTTGTGTTTTGTGATTGTTCGGATAATTGACTTGACTATATTATCCGTTTGATGACGCTTGTCATCTGTTGGTTTTATTGCATTCCTAACGGCGGCGTTGTGTTGGTCGCCGTGGAGCGTGTTTTCACGCCGTATATTCCTTTGCGTTGTTTGTAACATTTCGCCGTTGGGCATTAGTTACGCATTCTTGTGTGTCTCGTTGAGTATTTCCTGGCGGAATATTTCTTCCCCTACTTGTTTTAAGTTTCGGGACGAAACTTCTTTTAAGGAGGGTAGAATGTAATATCCGCAATTTTCAATTTCCGGTAATTTCTTTTTTCAGTGGAAGTCCGTTTTGACGACTAGCTCATGACCGTTTCGTCATTCTGAGAATGATTAATTCTACACTTTTTGACATCCGAGTTCGTTTCGGAGTCGTTTTGTTGAATTCCGTGCTTTTTAACGACTTTTCCGCACTTGAGTTCGGTTCTTGCGAATCTCGTTGGCTAACATTTCGAGTTTCCCGTAAGTCCGTTTAACTTTGTTAGACGTGTTGTGAACTTCAGTTTGGTTATTCGATCACGTATCGTGATTTCCGGGCGTTTTGGGCCATTTTGTAATTTCTTGAAAGTTACGGGTATCCGTATCTGTAATGGTTGTCTCGACCCGTTTCTTGGTCGCGTATGACTAATAATGGTATTATGTTTTCATTTCGGGTCGTTGATGTCGTCCGCGAACTTTTCGTCGTGTTCGTTCCGTGCGTTTTCGGAAATCGGGTCGTTGAGCCACCGGGCGGTGCGGATCGCCAGGACGGCCATGGATCGCCGGACGATTGCGGGCACCGGTCGGACGGATGCGGCAGAACCGCGTAGCGCACGCTATCGCCGGAAGGCTGCGCGCGCTAACCGGCAGTGTAGCGCACGCTAGCCTGTTCGACCAACGCACGCTATCGGCCGATGGGGGTTTCGAGGTTCGACTCGACAGATCGGCAGTAGCGCACGCCACGCCGAGCGTAGCGCGCGCTAGTCGGCAGCGTAGCGCACGCTGTCGGCCGGCTAGCGTCGTTACTGGCCGGGCGATTCATCCGGGCTCTCGACAGTCGGCTAGCGCGAAGCTTCCGGCCGTAGCGCACGCTAGCGAGTCGGGTCGACAGTTTGGTCGGCAGGGTTGGACGGTGATGCCGGGTAGTTTGTGCCATGGCCGAGGGTACTCGGCCGATACCTGCCTATAGAGCTCGCTAGTCCGGGAAGGCTAGCGCACGCTAGGCTGGCCCAGTATAAATGTGGCTGAGCAGTCACATTTCATTTCGTTTTTCACTTCCTTCCTTCCCCTTCCGCGAATGGCGATTCATGGGTGACGAAGCCATGTTGTTTAACAACAAATCCATGAAGTCCTTGAGTTCATAACATCAATCAATCGTCCGTTATCATCCTTTGATCCAGCGAATCAAGGTAATCTTCCTTAGAACCCTATTTTCGTGAATTTGGGGGTTTTCGCATTTTTGTCCGATTCGTTCCGTGTTTTTGATTAATTCATGATGGGTATGATTAATCTTGGTAGTATTCTTGTGTTTAACATCATTTAATCCATTGTTCTTCGTCGAATCGAAGTATATTTCTTGTTTTCCTTCGAATTGACTTTTTGGGGGATTTGTCCTCGATCTCATTTTTCATCCATTTTCGATGGATAGATTATGGTTAAATGATGTTGTTAAACATATTCTATGGATTGTATATCCATATTTCAACTTGGAATTCCGTTTTCGTGATTGACGGAACGAATCGTGTTCTTGGCCGTTTTGGGGGAAATCCGTGAACTTTCGTCATTCGTTCTTTGAATTCAACGGCTTTGAGTCGTGTTATGGAATTCATTTCATTGTTATTATTTGTCCTTCGTAGTTTATGAACGCGAGTTGGCGATCGGTGGAATCGGCGGGTTCGTAGTCGGTTCGTGTCAACCTACTTCGGTCGGTTCTTCGCGTTGTTCTTATTCGAGGCAAGTACCTTGTCCATACTTTTCTTGTTTCGTGGATATGATGATTGGTGATCGTCTTGGTTTGTTTGTTTGTTTGAAATGAGTTTTCAAAAGATTTGGTTAGCCTCGTTAAAGGCCTCTTTCAAAACCGTGTGTATTTTGTGATTGGTGTGGTTCGTGAATGACTATGTGAATTCTATGTATATGCTTGGTGTTCATGTTGCACTTGGTATTGTGTGTGGACGTATATTATTTCATTTCGGTGCGTTGTGGATTGACGTGGTGTTTTGCTAAGTGTTTGATGCCTCTGGGCGAATTGTTTGAATATCCTTGATGTGATATGTTATTTGTGTGAATGTGTGGATATGGTTGAAGGTCTACGGTGGCACATGGCATGTGATCATGTGTCCAGGATGCAACAAGTGATTGATCCAACCGTGAGAGCCTGAGATAATCTACGGTGGCACATGGCATGTGATCATGTGGCCAGGATGCAACAAGCGATTGATCCAACCGTGAGATGTGTGTGATTTGTTTCGCTAGCCAGCTCGGGAGGGTCCTTCGAGGCCTCGGGTGGGATGTCGGTGGTAGCGTCCCGGTCCTAGGCGATGCGCGTGTGTGATTATGTTTCGTTGATTTTACGTCCGTTGAGGACACGTGATGTTGGGCTCTGACCCTGTAAATTGTTGGTGGTTTCCTATTTGCGAAAACAAAACATTTGGGCTGTGACCCTATTGATTTTTGGAAAGAGAAGGATTTTATAATCCTAAATTGTTTTCTATTAAAACTCTCGATGGCATTTTAAACTGTTTTGTAAATTGTTTCCCTTATTTGCGATCTTTCAGTTTTGGAAATGTTTACCCAAACTCTTGCCTCGGGAAGTACTTTTCCTTACGTTTGAATCTTTGAGGATTCCTGATTATTATTGTTCTTGGAACTTGTATTGTATGGCTCGTAGTTTTGCACTTGTACTTGCACTAGCAAAACAGTGGAGTTTTGCTAACCCCCGAGTATTCGGGGGGTGGATGTCTATTTTTGCATTCAGGTTTTGGAGCATAGCACAGGGTCGGCACGAAGGATGATGAAAGATGAACGATACTAATCACACGAGGATCCGTTGCTGTCGTATTGGTCTAGTTGTATTTTCTTTTCCGCTGCAGTATATTTTCCCGTTGTACGGGTGTGGTTGTATTTTGACCCATGCGTGGGCATGAGTTGTATTTGAGTTGTATGTATTTGTTGAAAGACCAAATCGGTCTACTGAGTCATTTTAGCCTTAAAGGCGAGGTTTAGATGTTTAATTTTAGTTATCAGCCTGGTAGATCCTCGAGGAGGGGGTCTACGGCGTGTAATATCCCTGAGCGGATTGGGGGTGTTACAAGGATGAGGTACATTTATATTGCATATCATAAATACAGTCCATGACAGCCACTAACTATCTGTTACAGGCTTCCGATGACAACCCGACTATGCCTCGAACCATAGCAAATCTCATTGGTACCACGGACACTCTTGAGCTGAAATCCCACACTTACTATGAGCATGGGACGTTTGAGAGCTTTACATGTTGGAAGATTATTCCAGCCCAGCCAGTGGATGAAGGTGCCGGTTCGAGCACAGCCGTTGGAGTTACAAGCGATAAAAGCCCACCGCTTAAAAGATTGCTAAAGAACCCAACTGTCTCAACTCCGGCGAAATCTGTCGAGGGGAAAAAGGAAAAAAGGTTGGCTAGCAATTCTCTATTTCATAGCTTGTTAAAAAAGGGGGCTTCGCATTAACCTATCGTTTATTTTGTCATTACTTTAGATTGGAATTTGAAGATTCCGACGCCGAAATAACAATTGTTGAAGATGATGACACAGACGCTATCGAGGACGGCTGTACACCCAAAAAAAAGAAGGCAAGAAGGTATGTCGTGGACGAGAATGAGTCCGAGTAGAAGATCAGAGGTACCACAAAGACTAGCAACAACGCTACTGCAGTACATGGCTGGAGTGATGTTCAGTGTTTAAGTAATTAGGGGAATAAGAATAGTTAGGCTGCTAGGTTTTTGGCATGAAATGTTTGTTTCCAGTTATTTCAAACAATAAGATTTTGGATTCCAGTTGCAACAGCTACAAATGCAATTACTGTTAGGATCCAGTTTCATTAATGTTGACCAATTATTGAATGAGAGCTAAACTTATTTACAACAATTGTGGTTGAAAACTCAAAATAAAACAATTATAGGCTGCTTACTTCAAAATACAACACTTTGAGACCATTTTTTGACAACCCAATCAATCACAATCAGTGTTGAAAAGAAAAATGAAAGGCTTTGAAGTGCTTATAAGATTCATGGGTGGTTGGGCGAACCTGCATAGGGACAATTAATCTACTGAAATGAAAAAAGATGTTGTCTCTGGAATAACTACTTTAAAAGAATATTGTTTGTCCATAGGTTGGAAGATCTTTTTTGATGTGTAAATTCTAAAAAAGTCAGCCCTGCAAATCGCTATACTAAATAACCAAAGAAAACGCTTTATTAGCTATAATAGTAAAGAGGGCAGTTGGTAAAATCAAATGAAATATTGCTATTAAGGGTACTTGAATTTCACAATGAGCAAAATGCCAAAGTAGATAACCAAAGGAAACGTTGTATTAGCTATAACAGTAAAGAAGACACTTGGTCAAATCAACTGAAATGTTGCTATTAAGGGTATTTGATATCCAGAATGAGGGAACCTGACTTCAGCTTTAGGAATGGCTATGGAAAAATGGCCAATTCAAAAACAAAGTTATGACACCAATATATGTTCGATTTTTTACCTTTATCTTAATCATTTGGTTAGGGTCTAGCCATTCAGAATTGACGATTGCGGCAGAACGAGGTTATGAATCGAGAATGTGAGAATAAGATTCGGCTATCGGATCTGTGTATAATTTATATACTCGAATTTACTAAACTTCATTAAAAGGTGATTTTACTACATTTCCGTTCCAAATTCAGCAGCCAAAATGTAAATTACTGCCTACCGGTTATTGTTATACTTATGCTACCAGCAATACATAGCGAGTCTAAAAAATTGAGTACCATTTCATTTATTACCATGGTAAATGCAGTAGTTCAGGCATGATAATCCGAAAGGCTGTATTTTCAATATCTTTAACCTCCATCTTCTCACATCCTCACCTATATTTTCAAACCTGTTATGCAGAAATATTCATTAACAATTTTGAATCACATATGAATAACGGTTAGCATGAATTAGACAACTTTATATACATTGAAAGCATTGTATAACTACAATAACGGATGTATTTATATTACAGGTTCAGTTAATACCCATAATTGTTATACTTATGCCACCAGCAATACATAGTGAGTCCAAAAATTTGAGTACCATTTCATTTATTACCATGGTAAATGCAGTAGTTCAGGCAGGATAATCCAAAAGGCTGTCTTTTCAATATCTTTAACCTCCATCTTCTCACATCCTCACCTATATTTCTAAACCTGTTATGCAGAAAGATTCATTAACAATTTTGAATCAGCTATGAATAACGGTTAGCATGAATTAGATAACTTTATATACATTGAAAGCATTGTATAACTACAATAACAAATGTGTTTATATTACATGTTCAGTTAATACCCGTTATTGTTATACTTATGCTATACCAGCAATACATAGTGAGTCTAAAAATTTGAGTACCATTTCATTTATTACCATGGTAAATGCAGTAGTTCAGGCAGGATAATCCAAAAGGCTGACTTTTCAATATCTTTAACCTCCATCTTCTCACATCCCCATCTATATTTTCAAATCTGTTTTGTAGAAAGATTCATTAACAATAGCAAAGTCGTGACACCAATAGGCAGCTAAAAAAACTAACAAACGTGTGTTCTAATACTCTATAACCTTTTCAATATATTTAACCTCCATCTTCTCACATCCTCACCTATATTTCCAAACCTATTATGCAGAAAGATTCATTAACAATTTTGAATCATCTATGAATAACGGTTAGCATGAATTAGATAACTTTATATACATTGAAAGCATTGTATAACTACAATAACGGATGTGTTTATATTACAGGTTCAGTTAATGATCCTACCAATATTCCATCCCTATCCAACATACTCCACAATTTCGTTCACATATAGTCACGTATAATTATTGGTCCGAATGGGATAGTGCGGAGTTACTGTGGGCTGAAACTAGCAGACATACCTGCCAAAGAGACAGGTAAACAGACACCCCTAAACTTTTGTTTTGTTAAGATATCACATATGCTCTAAATTCCGCATACTCAAACAGGAATGGTGGCTCCCTCAGTTTATACCCAAACAGGTCTCACGGAACAACCTACATCTTCTATTTCTATTTATCAATCTACAACAACATATATGAGATCAGCAGGTAGGCTGTTTGCCAAATCAAATATTTTGAAGTTTTATTCCATAAATCAAATATTTACCACAACAATGGTTATTTCAGATCGGGCGCGCATACGTGCATCCAGGAAAATACCCAAAGGCGCAGCACTCACCTCTGTCGGTAGTTATACATACATGTAGTGTTTGTAATCCTAACCAAAAAACGGACTTTAACTGGAACTTATATGATGTATAAAATAACAGGCTTATTTAAAATTTTATCATGACTGATGCTTTTTTAACTAGGTGTTCCTGTGTCCTACAATCACGTTGGTCCTCCATCCTATCAGTGCCATAATTATGCTGCAACCATGTGGTATGAAGAGAGAAAGAACAAGGCTAAAACAGCTGTAAATCCAACATTCTCACTTTGTTGCCAGGAAGGTAAAGTGCTGCTTCCCAGATTCAACAAAACACCTTCGCCGTTAGACAAGCTGCTTGATAATGCAGATTCTACAACATCAAGGTTTAGAGACCAGATTAGAATCTACAACGGCATGTTTTGCTTTACATCTTTTGGCGCCAAAATAGACCATTCAGTCAATAGAGGGAGGGGAGTATATACATTTAGAATAAACGGGCAAAACTATCATCGAATTGGGTCTCTTTTGCCTGCGCCAGGTGTTCAGCCCAGGTATGCGCAGCTTTACTTCTTTGACACACAAAATGAAGCTCGGAATAGGATGGCTGCCTTCGTTGATGGTGATACAGGTGACCAAGTGGACGAAACAATAATCGCAAGTTTAATGTCCATGTTGGATCAGTCTAGCGCAGTTGCAAAGGCATTTCGAATGGCAAGATATTGGTGTCATTCCCATGGTTCGGTAAACTTTGAACTACGACTACTTAGCGAGAGAAAAATAGTGAGAGAGTACAACGCGCCAACTATAGCCGAGATAGCCGCTCTAATTACAAATGATTTTGGCGATGGTATTCCTTCAAGAGATATCATTGTAAACAGCAAAGATAGTGGTCCCCAACGAATTTCAGAATTGCATCCGGCATACATGGCATTGCAATATCCATTGTTATTCCCTTTTGGAGAGGATGACTTCCATGAAAAGATACCTTATCATAACAATAAAGGTTCCAGGAAAACAAAACGTCCATTTCTAACAATGAAGGAGTACTACAGTTACATAATTCAGCAACGAAACAACCAGGGCAACACTTTGCTAAGAGGAGGCCGCCTATTCCAACAATATTTGGTCGATGCATACACGGCAATTGAAGAACAAAGGCTTAAATGGACGAGAAGTAACCAAGACACTCTACGAGTAGACCTCTATCATAACCTCCACGATGCTGTTACGCGAGGTGACACAGATGCTGCAGGTCTTGGCAAAAGAATAGTCTTGCCCTCGAGTTTTACAGGTGGGCCAAGATATATGATGCAAAACTACCAAGATGCGATGGCTTTGTGTCGGTCATATGGGAATCTAGACCTGTTTATCACTTTCACGTCTAACCCAAAATGGCCCGAGATTGCAGAAATGCTTGCTGCTTTGCCTGGGCAAAAATCGCACGATTGGCCGGATGTAGGGGCAAGAGTGTTCAAAATGAAGCTAACTCAACTATTAAATGATCTTACCAAAAATCATATCTTTGGTGTTAGTCGTGCAGGTAACCTATCGCATGTCATAGCGTCATTATTTTTAAGCTTATGGATCATTGGTAATCAAAACTTACTTTCTCATAAACCTTCCCATGCAGTTGTCTATGTAATTGAATTCCAAAAACGTGGCCTCCCCCACGCACATATTTTGCTGTGTCTCGAAGAACGCCACAAATGCAAGACACCGGCTCAGATAGATGATATAATCTCTGCAGAGCTTCCGTGTCCGCTGCGCGATCCAGAGGGGTACAAAGTTGTTACCGAATTCATGATGCACGGCCCCTGTGGTAAAGATGCAAAATCCGCTCCATGCAACACCGACGGAAAATGTTCAAAACGGTTTCCTAAAGCATTTTATGCAGAGACAATGATAGATGAAGATGGATACCCTGTATACCATCGAAGGGACACTAAAGTGTATTCTGTACAAGGTAAATTCACATTTGACAACAGATATGTGGTCCCTTACAATCGCTATCTACTGCTGAAATATCAGGGGCACATTAATGTTGAATGGTGTAATAGATCAAAGGCAATAAAGTACTTATTTAAGTACTTAAATAAAGGTCCAGATAGAGCAACTATTGTCATACAAGAAAATGTTGCAGCAGGACATCGTGTGGGGTCTGAAAATGTCAGCGAGGTTGATGAAATCAAAAGTTTCTTAAATTGCCGCTATTTAGAACCGTGTGAGGCAGTATGGCGACTATTTTCTTTTGACATCCACTACTCCTACCCATCAGTCATGAAACTAAATTTCCATTTACCAGATCAGAACTTAATAACATTGCGTGACTCACAAAATTTACCAGCACTGCTTCAGAGGGAAGACATCAAAATAACAATGTTTACTGAGTGGTTTGAGCTAAACAAGTGAGATACCGAGGCCAGAAAACTCACTTATGATGAAATACCAAAACACTATGTCTGGCATGAACAAAACAGGGTCTGGAAACCACGGAAACAACAAAAAAGCATTGGTAGGATTTATTACTCAAACCCGACCTCGGGGGAGCGCTACTATCTCAGAATGTTATTGAATGTTGTGAGAGGACCTCAATCTTTTGAAGAACTTATGACGGTTAACAAAAGAGTCTATGGGAGTTTTAAAGAAGCATGCTTTGCGTATGGTATCCTAAATGACGACAAGGAATGGACACACGCTATATCAGAGGCAAGATTTTGGGCGTTAGGACCGCAACTATGTGACCTATTTGTTATAATTTTGTTGTTCTGTGATGTCAGTAGGCCGCTACAATTATGGGAAGAAAACTGGGAAGCTCTATCCGAGGATATTTTACATAAGAAACGTAAACTTTTCAAGTACCCCGAGTTGCAGCTCACAGAAGAACAAATAAGAAACTACTGCCTGGTAGAAATTCAAGAATTGTTAAATAGGAATGGGAGATCTTTGTTAGATTTCCAAGATCTACCGCGACCTGACCCAAAGCTACTAACAAACATGGACAATCGCTTGATCAGATAAGCCCTGGATTTTGATATGACAAAAAGCAAGGTTGAGCATGAACATCTTCATTCGTTATTAAACCCCGAACAGCGTTCGATCTATGAAGAAGTTATTGAATCAGTGCATAATAAAAAAGGCCAATTCTACTTTGTTTATGGTCCTTGGGGGACCGGGAAGACATTCTTATACAAGACCATAATTTCAAGGTTAAGATCTGAAAGAAAGATTGTGCTGGCAGTCGCATCTTCAGGTACGCTGTTTTATAAATAATTATTAATTGATTCAGGATTTAGCTCTTAGATTACAACACTTATTACAAGCTACAACTCCCTCCGCCCTAACTTTAACCTTTTTCTTGGAATAGGAATAGCTTCGTTACTACTTCCAGGAGGGAGAACTGCTCATAGCAGATTCGTTATACCCCTAGAATTAATGGAAAATAGCACGTGTGGCATAAAAAAAACACACACTTGGCTGAACTTATGCAACAAGTCCAGCTGATTATTTGGGATGAGGCACCAATGACTCAAAAATATGCATTCGAGGCATTGGACAAAACTCTAAGGGATATATTGGGGTACCAGGATTCAGAAAAAAGAAACCAAATTTTTGGGGGGCTTACTGTATTGCTTGGCGGTGACTTTAGGCAAGTTCTGCCGGTAATCCCAAAAGGTAAAAGGCAAGAAGTGGTTAACGCGTGCATAAACCGGTCAGATTTGTGGAAATCTTGCAAGGTTTTCACACTTACTCGAAGCATGGGAGTAAATGAGTATTCTGCAAATGGTGAGATCGATACTCGAAAACAGGAATTCAATAAATGGATTTTAGATTTGGGCGATGGAAATTTACCAGCTAAAAGCAAAGAAGGGGAAGGTGAGGAAACCTGAATTGAGGTTCCCGAGGATTTCATTATAAAATCGTGGAGTTCTCCTCTCGAGCAACGAAACCTTCCCTGACTTTACTATAAGGCAAAGTGAGGACGCATATCTAAAAGAAAGGGCAATACTAACTCCAAGAAATGATGATGCTGATGCAATCAATGCCTATATGTTTAAAAAGTTGGGAGGTGCACTTGTGACCTACAATAGTGCAGATGAAGTGTGCAAAGCATCAACCGATACTCTAGACCAACAGCACCTATATCCCGTTGAGTTCTTGAATTCATTAAATTTCAGAGGGATGGCACCTCATGAGCTGCGCTTAAAAAAGGAACTACCCGTCATGCTCTTACAGAATGTTAATCCAGCCCAGGGACTATGCAATGGAACTCGCCTGATCATCACTGATCTTGGTGAATTTGTTATTCGCACAAAAATCCTAACTGGATCAAAAGTAGGGGAGACTGTCTTTATACCCAGAATCACGCTCACATCCACGCAAACACAATGGCCATTCATAATGAAACGAAGGCAGTTCCCCGTAAAACCGTGCTACGCAATGACCATTAACAAAAGTCAGGGTCAATCACTTACTTATGTAGGTGTCTATTTGCCTAACCCTGTGTTCAGTCACGGGCAGCTTTATGTCGCAACTTCTAGAGTGACAAGCCCTAACGGCCTGAAGATTCTAATGATGGAGGACGAAGACAAGGAATTCAAGAACCGAACCCGAAATATTGTTTTCAAGGAAACCTTTGAGAACTTATCTTAATGTTTTAATTTTCATTTCAAATAATTAATAGCGATCACCTCTTTGGACTAAGGAAAATTGGTATAACGTACTTATATAAATATGATTTTCATTTGTGATTTTAAATCAACCCATGTTGTGACCCTACACTCAGTTACACATATGCTATGCAGCATAACAAACATAAGTTAATGATCATAAACAGGAAAACACATCAAGGCAAAAGACTATTTTCACCAACCAATATGTGCTACGCTTATTAAATTCCACACAACAAAATTACCACTTATTAAACTTCACTAAACAATATAAAACCGTTTGAGGCTGCCTTTCCCATGTTCTATATTAGTCAACCAAAATATAAACTTATAAGCTACTTCATGCCAAACGGGATCATACAAATTCATCATACCAACATAGAAACAAAAAAAGCAATATAATGTTATATCTGATTACAATGCAAACCTGAAGATAGGATTTTCATTTGGCTTTTGACATGAAAATTGAATCAACTGGTGGGATACTGAAATACCACAAACACCAATTCAACTGCGTACATGTTTTGATTCGATTAATGTGTTGGATACCTAAAAGCCCTAATTTCGATTGAATAAATTATCTTACCAGATCCCATTTCTTTCTGCATTTTATTCATGTGTGAATGAGAGAGAAAAAGTCAAAGAGTTAGTTAACTCAAACAATATACCCTTTTCATAATAATAAAAAAACAAAAAAAAACACAACATATACCAACATCAGACGATTATTTCATTCATTTGGTTAAAACTTACATGACGACCAACAGCTTCATGACAAAGACCCAAAGAAAACAAGCATTTACATAATCAAAAGACAACCATAACATGCTACCTTAACGATCAACAAACCAAAAGAACCTAAACAACCATTACCCATAAACACCTAATCATTCAAATCCATAAGGGTCACATGAGCCTGCTTCTCAAACATGCCATCACGAGCTTCAATCAAGACAACAATCAACGCATCAAGTTTTATTTTTATCATTTACCAACTAAGTTTTATTTTTATCATTTACCCATGTTAAGACACTTAGCACAACAAATGTGCAAAACAAATCTGGAAGAAAAGCCTGATTTACCACTCCAGCTAAGCACAAAAAAATTAAGACAAGCGTGTTTCAAAGCGAATTACAACGAGAGGAAAACAATGGGGTTGACACTATCAATAACTTATTCAACAACATCAAATATTACTACACATTTGCCATCTTCATCTTCTAACAATGATGCAGATTATGAAGTAATGGAAGATGGTTACGGTAGTGATTATGATGAGCCAGAGTAGTTGAATATGCCGGTTGAAGTTTTGCATATTAAACTACAGATTTAGAAATAATTATTAAGTTTAAGCATTAAGGAATAGGTTACTTAACTACAAAAATAAATTATGGGTATTTGATGCTTTCTTTCCACATAAATAAATTTCAGTTTTGTATATTTGCTAATATGAGAAAGGCATATTATAACTGTTAGAAGGTGCTATAGCCTATATGATTAGTTTCAAGCAAAAGAAAAGGTGGTATAGATAAAGGGTCAAACTGATCACATGTTGGGTTGGGATGACCTGTTATTTTATTTTTAAATTTTGAGTTCAATTAAAAAACCAATATATCATATACAATTTTTATGACTAAAAAACGACTACAAGAAATCAGTTTTTGGAACTTCAACTATGCCATAATTTTCAATAAGGCTAAAATGGACATAAATGAACCACCAACCAAACAATCATTTCAAATTCCACTTGGTTTGATCTAAAAAATCAATAACCTACATTAGTCAACAAAGAAAAAGTACCATGGTTATATAAATATTAACATTATAAAATTATAAGAAATACACACATCAATCAAAATATCAAATGTCTAAATCTTAATGCCAAGTTGAGCATTCCATAATTCCATAATTACCAAAAGATCTACAAGCAAGATAACAAAAGCTTCATCTAGGTAGCACGGAGTCGGGTACAGGGACAAAAAAAGGGGACGTGGATGGGGACAAAAAATGGCAAAATCAAAATTTCAAAATACGGGTACGACATGGGTACGGAATTACATAAAATATATATAGCAGCTATATACAATATATATATATATAAGACAAAAACGAAAGGAAAAAACGAAAAGAAAAAAAAAACGTAAGAAAAAAAAAAAGCAAAAAGGCTGTACTTGATTACTAAGCAAACGAAAGAAAAAGAAAAAAAAAAGCAAAAAGGCTGCAATGAGCAAAGAACGGGGGAGAAATAAAGGCGTTGTATCCTAGATGGTAGAGCGCACGCTAAGCAAACAAGAGTTGCCTGTAATATAATTCATCATACCAACATAGAAATAAAAAAAAGCAATATAATGTTATATCTGATTACAATGCAAACCTGAAGATGAGATTTTCATTTGGCTTTTGACATGAAAATTGAATCAACTGGTGGGATACTGAAATACCACAAACACAAATTCAAATGCGTACATGTTTTGATTTAATTAATGTGTTGGATACCTAAAAGCCCTAATTTCGATTGAATAAATTATCTGACCAAATCCCATTTCTTTCTGCATTTTATTCATGTGTGAATGAGAGAGAAAAAGTCAAAGAGTTAGTTAACTCAAACAATATACCCTTCTCATAATAATAATAAAAAAAAAAATATACCAACATCTAAAGATTATTTCATTCATTTGGTTAAAACTTACATGATGGCCAATAACTTCATGACAAAGACCCAAAGAAAACAAGCATTTACATAATTAAAAGACAACCATAACATGCTGCCTTAACGATCAACAAACCAAAAGAACCTAAACAACCATTACACATAAACACCTAATCATTCAAATCCATAAGGGTCACATGAGCCTGCTTCTCAAACATGCCATCACGAGCTTCAATCAAGACGGCGGTCAACGCATCAAGTTTTATTTTTATCATTTACCAACTAAAGTTTTATTTTTATCATTTACCCATGTTAAGTTGAATCAAAGGAAGGATGACACTTAGCACAACAAATGTGCACAAAAAATCTGATTTACCGCTCCAGCTAAGCACAAAAAAATTAGGACAAGCGTGTTTCAAAGCGAATTACAACGAGAGGAAAACTATAGGGTTGACACTATTAGTAATTCAACAACATCAAATGTTACTACACATTTGCCATCTTCATCTTCTAACAATGATGCAGATTATGAAGTAATGGAAGATGGTTACGGTAGTGATTATGATGAGCAAGAGTAGCTGAATATTCCGGTTGAACTTTACTACAGATTGAAAAATAATTATTAAATTTAAGCATTTAGGAATAGGTTACTTAACTACAAAAACAAATTATGGGTATTTGATGCTTTCTTTCCACATAAATAAATTTCTGTTTTGTATATTTGCTAATATGTGAAAGGCATATTATATAATTGTTAGAAGGTGTTATAGCCTATATGATTAGTTTCAAGCAAAAGAGAAAGTGGTATAGATAAAGGGTCAAACTGATCACATGTTGGATTAGGTTGACCTGTTATTTTATTTTTAAATTTTGAGTTCAATTGAAAAACCAATATATCATATACAATTTTTATGACTAAAAAACGACTACAAGAAATCAGTTTTTGGAACTTCAACTATGCCATAATTTTCAATAAGGCTAAAATGGACGTAAATGAATCAGCAACCAAACAATCAATTCAAATTCCACTTGGTTCGATCTAAAAAATCAATAACATGCATTAGTCAACAAAGGAAATTGTTTCAAGTACCATGGCTATATAAAGATCAACAGTATGAAATTATAAAAAATACACACATCAATCAAAATATCAAATGTCCAAATCTTTTAATGCACCTGATGCATGTTGAAGGAAGAGTAATCACTAACCAAGTTCATTATATCAAACTTAATGCCAAGTTGAGCATTCCATAATTCCATAATTACCAAAAGATCTACAAGCAAGATAACAAAAGCTTCACTTAGGTAGCACGGAGTCGGGGACGGGGACAAAAAACGGGGACGGGGACGGGGACAAAAAACGGCAAACTCAAAATTTCAAAATACGGGTACGACATGAGTACGGAATTATATACAATATATATAGCAGTTATATACAATATATATATAAGACAAAAACGAAAGGAAAAACGAAAAGGAAAAAAACGAAAGAAAAAAAAAAGCAAAAAGGTTGTATTTGGTTACTGAGCAAACGAAAGAGAAAAAAAAAGGCTGCAATGAGCAAAGAACGGGGGAGAATTCACTGCAAAACAAAGAGGGGCAAACAGGGGAAAACAAAAAACGAAGAAGAAGATGAATTAGGCGATAGACGACTAACTTGGACCTGGAGATAATCGCTGCCGCTGTCCCGCGCCTTAGGGGGTGATGGAGACTGGAGAATCTGGAGAGAAGTAATCGACCGATCGGAGTGAGCAATTTCTGGAAGAAGCAGTTGACCTACCAAATAAGACGATATCATGGTGTTGATGTGAGAGAGGAATATAAATGTCTGGGCTTAGCAATAGACCACAAGAGGCCCATTTCCTATGGGCCATTAAAACACAATAGGTTATTATAAAATATTAAGATCAAAACAACTAATACAAATTCAATACATTACATATAATTCATTAGCTAGAACTTACACTACAAACATAAAAAAATGACAATAATAATAAAAAACTATAAGCTTCAATCTTGGTTATACATTGTTATATATTCAACCATCTGCACATATTCAACGATCTGTACAAACATTACGTACAAAATACGTACACACAACCTTTGTGCATCGCACGGATTCTGAAAGCCTCGTTGAGACAAGTTTTTGGGGACGGACGAAGTATTAATTATTCTTATTATTGAGGAACTTAGCATCAATATTGAACATTAGCACCAATATGATTTTTGCTAAAGTTTAAAATCGTAACCGAAGTAGATTTTTTCCAAAATAGTGCCAAACTTCCAGATTTACCAATAGCAGATACCCAAATCCAAATAAATTTCAGTACTTAAAATTTAAATACTCCATAAATAATTTCTTAAACATTATATATCTACTTATGTCACATTATATCTCTTTTCTCTTTTATATCTAATACTAGATGTTCTCCCGTGCGATGCACGACGTAAAATATTAAATATTTTATTATATTAATAATATGTGATCGAATTTCAATCATATTATAAAATTATTATAAAATATACATGAGTCAGTATACACACACATATACATATACTATTATTTGATTTAGTTTCGTTTATAAACTCTTATCATGCGATTTAAGAGCACTTGATAGGAAAACCATAAATTAATTAAGCACCGGCATTTATTTTTTCATATAGGACAATATGAGTCTTATATCTACTTTTATAAATAAGAAATTAAATTATGTTTATTATTATCAACTTTCATTATAGCCGACCCCAAAGCATTTTGGGACTAAGACTCTGATGATGATGTTGGTGGTGTTGTATTATCAACTTTCATTAAAGTATACAACCGATATTCTTACTAATATAAATTTTTTATATGGTTTGACATTAATGTAATATATTTTACTATTTTATAATCAGTACAAAATAATTCTTAAAAATCAAATAATTGTTAAAAAGCTATGAAAATAAACTAAAAATATATCTTTCTTCAATAATCTTAGATTTTTATATTGAAATATTTTAATCATCTAAATATATTATAATTATATTTATATTACTTTATATATACTATATGGATGTCAAATTAAAGAGCACGAAATAAGAATTAATTTGATATATTTTTTTCAAAAATAAAATTGATACATAAAAATTATAGTTGTTTAAACTATTAGGTTAAAAATAAAAGAAATAAAATGAGAGGAAGTTTTGAATTGGTAGATAGTATATAATGGAATAATCCTCTAACCCCCTCCCAAATTAAACGTCCATTTTTTTTAAGATTTTTAAAAAGAGGATTAACGTGGAGATGATACATATTTTCTTAGATTTTTTTGCGACTCTCTTTTAATATTAAGTATGGATGTGTAAAAGTTCGATATAAAATATAAAAACATGACAGGAATCTATATGATCATTGTATATTTGTAATATTTATATTAATATACTAATATAATTACATATCAATATACATGTGAAAGAACTGTCATATATTTTTGATAAATATTTAGATTAAAGTCACACATTTTATACTTAATAATATACCATGAGACCCACAATGATATTAATTCATTAGGCATAGGGTGATAAAGTATATTATTGTGCCGTACTTAAATAAAAATGTAATCAACTTATTATATTTATTTATATAATTTTTCTTTTCATAAAAAGAAGAATCAATCAAAAAATTATTTTAACTAATAATATATCTTTCTACTGGGAATTGTAAGTCTAACATTTCTATAATTCTTTCCCCAAATATTTTTAAAATAAAATAACGCAGTAATCTAAAATTATTATACGAAGGTGAAAACTTAAGTAAAAATATTGATCTTGTAAAAAGATAGATTTATTTCAATGAAATTATTTGAAAATTATCCGATTTTTGTATTTTATGTACAAATAATTTAAAATTAAGATATAATATAATAATTTTTCAAAAACAACTTATATTCAAAAAAGAATATTTTAATTATATATGCATAATGAATGTTAAATCAAATATCGTAACAACTATGAGAATTATTAGAGCTCCTTGTAAAAGAAGATTAATTTAAATATTAATAATACAAAATAGAGTTGAGACGATAAAACTAATAACTTCTAAACATTGAGAGAAAAATAAAAAGAAAAAGGAAAAAAAATTGATTCTCATTAACTCTCATTCAAATTGGTAGGACGTAGGAGTTAGTGTATTTGTAAAAAGAAAAAAAATTAATTCAAAAAATCCACATAAAAACATGTGTTTTTTACAACTCTATTTTAATAGTAAAATAGATAATTTCTTTTCTCTTTTCTACCAACTATTTTTTCTCATTATTTTAATATTTAAAACAATACAAACATTTTTTCCCTCCTCTTTTTATTACTCAACAACACAACTGTATATCTACAATATAAAGGACTATTGTGTTTTTTGGTCATCTTAGTGTGCATCTCAAAAGACAATTGTACGCCTCCTCTCCCCTCTCTTCTCTTGATGTTGAGTTTCATAATAATAATAATATCAAATGTTCAACAACAATAAATTTAAAAAAAATACCTTTAGAAAATTAAATTAAATTAAACTAAAGGGACATTTATTTAAAAAAAATCATTTTATGGGGATCGAATCTCCGGCCGATCAGTTTTTTCGGCAGGGTTGCCGCGGGTCGCTGGGAGACCTCCGACGGCCGACTATTTTTTTTTAATTTAAACTTTTTTACACCAGGCTGCCGGCATGCGTTCCGGTGGGCCACCACGGACCTCCGACGTTCGATATTTATTTCTTTTACGCCAAGCCATCGGCCTTCTTTCCTCAGGGCCACTGTCGACGGCCCACGGACCTACGGCGACTGGCCAATTTTTCTTTTTCTTTTTTTTACGCCAGGTCACCGGTGGGCCTCCGAGACCTACCAATTTTTTTATTTTTTTACGCCAGGTCGCCGGGCTACCCGGGATCCATTCTCGCTTGTGACTAGGGTTTTCTTTGGGACATGGAGCAATACTTCAAGGCGGTCCCTCGTTACCAAAGAAATAACGGACTCTCTATCGAAGATGAAGAAGATGAGCCGAGATGGCCCTCGCCTATGACAGACTAAAGATTTTGATGAGCACTCCCAGAACAGAGTTTCTGACCTTTTTTTGCACGTAATACACCAGGCCACCGGCCTGCTTTCCAGCGGGCCACCATCGGCTGACGGCGACCGACCAATTTTTTTTATGCCAAACCGCCGGCCTGTTATTTTTTTTAACACCAGGCCACCACCAGCAGCTAAGGATGGCAATGGAGCGGGTCGGGACGGGTCGATGAAGACCCCGACCCGCCCCACAAGGTGAACGGAGCGGGACGGACCGACCCGCTTAGGAAAAATTGTTACTTCAAATCTAATAAATTAAATATTTTGATGAGTTGTTTATCTAGTATTTCATTTTTATAATACATATCATTTATAAAACTTGTCATTTTCAAGATAAATATGTAAGATATAATAATATGAAAAAGTATATAAATATATAAACTATAAATAAAAATATATATTAAATATATTAAAAAAATAAAAAAACTATGCGGGGCGGGGCGGTACCCACGAGCAAGATTGGTACCCAGACCCATCTCGACCCACTGTGGGTCGCGGAGCGGGGCGACCCATACGTCACAGATCAGGGTGGGCAGTGCAGGTTGAGCCAAAATTGTCATCCCTACCAGCAGCCGGCCATTTTGTTTAAACGTCAGTCCATCGGCCTGCTTTCTTGTGGGTCACCGCAAATTTTTTTGTTCTTTTTATTTTTTTAATGCAGAGCCGTCGGCGACCAACCAATTTTTTCTTTTTAAACGCCAGCCCGCCGACTTGCTTTTTTTTGGCCCCGGTTATTTTCTTTTAAGTCCAGGCCCGCCAGCCTATTTTCTGGCAGTTTTTAATCAGGGGCGGAGACCCAAGGGGGCCTTAGGGGCCAAGGCCCCTGGGCTTTTTTTTTTTACAAATAATTAGTAGACGACCATCGATTCGGTTTTGCCCTCTACTCTTTCACTCTTTGTCTCTTTTGTTTTGGGACTCTTTCGTAGCTTGCCCTAGTAATCTATAGGATAATAGGAATATGAATTTTATAACCTACTAGCCTGCATCGATTCAGTTTATTGTAGTCTGAGTGTTTTGGGTTTTGCCTCTACTCTTTGTCTCTTAATTTCAGTTTAAGTTAGTTAATAGATAATATATTAGAAGCTCATTCCACTAATAATTGCTATTGCTTATTGAGATTAAATTTGTATGAAATTGTTTAATATTTTGATAGTTCAATTGGTTTAAAATGTGATAAAATTGTTAATTTTGTTTGACATGTAGATGAAGAAAACCCAATCTACCATTCATTGATTTTTTAAAAGAAAACATGTTAGTTCTTCTTCTCAAGATACCGAAGAGACAACAAATCTAGATGATAATACCCATGTTGTTACCCAAAATATTATCCGGAGATGATATTGCTGGAATGGTCGAGTAACAAACAAATGCGAGAACACTTCTGTGGGAAAGTAAATAACACAAGATTTGCCGGGGTTGTTAGTCCCGGGCTTGAATGCTCTCGCGAGATGTTATTAATATGAATACTAGGGAGTACAAATATTAATGTTAGAATACTATTACAATGAGTGTAAAGATTCTAGTTATCTCAGCTATTGAGCGTGGAGATTGCCGGAAGAACCAGATATGATGCTATGTGAGTTCTTGCTTTTTATGTTCTGTGTGATTGAAATAATCTGTCAGGTAATTTCACTGTATACGTGTATGTCGCTCGGATTTCACTATCCTTTGGTCACTGTTAGAGGCCTTCTATTTATAGTAGAAGAGGTTGCTATGTCCTCCCAGGCGATCGTGGGCGATCGCCGTTTTATATATTAGAATAAGGTGGGCGATCGTCCCCTCACGTGAGACTGTTTCCTTAAAGTCCGAGGCTGCTGCTGGCAGCCAGATGTGCGAGCCAATGAGAAGTCCACACGCGTCCTGAGTCGTTGTCAGGGGAGGACCCACTTTGTACCTTTCGGCGGGCCTGTCGGTAGGTGTGAAGGCGGTGACAGGCTGGGGTCAAAAGGCCTTATCTTGTGGCGTCTTTTGCGGATCTGCACGTGGGTCTTCATCCGAGATTCGGTCTTCGACGACTCTGACGGATGTTGGATTCATACGTGGTACGGGATGATCGTATACAATCAGACATTATAGACGATCGCCAGATGCCGATAGACGATCGCCTTGGACGCCGATCGCTAGGTGCTTGCCCAGCATCTATCTTCTTTGGCTGGCTCTTGACCATTATACCGATCGCCATTGAGGCGTATAAATCGCCACACAACAATTGCCCCCCAGCTCGCTCCGATGTTGAAAACGTGGGGTGAGGTGGCTTTGTTAGCGATCACCTGTTTTAGACGATTGACTCATCTGTTTGTGACAAAGACGATCGTCGCCTGGATGATCTGATTTCGAATCCGGACGATCTCCTTATGCGCTAGAAATAGCGGGAAGTGGAGGCGGGCTGTCGAAACGTTGCAGGGACACGCGTCGCGCTCCCGTTGGGGGAGTCCGATGGTTTTGTCAGACCTGTCAGCTGGCGTGCCCTCGAAACAACGCGTACGCGGGTTTCGAGGGCTGCATTTAATGTGTCCCCCTCCCGACGGTTGCACTCCAGCCCCCGGGATTCCACTCATTTACACAAAGGTCCCTGTACTCGTCTATAAAAGGGCTAGGGTCATTTCAGTTTATCTCTTTATGCGCCCTTGCCTTTTAGACGAGACTCTGCCGAATTTATTTGAAGATTCTTGTGCCGACCGACTTTCTCTCTAGGTAAGAACAGAAATTCTCTCTCCCCCTTTATTCTTCGAAACATGTCTGGAGGAGGATCTAAAGCTTATGAGGCCATAAGCTCTTCTGCCGCCGCGACATCGCCTGTCCGGGAAGAGACCTCCGCGGTTCTTCATATGGAGACGGCTGTCGATGCCATTCGTGCGGGAATCACACCCGCGGAGGTTGAAGAGCTCTTCAACGAGGCCGATGTGGCGAGATCGGCAGCGGCGGCGGGGGCAGAAGGGCTCGCCGGTGGATGAGGATGAGGCGGTGAGGCTGTACTGGGAGCAGAACAGCCTGTTCGGCCCAGCCAATTTGGAGTTTGCTAAGCTCATGGAGAGGATCGCCGGGCCACGTCCCTAGTTTGACTTCAGGGCATACTCTGCCGCCCACCCCTATGAGCCCGTGAAACGGACGGCGTTTCGGGCCGCGGACCGCTCCCTGTGGACCCTCGGTCAGGTTCGGAGTTCGGCGACCAGGAAAGACTTGAGTCGCTGGAGGGTAAAATTCCACATCCCTTCTGATGTCTCGTTGTACGTGCCCTCGGAGAATGAACGTGCCGATCAACCTCCCAAGGGTTTGGTTGCTGTTAAGGAAATGATCCTGGAGGCCGGCTTGCGGTTCCCATTGCCGTTTGCCGTGTCATATCTGCTGATCGCCTGGAATGTGGCGCCGCTCCAGTTGACGCCGAACGCCTGGCTGTAGATTATTAGCACCATGACCCTTTTTGGCAGTCATTAGTTGTTTCGTCTACCTACTGCGCTGGAAATGAATTATCTCTTCAAGTTGACTGCGCAGGAGGGATCGGTCGGCGGCTACCACATTCAGGGTTGCATGGGTCGGGTGGTCCTTGGGGTGCAGAACAAAACTCGCGGCGACCTGGCAAAATGGTGCTGGGTCGGCGGAGCGTGGAGGTCGGCATCGAGCGATAAGTCGGAGGAAGAGTTGGATATCCCCACCAGTTTTCGGGAGAGGAATCTGAGTAAGGGTTTTAACTCTCCCTTTATTCGGATACACCTTGAACTGATCTAATTTGGTTTCCTTTTTGCAGGCTCCCTTGTTCCAGTAATCGACGATCTCCCCTTTGATTTTGATCGTCTGGGAGCGAATTCGCGGTCTTCCGGACTCCTACCTCAACGTTCACACAGTCAACGACGAACTTCATTGGTTGGGAGCTCGATTGTTTCGCTTCCCTCGCCACGTGAAGGTTCCAGGTATAAATTTTTACTTCCTCTTCCTTGCTTGACGATCGTCTGATTGAAAGAGGTGTTTAACTTATCTGAATTTCATCTTTGATAGAGATCCATTATCCCCGCTACGCCGAGCCACCGAGAGAGATCTCAATGTCGAACCCCGGTCTTTTGGGTCGTCTCCACCAGGGAAAGAAGACGGGTCGTGCCCCTGCAACGACGTATCGTCCCGTCCCCGAGATGAGGCCTACTATAGTGCCGATCGTCGAGCCGGAAGCTCGGGAGGAGGAGCAGCTCCAGCGCAACCGCAAGAGGCGGAGGCCGGAGGAGCTCCTGCCGACTGCTGATGCGGAGGTGTCCATTTTGGAACCGCCGGTTGCAGCGCCACCTATCTCTGCTGTTCCAATAGAGGAGGGGTCTAGGCCCTCAGCGGCTTTCATGAAAATTGCGGCGATCGCCGAAGCTGAGACTCCGAGGAGCAGGCCCTTTTTCGGCCGTGACCCCGATTTGGTCACCAGGTAAGACCGGTTTGATCTTTCTGAGTTAGGCTATTTATGTAGGATGTATACTAACTCCCTTGTTTCTTTCTGTTTGTGTTGCATGGCCCGTCTTTCCGATCCGGACGTCTCGCCGATGGTGCTAGATTTCGTGGCGAGCAAGTCTCCGCGCCAGTCCCTCGATGTTCCTTCTTATGTCTCCCGGGCCATCAACTCTCTTCCTAAGGCTTGGACGACCGATCTCGACGCGATTGCTCGTTGGCGGTCTGGAGATGCCATGCAGGCGACACTCGCCCTGACTCTCCAGGCGGCGACGATGGCCGCCCAAGCCGTTAAGGATTATGAGGGGCGACCCTCTACTGCTCGCCTCCATCAAGATCTTGAGGCCGCTCGGAGCTAGAATGCCGATTTTGCTAATCGTATAGTTGCCATGGAGAAGGAGCACCTGGAGACGGCCAAGCGAGCCAAACAGGACCTTGACCGGATGAAGGAAGAGCTTGGCCGGTCCAGGGAGGTGGCCGATCGGTTCCGCGACCAGATGACGGATGCTCGTCGGTTGCACGCGGCCTCGCAGGAGGAGGTGGCTGGGCTGAGGGCGACAGTAGATCGGCTCAACGGCGAGCTGGAGAAGACGAAGGTGGAACTGGCCGCTAAGGTAGCCGAGCTTGCGGATGCTGACAAGACGACTACGGGGCTGAAGGAGCAATTAAAGGCGATTGAGACCGATCCCTACCTTAATGTGGGGTACGTTGGCGAGTTTGCCTACTATGTGGCTTACGCCGATGCTATCTGTGCTGCCAAGAAGGTAGGGATCGAGGTCGGCCCTATGATGGAAACCTTCAAGGCCTATGTACTTGAGCATCCTTTGCAGCCGGAGTTCTCCCTGCCGATCCTCGATCTCACCGACTTAGGGATTGATCTGAGCTGGTATCCATTTCCGGATAAACTTATTTATCCTGAAGCCGGTGAGGAAGCACGCGCCGATCCGCCTGCTGGAGGCGAAGGCCAGTCGGGTATGGCCTGAGTGGCGTTGGAGTTTGTTTTGATTTCCAGTTTTCTCTTGTATTACCTTCGGGCTTTTATGTACGATCGTTTTGAATGGAATAAAATACTTCTTCTTCGCATCTGATTATTTATATGTACGATCGTCTCTTCTGAATGTTTGCTTATGAGTTTATACAAGTGTTTACACATTTGCACCTGATGTCATGTTTGTACGATCGACTGTCTGAATGTTCCGCATCGCTTCGACTTTAAGTATTGGTACACTTGAAAATTCTTACTTGTAAACTTCTTGAACAAAACCGATCGTCATGTGTGAGTTTGAACAAAGCCGATCGTGTATGGTTCTTTTCTCCCGATCGCATGTAGGAATAGCTCCACTTTGCCCCTTGTTTTTGTTTACTTAGTGTAAGTAAGGGAACGAAAATGGTATAATTGACGAGCTATCTTTAGTTTTGCCGATTCTTTGAGGGAGGACGACTGTGTGCACGGTCGCTGAGTTCGATGGACCGACCTCTGTAACTGTGTCTTTATGTGCGAGGGACATTCCATCCGTAGGTCTGTCCCGCGACTCACTTTATTGTTAGGGTCCTCCGTTAGGCTGCGCCCGCCTTGTATTTAAACGAAAGGCGAGCGATCTTGGTCTGGAGGAGTCCTTGCACGGGGCATCGTCGGTTTATTTGACTCCACGTCCGTGGCTTGTTAGCACTTTTGTACCTCGGGTCGGCATGTTAGATGGCGACCCTCGACGGTATACGTTGTGATGGGGTAGGGACGCGTCGCCTTGTCCGGGTACATCATGTTAGATGATGTACTTTTGAGGGCGTGCGAGCGAGTCCACGGATTTAATTGGAGGGTCTGTCGGCTACGCTCGCCTTGTATTTAAACGAAGGGCGAGCGATCGCAGCCCAAAGGAACCTTTGCATGGATGAAGCTGTCGGTTCCATCGACCTCCATGACCATGGCTGCACTTTTCTACCTCGGATCGCCATGTTAGATGACGAACCAAGACGGTATACGTTGTGCTTGGAGGGGCGATCGCTTGCATAGGTCTGTCAGGTTTAGACGATGACCTCTTGTAGGGCGAGCGAGTCGTCCTCTATTTAGTTGTTCGTTTTCGTCGAGTTGAATCATATAGATGGGATAGGAAAATCTCATTATACTCTTTGTACATTGGGTAACTGAAACTGAATACAAAGTTTTCACTGGTAGTATTTCTTCAAATGTACGGCGTTCGTGGATATTGGTCCAAGTGCCGCTGTGGTGTTCAAGTTCGTAGGCTCCCCTAGTTAGCCACTTAGATATCCTGAAGGGGCCTTCCCAATTCGGTCCAAAGACTCCTGTGTGAGTCTGGACCTTTTTGAGGACTAGGTCGCCCACTTGGAACCGTCTTTCCTTGACCTTCGAATTGAAGAATTTCTCGGATCTCCTTTTGTGGATTGTGTTCTTCATTTCTGAGGTCAGTCGCCGTTCTTCGAGCATGTCCAAGTCGATTCGTCGGGCAATATCATTGTCCATCGTCATCTCCTGTTCAGTTCGGTGGCTGAGGACGGAGATCTCCGAAGGGATCACCGCTTCTGTTCCGAAGGCGAGGGCGAACAGGGTTTCGCCAGTCGAGTTTCGGGTCGTCATTCGGTAGGACCACAAAACACCTGGGAGCTCGCTCGCCCATCGTCCTTGTTTGGCTTCAAGTCTTGCTTTGATCGTGTGTTTGAGGATCTTGTTTACAGCCTCTACCTGCCCGTTCGTCTGAGGGTGGTAAGGGGCCGAGAACAACGTTTTGATTCCCCACTTCTCGCAGAATTGCATGACTTCCAAGCCGTCGACCTGCTTTCCGTTGTCGGAGATGATAGCCTGGGGTAGACCGAACCGGCATATGATGTTCTTCCAAATGAACTTAATTACTTGTTCTTGGCCGATCTTGTTGAGTGGCTCGGCCTCAGCCCATTTTGTGAAGTAATCGACCCCTACGATGGCAAATTTACATCCCCCTGGTGCCGGCGGCAAGGGACCGATGAGGTCGATGCCCCATTGGGCGAACGGCCATGGGCTGTACATAGAAGTGAGTTGCTCGTGGGAGAGCTTGATGTTTGGGCCCATTACTTGACACCTGTGACACGATCGAGCGTAGGCGATCGCGTATTTTTGAAGTGTAGGCCAGAAAAATCCTTGCCTGGTCATCTTATGGATGAGAGCTCGCCCTCCAGCATGATTTCCACAGATCCCGTCATGGATCTCGGCCAAAACGAGTCGGCCTTCCTCTGGCGTAATGCACTTGAGGAGAGGAAGGCTGAAGGCTCGCTTGTAAAGCCGGTCGTCCAATAGGGTGTATCTTGTTGCACGGAGCTGAAGTTGGCGAGCTTTGATACAGTCATCGGGGACCGTTCCGTCCTTCAAGTATTTAATGAATGGAGTCATCCAGTTCTCTTCAGCGACGGCAACTGTGGTAATCAGGCTTCTGTCGATCGCCGGCTTTGTTGATTTCGTGATTTGGATGTTAGAGAAATCGGCCGCCCCATCTGATGATGCTAGTTTGGATAGGGCATCGGCCTAGGAGTTGTGCTCTCTTGGGACTTGTTCGATCAGCACTTCTTCAAATTTCATGCACATTTCGGCGACCAATTCTTGGTATTTGATCATTTGTTCGCCGCGCGCCTCATATTCTCCCTTGACTTGGTTCACGACCAAGAGGGAGTCCATGAAGACGTGGAGACGGCGAACATCCAGGGTGAGGGCTAGATCGAGACCGCCTACCAAGGCTTCGTACTCGGCTTCATTGTTGGTTGCACGAAACCCGAAACGCACAACATTTGTGAAACTTTGGCCATCGGGGCTGATGAGGACTATCCCTGCCCCTGCTAGCGAGTTGGTTGCCGAGCCATCCACGTATAACTTCCAAGCGGGGCGACCGACCAGGGTCGGACTGGGAGGGAATGTTAATTCCACTACGAAGTCCGCCAGAGCTTGGCCTTTGATCGCCGTGCGAGGAGCGTATGTGATACCGTATTGGGCGATCTCCAGTGACCACTTGAGGAGTCGCCCATTGGTGTCTGGCTGGTGCAGAACTTGCCTTAAGGGGAGAGTCGTCAGAACCTCTACTTGATGTTCGAAGAAGTAGGCCCTTAGCTTGCGAACACTCATGACCAGAGCGTAGGCGATCTTCTCCAGAGGCGTGTATCGTGTTTCCGCGTCATGGAGTGCTTGGCTAACGAAGTAGATCGGTAAGTGTGCTTGCCCCTCCGCTCGCACTAAAACAGCACTCAGCGCGACCTCCGAGGCCGCCAGGTAAAGGAATAGCTTTTCGCCGGGGATCGGCTTCGCCAAGATCTGGGGGTTAGACAGATACTCCTTGATTTTAGCGAATGCTATTTGACTCTCCTTTGTCCATGCAAACTTCTTGTTCTTTATGGTCGCGAAGAATGGCTTGCTTTTATCTCCGAGCCGAGATATGAAACAGTTGAGGGCAGCTAGACAACCCGTGAGGCGTTGCACTTGCTTGATATTCCGTGGCTCCTGCATGTCGAGGATCGCTTGGATCTTGGTGGGATTTGCCTCGATCCCTCTTTGGCTCACGATGTGCCCCAGGAACTTCCCGGAGCTTACCCCGAAGTTGCATTTCTTGGGGTTTAGCTTCATATTGAACTTCTCGAGGATGGCGAACGTCTCGGCAAGGTCATTGAGGTGATCTTCCTTTTTGAGGCTTTTGACCACGATGTTGTCAATGTAGACCTCCATGGTCTTGCCGATCTGATTGGCGAACATCCCGTTGACTAGTCGCTGATAGGTCGCCCCTGCATTCTTCAGGCCGAACGGCATTCGGACCCAAAAGTATATGTCTTTTTCCGTGTGGAATGATGTGTGCTTTATGTCTTTCTCCGCCATGGGGATCTGATGGTACCCGGCGAAGGCATTCATGAATGATATCATTTCACAACCTGCTGTGCTATCGACCAAGTGATCAATATGAGGCATCGGAAAGTGGTCTTTTGGGCATGCCGCGTTGAGGTCGGTGAAGTCGATGCATAATCTCCAGGAGCTGTTCGGCTTTTTGACGAGCCCCGTGTTGGCTACCCATTGTGGCTCGTATGTAGCTACTCCGGTTAGTTTGTTGTCGAGTAGCTTTTTGACTTCTATGTCGAGCGCTGCGTATTTCTCAGGATCGAATTTCCTACGTTTATGGTGAGCAGGCTTCCTTTCCGGGTCGATCTTTAGATAGTGGCAAGCGTGTTCAGGACTTATGCCAACCATATCTTGATGTGACCAGGCAAAGACTCCGATGTTCTTACGTAGTAAATTGATCAGATCCTCCTTTAATTCGAGGTCGACGCTTGTGCCGATCTGTACTTCCCGCTCCGGGCGAGCCGGATCTATCGTTATACTTTCCAACTCTTTAATGGGGACGGTCGCTTCTCGTTTGGAACGATTTCCGGACTCGATCCTTGGATCGATGTCGAGGCTTGGCTCAAAATCGATCCTTAGCTCGATGTCATCCGTTAATCGATGTGAGATGCCGTCCTCTGAGTCGGGCTGGTACGAGGTGCTTGGCTCGTCGATCTCCATTGGTTGATTGTCGATCATCTCAATGTTATAAATAGTATGGGAAGTGTTGAAAGAAGTTACGACACAGGAGTAATTCAAACATTTCTTAGCCATTAGTTGGTCTCCTTTTACAGTACCGACCGTTCCATCGGCAGTGGGGAATTTGATACAGTAAAAGAAAGAAGAGGCGACCGCCTCGAAGGTTTCTAGAAATGGGCGACCTGGGAACCCATTATAGATGCTGGGCCTATCTATGATTACAAAATTTAGGTTCCTAGTAATCCTAACCTTGGGATCGTAATAACATGTTAGCTCGACAGAGAGCTTGATCCTTCCATAGGCTTGAACCGTGTTGTCGCCGAACCCTTGAAGCACGGTCTCAAAAGGCTTGATGAACATGGTCAGGTTTCCGAGCTGGTCAAGAGCAGATTTGAATATGATATTGCAAAAGCTCCCATTGTCAACCATCACGCGATCGACCATTTTCCCAAGGATACATGCAGAGATTACCAATGCATCCTCTTTGGGGCACTGCACTCCCTCCCTATCCTTGTTGGAGAAGGTGATGAGAGCGTCTCTGGAGATGGTCGGCTCTGGGGGCACCACGACATGGACCCCTGCGAACGCCCTTAGCTCGGCCTTCCGCTTTCTATTCGACATGGTGGAAACCGGGGAAAGGCCTCCGAGGTTTCCACCTCCCGACTGAAGCATATTGATCCGGCTGCCGGGGTTGATCGGAGGAATTGATTCGTCTGAGTACTCTGGCTCGTTTTGCTCGATCCTAGCAACCGGATTGGGAGAGATTCCGTCGTTCTGGAGGCGATCGCGCCCCCCGGTCCTTTCTACCCGGGGTTCTGGCTTGGTAACCAAGTTATCCAACTTGCCTTTCTCAAACAATCTCCAGAGTTGTCTGAGGAGGTCGCGACACTGGCTGGTGTTGTGGCCGGGACTCTTGTGGCAGGCACAAAATTTGCTGCGGTCTAGATGACTGTTGTCCCTTATCGGCTTTGGTTTGTTAAGCCACTCGCGCCCCTTGATGGCGTTAAAGATGTGGGCCGGAGATAGATTGAGGTTGCGGAGGAGGTGAACCTCCACATCCTCGAAGGCTTTGAATTCACCGGGCGGCTTTGCGACCGCCTTTCTGGGCTTGGCGACCGCCTTCTTCTGGATGTGGGATGGCGCCTTCCCTTCTCTGGCAGATCCCTCGCCTAAGCGGAGGTGAGCATCCTCTGCCTAGCCAGAAAATCAGCGGCCCTGACACGGAAGATCGCGTAGGTCGAGGGATGTCCTTCGTAAGATGCCTGAACATGGGCGAATGGCCATAGAATCCCCCTAGGACCGAGTAAAGAGCGAGCTTGTCGCTAATGGGCTCGCCGGTGAGGACTATTTCATCCACCCGGTCGATGTAGTCTTCATCGGGCTCGTTCTTCCCCTGCTTGATTTTCATCATGCGGTGGGGGCCTTCTGGCCGAGCAACTTTAGCGGCAAAATACGACGTGAAGTTGTTCGCCAGCTTCTCAACACTATTGATCGAGCGCGGTGTCAGTGAGATGTACCACCTATGGGCGAGATCGCCCAATATCAATGGGAACATTCGGCACTTCGTCGCGTCCGATGCTCCACATCCGGTCATGTAAATCCGGAATTTGCTCAAATGGGTCTCAGGATCTGATCTCCCCTCATATAGAGGTGTTTGAGGAGGAGCGATTTTCGGTTGAACTGGGGCGAGCTCGATCTGGGCCGCGAGTGTAATACCCGTAATTTCGATTTCCGGTAATTTCTTTTTTTTTTTGGAGGAAGTCCATTTTGACGACTCTCTCATGACCGTTTCGTCAATCCGAGAATGATTAATTCTACACTTTTTGTCATCCGAGTTCGTTTCGATGTCGTTTTGTTGAGTTCCGTGTCCTTAATCGACTTTTTCACGTGTGAGTTCGACTTTGTAAAGTCACCATTAGTTCTTGGAAACTCCAAAAATTCTGAATCTTTGCAACATTATAGATCATCAAGTTAGCTTTACAATGGCATAAACGGTGAGTCAATTGGAGTACGGACGAAGGAGTTATGGTCGATATAGCAAGGACTGCACGATGTGCCTTTTTGGTGTTGGAGTAGGCTGTACCGTATGCCGAGGCACACTTCGGCTGGGCCGCGGCACTAAGCTAGTGATGGGAAGTTTTTTTTGTCTGTGGGCCGCGGCACACTTGTCCTGTGCCGCGGCACACAGTGCAGATCAGCCTATTTAAGTCCTGGTAGCGTGTTTTTCACCCATTTTCTCATCCCCTTCCTTCTCTTCCGCGGCTGGAGGTGTGGGGATCATGGAAAGATGTTGTACAATCAATCCATGAAGTCTTGGAGTTCATATCATCAATCATTCATCCTATAACATCCTCCGATCTACCGAATCAGGTCAGATTTCCTAGAAATCTAATTTTGGGGATTTTGGGTATTTTGTTCGATTTCGTCCGTTTAATCCGATTTAACTTAGGATTGTGATGGATTGATGATTATTTAGATGTATTATATCATTTCCTTTATTATTCCATGGTTGGATCGTTTCGATTCGTTGTTTTGGTCTAGTTCTTAGTCAACGCCTTGAAGGTGTCCGGTAAAATGTCTTAGAGGGGCTTTCGGGCGTTCTACGATTATTCTTCCTCGTATGATCGATGATTTATTGATTGTATGATGTTAGGGTCGTGTTTCTTGCAAAGAAACCGTGTTGAACCCTTTCGTTCATCGTCGTCTTCCGTTTCGATAGCGTCGGGTGTTTCGAAGCTTTCCGGTTGAGCCGTGTTCGTCGGAATACTTGCGTGCCGATTTTGAGGCAAGTACCTTGTCCATACTTTTCTTGTTTTGTGGATATGATAATTGGTGATCGTCTTGGTATGTTTGTTGATTGTTTGAAATGAGTTTTCAAAAGATTCGGCTAGCCTCGTTTAAGGCTCACTTTCAAAACGCGTGTGTTTTATAAGTTGTGTGGGTTGTATGTGACTATGTGAATCCTATGGATATGTTTGGTGTTGATGATGTTTGCGTGTGGACGTGTATTGTTTCATTTCGGTGCATTATGGTTTGACATGGTGTTTTGCTAAGTGTTTGATGCATCTGAATGAATGGTCTGGATATCCTTGGTGTGAGATGTTATTTGTGCATGATTACTTCGCTCACCGTGGGTTGGTTCGACGGGGCCACGGCGGGAATTCCAATGGGTTGCGCCCTGGATTCACGAGTGGTGAATGTATTTTACTCGCCTCGGGGGGTCCGACGGGATCACGGAGGGAATTCCAATGGGTTGAGTCCGGGATTCACGAGTAAAAACTTCACAGGTTGGTGTATATTTAGTGAATGTATTTTACTCACCTGGGGGGGTCCGACGGGATCACGGAGGGAATTCCAATGGGTTGAGTCCGGGATTCACGAGTAAAAACTTCACAAGTTGGTGTATATTTAGTGAATGTATTTTACTCACCGTGGGTTGGTTCGACGGGGCCACGACGGGATTTCCAATGGGTTGAGTCCGGGAATCACGAGTGAAAACTTCACGAGTTGGTATTGATTTTATGTCCGTCGAGGACACGTGACTTGGGTTTTGGCCCTGCGAATTGTTGTCGGTTTTCTTTTTGCGAAAACAAAACCTTTGGGCTGTGACCCCTGTTGATTTTGGAAAGATAAGGATTTGATAATCCTAAATTGTTTCTATTAAAACTCTCGATGGCATTTTAAACTATTTCATAAATTGTTTCCCCTTAATTGTGGTCTTTCGGTTTCGGAATGTTTTACCCAAACTCTTACCTCGGGAAGTACTTTTCGTTACTTTTGGATTTTTGAGGATTCCTGGTTATTGCTATTCGTGGAATGTGAATTGTATGGCTCGTATTTGCACTTTGTTCTTGCACTAGAAAAACAGTGGAGTTTTGCTAACCCCCGAGTATTCGGGGGGGTGGATGTCTGTTTTTGCATTCAGGTTTGGGAGCATAACACAGGGTCGGCACGAAGGATGATGAAAGATGAACGATACTAATCACACGAGGACCCGTTGATGTCGTATTGGTCTAGTTGTATTTTCTTTTCCGCTGCAGTATCTTTTCCCCGTTGTACGGGAGTTTATTGTATTTCGACCCCTGCGTGGGCTGGTATTGTAATCGAGTTGTATGCTTTATTGAAAGGCCAAATCGGTCTACTGAGTCATTTTAGCCTTAAAGGCATTGTCGATATGTTTAATGTTGTTACTAGCCTGGTAGATCCTTGAGGAAAGGTTCTACGGCGTGTAATATCCCTGAGCAGATTGGGGGTGTTACATAAATGGTATCAGAGCTTAGGTTGTGGAAACCTAGGCTGTCGGGTCAGTGGTGTCTGTTGAGTCTTTGTCTCGTCGGATTTTGTCTGACTAAGTCGTGTCGCGACGCGTCGTCTGAGTTTGTTGGTCGTGATTAGTATCGTGGGCGATCATCATCTTCGTGCGACTTGTGGATGTAAGTCTCCCTTCTTTGTGTTGTGCCTCGTGTGACACGAGCTATTTTTTTATGATTATTTATTAAGTGACGGAATCCTCTTATGGATTTTGATTTCTTGATGCGTGACTATTTGACTCTCATATTTCGTCCATGTGAGGAGTAGTGTTGCTGGATTGTGCATGTTGGACTGTATTTCTTTTATCCGCTGCGTGAGTTCTATTATAATGGCTTTCGGTATTTTATCGACTGAGTTTTATTTCGAAAACCGATTCCCTTAACCGAGTTTTTGGCATTATGGCCTTGATCATTTTGGCGAAATTCTTATGACGGTATTTAGTATTTTGTAAATGGCTTTTGTGAGTTTTTGAAATATTACCGTCATCGGCCTTTTTGGCATTTTTGTAAATGGTTTTTATCCTGGTGGGTTCCGGCGCGGGACCCACAGCGCTATAATGTTCCGTGTATTTACCTGAAATTTTTGGGCATTCTAGCCCATTGAATTATCCTTGAAAAACTTGAGCATCTTAGAAAATAAATTTCGAGACGTACTTTTAAAATGAATTATTTTCTCGCGGTACTTTCAAGGTGCCTTCTAGTGCCGCAATATGTTTCAAAATTATTCCAATTGAGGACCAAAATATTTTGAGATATTTTCAATTATTTTTAGAAATACAATTGCTTAGACCTAAGTGTCGAATATTCTGGAAGTTTTTCACTATCAGAAAGTGTCCTCATTTTTAACAAATACGAAATGGTTTTCCAAAGTCTCGATAACGATATTTCACGTTTTTACTTTTTTGAAAGGTGATACTCAAGATCAACCGGTGTTTTTCTAAATTATTTTCAAAAGGTGGTTTTCATTTTTTTTTAAAACCTATCAATTCCCGTTTACGTTTGGGAATGTATGTATGATGTTCGCGTTGTCGTTATGGTGTTTGCTCCCGAGTATGATCGAATTGGTGGCATAAACGTCGAGGCGTTGCCACGCATTTGTTGAACTAGCCCTCTGTGAGAGGTGTGAACTGGTATTTACTATTTGTCGCCTCGTGGTGATTTGCGTGTTGTCGCACGAGTGTGAGTTGTTAAAGCCTGGATTTTTGTGTGTTTATGCACATGGGTGATTGTTTCATGAGGTTTGTAATTATGTGCTGGTTATTGTTCGGGCCGTTAAGGTCGCCGAACGATACCGTCGTCGTTGTAGTGTTTGTGTGTGTATTACTTTACGATGGTAATCTTTGTATATGATATGTGTTATGATACTTTGTTGTGCTGAGTTGGCGTCTCCGCTATGTTGTTTTGCGACGTTATGCCCCATTGTATCTAGTATTTGTATTTTCGGTATGCCGAGCCGAGGCATTTCAACCGTGATGTTCCGGGGCATGCACGTGTAAATTGTCCTTATCGTCGGTAACACATTTCAAGTGTGGACTTGAGGGACACCGGATTCAGTTTTGCGAATTGGCTACCGAGACTTCCGGAGTTCGCGCTTAGTACAAATATCAGGATCGGCTCTAAGAGGCCCATGGGAAATGTTCCCGCCAACTGCTTTTGTGTTGTTGCCTTGTTTCCATTATTGTGAGTTGCGGGGACGACCTTCTTTTATAAGAGGTCAAATGTAATACCCGTATTGTTTTTGGACTTCTTCATATCCTCTTTCTCAGGTCTATCGACTCGCTCGTGTTCGTTGATACTTTATGAACTTGTTCTGTATTTCGGTTTCATCGTCCGAACGAACTGTGATCTTGTTGTGGGTTGATCTGGTTATCGCTGTGACTTTTTCGAGTTCGGTTTGATTCTTGTGAACCTTGTTTGGAAGTGACATCATTTGGTTCTATTAGTTCTTTCATTCGAAGTGGATCGGATTTGGAACTCCTATGTTTTCGACTCTGTCGACTCGTTTATGCTCGTTAACATTTTCTGAACTTTCCCTATCCCTTGCTTTTGTTGATCGAACGAGGGTGGTATTGTTTCGGAATAAGTCGTTTGTCGTTGTGACTTTTCAATCGCTATTCCCTTTCCTATGGATCTTATGGGAATGCATGTCTTGTTGTTCTCACCAGATCATCCTGGGAATTGTTGTTTGAATTTTATTATCCTTCGTGTTTCGGACATGATTGTTCGGTTTTTTGTTGTCTCGATCGTTTGTTTGTTCGGTTTTTGTTCTCATTTCATGATTTTTGAGCGTTCAGGCTCCTCCGTAATTCCCTTAAGTTCGGGAAATTAGTCTCGTTTTCGATCTTCCAACCCTTGGGCGGTGGAATTCCGTATTTGTTTAGCGATTGGCTCGCGTTTTGATTGATGTACCATTGGGTCGGTCAATCTTATTGATTTTCGTTCGTTGTGTTTTGTGATTGTTCGGATAATTGACTTCACTATATTATCCATTTGATGACGCTTGTCATTTGTTGGTTTTATTATATCCCTAACGGCGACGTTGTGTTTTCACGCCGTATATTCCTTTCGTTGCTTGTAACGTTTCGCCGATGGGCATAAGTTACGCGTTTATTGTGTATCTCATTGAGTTTTCCTAACGGGGATATTACTTCTCCCTACTTATTTTAAGTTTCGGGACGAAACTTCTTTTAAGGAGGGTAGAATGTAATACCCGTAATTTCGATTTTCGGTAATTTCTTTTTTTCGGCGGAAGTCCGTTTTGACGACTCGCTCATGACCGTTTCGTCAATCCGAGAATGATTAATTCTACACTTTTTGTCATCCGAGTTCGTTTCGGTGTCGTTTTGTTGAGTTCCGTGTCCTTAATCGACTTTTTCACGTGTGAGTTCGACTTTGTAAAGTCACCATTAATTCTTGGAAACTCCAAAAATTCTGAATCTTTGCAATATTATAGATCATCAAGTTAGCTTTCCAATGGCTCAAACGGTGAGTCAATCGAAGTCCGGACGAAGGAGTTATGGTCGAAATAGCAAGGACTGCACGATGTGCCTTTTTGGTGTTGGAGTAGGCTGTACCGTGTGCCGCGGAACACTTCAGCTGGGCCGCGGCACTAAGCTAGTGCTGGGCAGTTTTTTTGGCAATGGGCCGCGGCACACTTGTCCTGTGCCGCGGCACACAGTGCAGATCAGCCTATTTAAGGCCTGTCAGCGTGTTTTTCACCCATTTTCTCATCCTCTTCCTTCTCTTCCGCGGCTGGAGGTGTGGGGATCATGGAAAGATGTTGTTGTACAATCAATCCATGAAGTCTTGGAGTTCATATCATCAATCATCCATCCTATAACATCCTCCGATCTACCGAATCAGGTCAAATTTCCTAGAAATCTAATTTTGGGGATTTTGGGTATTTTGTTCGATTTCATCCGTTTAATACGATTTAACTTAGGATTGTGATGTATTGATGATTATTTAGATGTATTATATCATTTCCTTTATTATTCCATGGTTGGATCATTTCGATTCGTTGTTTTGGTCGAGTTCTTAGTCAACGCCTTGAAGGTGTCCGGTAAAATGTCTTAGAGGGGTTTTCGGGCGTTCTACGATTATTCTTCCTCGTATGATCGATGATTTATTGATTGTATGATGTTAGGGTCGTGTTTCTTGCAAAGAAACCGTGTTGAATCCTTTCGTTCGTCGTCGTCTTCCATTTCGATAGCGTCGGGCGTTTCGAAGCTTTCCGGTTGAGCCGTGTTCGTCGGAATACTTGCGTGCCGATTTCGAGGCAAGTACCTTGTCCATACTTTTCTTGTTTTGTGGATATGATAATTGGTGATCGTCTTGGTATGTTTGTTGATTGTTTGAAATGAGTTTTCAAAAGATTCGGCTAGCCTCGTTTAAGGCTCACTTTCAAAACGCGTGTGTTTTATAAGTTGTGTGGGTTGTATGTGACTATGTGAATCCCATGGATATGTTTGGTATTGATGATGTTTGCGTGTGGACGTGTATTGTTTCATTTCGGTGCATTGTGGTTTAACATGGTGTTTTGTTAAGTGTTTGATGCCTCTGGATGAATGGTCTGGATATTCTTGGTGTGATATGTTATTTGTGCATGATTACTTCGCTCACCGTGGGTTGGTTCGACGGGGCCACGACGGGAATTCCAATGGGTTGCGCCCTGGATTCACGAGTGGTGAATGTATTTTACTCACCTCGGGGGGTCCGACGGTATCACGGAGGGAATTCCAATGGGTTGAGTCCGGGATTCACGAGTAAAAACTTCACAGGTTGGTGTATATTTAGTGAATGTATTTTACTCACCTCGGGAGGTCCGACGGGATCACGGAGGGAATTCCAATGGGTTGAGTCCGGGATTCACGAGTAAAAACTTCACAGGTTGGTGTATATTTAGTGAATGTATTTTACTCACCGTGGGTTGGTTCTACGGGGCCACGACGGGATTTCCAATGGGTTGAGTCCGGGAATCACGAGTGAAAACTTCACGAGTTGGTATTGATTTTATGTCCGTCGAGGACACGTGACTTGGGTTTTGGCCCTGCGAATTGTTGTCGGTTTTCTTTTTGCGAAAACAAAACCTTTGGGCTGTGACCCCTGTTGATTTTTGAAAGATAAGGATTTGATAATCCTAAATTGTTTCTATTAAAACTCTCGATGGCATTTTAAATTGTTTCATAAATTGTTTCCCCTTAATTGTGGCCTTTCGGTTTCGGAATGTTTTACCCAAACTCTTGCCTCGGGAAGTACTTTTCGTTACTTTTGGATTTTTGAGGATTCCTGGTTATTGCTATTCGTGGAATGTGAATTGTATGGCTCGTATTTGCACTTTGTTCTTGCACTAGCAAAACAGTGGAGTTTTCCTAACCCCTGAGTATTCGGGGGGGGTGGATGTCTGTTTTTGCATTCAGGTTTGGGAGCATAACACAGGGTCGGCACGAAGGATGATGAAAGATGAACGATACTAATCACACGAGAACCCATTGATGTCGTATTGGTCTAGTTGTATTTTCTTTTCCGCTGCAGTATCTTTTCCCTGTTGTACGGGAGTTTATTGTATTTCGACCCCTGCGTGGGCTGGTATTGTAATCGAGTTGTATGCTTTATTGAAAGGCCAAATCGGTCTACTGAGTCATTTTAGCCTTAAAGGCATTGTCGATATGTTTAATGTTGTTACTAGCCTGGTAGATCCTTGAGGAAAGGTTCTACGGCGTGTAATATCCCTGAGCGGATTGGGGGTGTTACAGCGAGTGGCTCACTCGGTCCAGCGATCAACCTTTTGGCGCCTGCCCCAATTTCTAGGAGCGCCTTCATTTCGTCGAGCTGGCGCCGCATGGCGGCCATCGCCGTAGCCTGACTGCTCGCTGATTGGCTCTCGGAGCGTGAGCCAAGGCGATCATGTACTGATCTCCTGGCCCCATGGTAGGTGATGAGTTCTCCGCCACAGGGCTCAGTTCTTGGGCGAGCGGGGGGCCGTTGGCCGGCTTGTGTTCTCGGAGTCGGATATGCCGAACTCCTGGTGATGGATTCGGACTCCGATGCCTCCCGGCTGGGGCCTGAATGCCCGGGTCGCCACGAGGGATCACTCCCTAGGCGGCTGAAGACGGATTCGTCTCACCTTACGAGAGCCTTTTCCTGCGGCTCGGGGATTTCTGTCGATTTCTCAACATATATCCCCTTGAGCTTCCGCTTGCCCGCTCGGCGGATGGCTGATGGAGTAATGGTGGGCGAATCGCATGCCCTCCGTCACTCCCTGAGGATGGCCATAGCCTCCTCGATCTGTTCCGCAGTTTGGAACTGATCGAGTGAGAGGCTAGGACCGTCCCTCGGGGACGGGAGTGAGAGCCTAGCATTGCCGCGGTTGCCTTCCGCCGTAGGTTGGGATTCGGTCTGGGCCGGAATGATATGTCCGGCAGATCGCAGGGTGGCTCTTTTAGAGGTCGTAGTAGACATCATGTTTCTGAAAGTTTTTCTTTGAAGAACAGTGAGTGTTTCTTCAAGTATATGCCCCGGAGAACAATGAGTGTTATTCGAGACGGTCGGAATAAAAATGAGGGTTAAGATCCCCTTCTTCTAGCGCCAATTGTTGTTACCCAAAATATTATCCGGGGATGATATTGCTGGAATGGTCGAGTAACAAACAAATGCGAGAACACTTTCGTGGGAAAGTAAATAATACAAGATTTGCCAGGGTTGTTAGTCCCGGGCTTGAATGCTCTCGCGAGATGTTATTAATATGAATACTATGGAGTACAAATATTAATGTTAAAATACTATTACAATGAGTGTAAAGATTCTAGTTATCTCAGCTATTGAGCGTGGAGATTGCCGGAAGAACCAGATATGATGCTCTGTGCGTTCTTGCTTTTTATGTTCTGTGTGATTGAAATAATCTGTCAGGTAATTTCACTGTGTACGTGTATGTCGCTCGGATCTCACTATCCTTTGGTCACTGTTGGAGTCCTTCTATTTATAGTAGAAGAGGTTGCTAGGTCCTCCCCGGCGATCGCGGGCGACCACCATTTCATATATTAGAATAAGGTGGGCGATCGTCCCCTCACGTGGGACTGTTTCTTTAAAGTCCGAGGCTGCTGCTGGCATCCAGATGTGCGAGTCAATGAGAATTCCACACGCGTCCTGAGTCATTATCAGGGGAGGACCCACTTTATACCTTTTGGCGGGCGTGTCGGTAGGTGTGAAGGCGGTGACAGGCTGGGGTCAAAAGGCCTTATCTTGTGGCGCCTTTTGCGGATCTGCACGTGGGTCTTCATCCGAGATTCAGTCTTCGACGAATATGATGGATGTCAGATTCATACGTGGTACGGGAAGATCGTCTACAATCGGACATTATAGACGATCGCCAGATGCCGATAGACGATCGCCTTGGACGCCGATCGCTAGGTGCTTGCCCAGCATTTATCTTCTTTGGCTGGCTCTTGACCATTATGCCGATCGCCATCGAGGCGTATAAATCGCCGCACAACAACCCCTTCACCTAGTGTTCCGGTTACCGAAAACCCTTGCAAAAAAGCTCAAATGAATAGTGTAATATCCGCGATTTGACTTCCGGTAATTTTCTTTTTTTCGCGGGAGTCCATTTTGACGACTCTCTTCTGACCGTTTCGTCATTCTGAGAATGTTTAATTCTGCACTTTTCGACGTCTGAGTTCGTTTCGGTGTCGTTTTGTTGAGTTCCGTGCATTTAGCGACTTTCCGCACTTGAGTTCGATTCTTGCGAATCTCGTCTGAAACTGTTGTTTTGAGTTTCTTGTAAGTTCATTTAATGTTATTATTCATGTTGTGAGCTTTGGTTTGGTGTTTCGATCGTGTATCGTGTATTTCGGACGTTTTGGGCCATTTTTGTAATTTCCCAAAGTTTAGGGTAATTACTTCCATTGTCGAATTTCAAGCCTTCGGGTGGTCGGAATCATGTGTTTTCTTAGTGCTCGGATTCGTCTTTGCGAGTACTTCGTAACCGTATCTTCGATTCATATTCAGGTTCGGATTTCGGGGTCGTCGGGGTCGTCGGAGTTGGCCACGGTCGAGGCATGGCCGGGCATGTTGGGGCCAGGCCAGCCCTGGCCGAGTTACGGCCGGAAGGGCCCGGCAGTTACGTACGTATGGATGGTTACGTATGTAATGCTTCCGGCATTTCTGGGCAGTGAGTTCGGCCATGCCGGTTACGTACGTAAGCGTCCGGCAAGTCTTGGCCTATTTAAGGCCTGGGCACGGATCACTCGGCCATTTCCGCTTTTCTTCTTCGTTTTTCGCGTTCCTTCGATAGAAATCGATGGTTTTGATCGGAGATTAGTAATACATCAATTGGGAAGCTTGAATCACGATTATTAACATCATCTAATCCGTGTTCTTCGTCTGAATCAAGGTATTTTGGCTTGAACCCTTGTTTTTGAAGATTTTGGGGACTTTCCTTTTGATTTCGATTCCAATCCATTTTTGATCAATTAATTGTTGTATAAATGTTGTTTTGAACTTGTTCTATGGATTGGATACTCGTATCTTTGGTTCGTTCGACCCGAGGGGTGATTTCTTTGTTCTTGAAGGGTCTTGAACATTTAATGTTCGATTAAATGTTCGAATGAGTTCCCTTTGATAGTTTGTTGGGATTTCCGTTGTTTTCGGCCTTGATTCTCATCGTAATCATGTTTTATTGTTTCTTACGGAGGATTATAGGTGATGATTCTGATGTTGAATTCTGTTGGTGATTGATGATTCGTGTGGTGTTTTCCCGTAGTAATTTCGGTGCTATCGCGTTCTTGATAGTGTTCGGGAGTTCGGGGCTATTCAACCGCATTCCATCCATCGTCTTATTACGATCGTGGTTCCTAGGCAAGTACCTTGTCCATACAATTCTTGTTTTGTGGATATGATAATTAGTGAACGTTTCTATGTGTTTGTTTGATCGTTTGATTTGAACTTTCAAAAGATTCGGTTTAGCCTCGTTAAGGGCTCACTTTCAAAACGCGTGTGTTTTGTGAATATTGTGCTCTGTGAATGGTTAAGTGAACTCTGTGAATTCGCTTGTTGTTGTTGTGTTTTGATAATATATATATATATATTATCTCTTTTCGGTGCGTTGTGATTTGACAATTGTGTCTTGCTTGGCATTGTTTCCTTTGGGTGGATTACTTGGATATGTTTGGTATGATATGTTATTTGTGTGTGCTTTACTCACCTCGGGAGGGTCCGACGGGGCCTCGAGGGAATCTATGGTTTCGTCCTAGATTCATGAGTTTGTTTCGCTAGATAGCTCGGGAGGGTCCGACGGGGCCTCGAGTGGGATTCGTGGCTTCGTCCTGGTCCTAGGCGACGTGTGTGCTTGATTGTTTCTCTAGCCAGCTCGGGAGGGTCCGATGGGGCCTCGAGTGGGATTCGTGGCTTCGTCCCGGTCCTAGGCGATGCTTGTGCGTGAATTGTTTCGCTAGTCAGCTCGGGAGGGTCCGACGGGGCCTCGAGTGGGAATTGTGGCTTCGTCCCGGTCCTAGGCGACGCGAGTGCGTGTGTATGTTTTGTGAATTTGTTTGCTCACCTCGGGAGGGTTCGATGGGGCCACAGAGGGAGTCCAATGGTAGAACCCTGGATTCACGAGTGAAACTTCACGAGTGCGTGTGTATGTTTTATGTCCGTCGAGGACGCGTGAGGTGAGTTTAAACCTTGTGTATACTTGTTGGTTTCATTTGTGAAAACAAAGCCATTGGGCTGTGACCCCTGTTGATTTTTGAAAGATAAGGATTCGGTAATCCTAAATTGTTTTCTATTAAAACTCTCGATGGCATTTTAAACCGTTTTATAAATTGTTTCCCTTGATTTGTGATCTTTCGGTTTTGGATTGTTTTATCCAAACTCTTGCCTCGGGAAGTACTTTTAGTTACGTTTGGATCTTTGAGGATTCCTGGTTATTGTTATTCGTGGAATGTGAATTGTATGGCTCGTATTTCTGTTTTATACTTGCACTAGCAAAACAGCGGAGTTTTGCTAACCTCCGAGTATTCGGGGGGTGGATGTCTATTTTTGCATTCAGGTTTTGGGAGCATAACACAGGGTCGGCACGAAGGATAATGAAAGATAATCGATACTAATCACATGAGGAACCGTACGTTGTTGTATTGGTTCAGTTGTATTTTATTTCCGCTGCAGTATATTTTTCCCCGTTGTACGGGAACGTTTTATATTTCGACCCCTGCGTGGGCATATATTGAGTTGTATGTATTTATTGAAAGACCAAATCGGTCTACTGCGTCATTTTAGCCTTAAAGGTGTAATATCCGTGTTTTCTATTTTTGGTAATTTCTATTTTCGGTGTATATTCGTCTCGGACAACTCGTTTGGCACTGTTTTGGACTTCTGAACCTATTTTGTTCTTGGAGTTCCTCCGTTGGGATGAGTCTCGATGATGTTTTTACGTAATTTCACCATGAGTTATACTTTATCGCATGTGTATTCGATTCTCGTTAAACTCATTCGATTTCGTCATTTTCCTATTTCCATGAGTTCGTATGGTTGAGTAGAGCATGTTGTGAGTTTCGGATTGTTAATCCGACGTTGTATCGTGATTTTCGGATGTTTTGGCCGTTTTTGTAATTTCCTATAAGTTTAGGGAATTTGTTCCTTGTTCGATTTCGGTTGTGCACCTCGGATTGTTTTGGGGTTTCCGTACTTCCATTTCGTGTTATTGTTTCCCAAATATCGATTCCTATTGCTCTTATTCTCTTCCCAGATCATTTTTCATCATTTTGGGACCCAAAGGGGGTGTGGGCCGCGGCACAAGGATTGTGCGCCGCGGCACACACATTGTCCAGTTCCTGGCCGAGCAATCTGTACCGTGTGCCGCGGCACATGCCGGAAGGGCCGCGACACACTGCCGAGTCACTACCGCGGCACACTCGTCCGGGCCGCGGCACACTCGTATGGCACTTATCGGCCAAACTTTCTGTACCGTGTGCCGCGGCACACGCCGACAGGGCCACGGCACACTGCCGACCACTGGGCGCAATTTTGGCCCTCTCCCGCGGCACACTTCGGCTGAGCCGCGGCACACTGTGCGGTCAGCGCTATATCAGCGCTTTTTTTCAGCGAGTGCAGTTCATTTCTCTTTTTTCTTCCATTATTCGAGAGAGAGAGGCTTGAGAGGGAGATTTTCCTCCATCTATCACTTGATTGTGTGATTTTCTTCATCTCCTTTCGATCGTGAAGCTCGGATTGTGGATCTAACACGTGTTCTTCGGATTAAAGTGCTTGGATCTTCAAGAGGTAAGATTTCCTATACCCTAATATGAATTTGGGGAGGGTTTGGTGGTGATCTTGTCTTTTAATCCGATTTAACCGATGTTGTTGTTAGATTTTGATAGTATACTCGTGACCCTTGGTTTCCTTGTTATTGGGTGGGATGAAATCCCGTTATTACACCGTTGACCGATTTCATTTCCCTATGCACTCTTGGTGTCCGATGAATTGCCCCAACGGGTAGAATTAGGATTAATTCTTACCTTTCCGCATTATTGAGACTTGTTGTATACCGTTATTGTGTTAGGAGCGGATTTGGGAGGATTGTTCGGACCAAAACCTATTCCTTCGTCGTTTCCTTCATTTCGTCTTATTCTAGGCAAGTACATGTATTACATTTCGTTATGTATGTTGCATTTTCGAAATGAATGATGAATTATGGTTTTCTGGTGCGTGAGTTGTGTTCCTTCCACTCGGAGTGTCCGACGGGATGTCTGGGGGTCGATACTAAGGGGTACGGCCGCGGAAGTGAACTTGGGTGCGTGTGTGGTTGAACTTACACCCGGAGTGTCCGACGAGATGTCTGGGGGTCGATACTAAGGGGTACGGCCGCGGAAGTGGTATCCCACCCGGAGCGTTCGACGGGATGTCTGGGGGTCGATACTAAGGGGTACGGCCACGGGATACCAGTTGTGATTTTGTGATATCGTACTGATTGAGACTGATTTGATTGCCAATGTAGTATTTCGGAATATTTATGGCAAATGATATCTGATTGAGATGATCGTGTTAAACCGTATTTGTATATAATGTTGTGTAATTGTGTACTTGCACTAGCTATTCGAATGCTAACCCCTTAAATGGGGGAAATGCGTCTTATGCATTTCGAGTGCAGGAGGGAGGAGGAGCACGGGACATGCACGCAAAGGATGGGTTGGCTTGATGATGTGGCTCGAGTCTGTATTTTTTATGTTTTGTCAATGCATTTGTCGAGTAATGGAGTTAGACTGTTTATTTTTTAACTTGGTTTAAGTCCCCTGCGTGGGCAATGAATTGGTATTTAACTTATGTTCATGTACTCCGTTAAAATGTTTTGGCCGAGGCCACGGCCTTATTTACTTTTTGAGTGCATCATTTAGGATTACATTGTGGTTTATATGTCATGTGTTAGCCTGGTAGACCTCACGAGGGTTCTATGGCGTGTAATGTCCCAGTTGTGAATTGGGGTGTTACATTTATGGTATCGGAGCCAGGTTTTGAATACCTAGGCTGTCGGTAAATTTTGGGTCTGTCAGTTGCGTCAATAGAGTCAGTCATTGAGCCTAATATCATCATGCTACCGTCTTGTCGTGTGACCCGTGGCTGTAAGTCTCCTCGAACTCTTATAATTTTGTAATTCGTTTTCTTGCGTTGTTCGGAATTATGAATTGTGATACCAACTTTGTCAATTGTGAATCCTTCTGATCTTGTTCTTTTCATTTTTCCTTTAGTATGTTGAGAGGTCGTGGTAGACCAGCTAGGGGACGCGGCCGAGGCCGTGGTCGTGGTGCTGACAATGAAGAGGGCTCACTTTCTCAGTCCTCTGCGGACTCAGCCTCTCACTCAGTGCCGTCGGGTAATAATGCCGACGCTGGGGCTACTGCCGTACTTCAGCAGTTAGTAGCCCAACTTGCTCAGATAGCTCAAGGTGGACGCCAGAATCCGCCTCCGACACCTGAAGAGGAAGTAGTAAGTGGCTTCAGACAGTGACTAAGATGCACCCTCCTCGTTTCTCCGAATCTTCTGACTCCCTCGGTTGGGAGAATTGGCTCTTTCAGTTGTCCAGGACCTTTGATGCCGTAGCCTGTCCCGAAGACAGGAGGGTACATATTGCCCAGTACCACCTGGATAAGGAAGCTGCGGAATGGTGGGAGGTCGTTGCGCCCAGAGACCGTCGAGCTACTTGGGAGGAATTCAAGGCTGCTATGGAAGCAGAATATTGTCCACCGCCAGTTAAGGAACGCAGAATTGTGGAGTTCTTCACCACTACGCCACAGGATGTGCCTATTTCTCAGGCCATCATTACTTACAATCAGCAGTTGAGTTACGTGAGAGATCAAGTGCGATCAGAGGCTGATAAAATCTGTTACTTCAATATGTGCATGAAGCCGCATATCAGGCAGAGTATGGCACCGCTCATGTGTGCCACTTTGAAGGAATACCAGGATCGCGCTCTAGCGATCGAGATGGCCGTCCCGGAATCAGAGTCAGTTTCGGAAGCTAAGAAGCAGAAGACTACCGGTGGATTCTCGACCGGTAAGGGTGGTCAGTTTTTGAGGTCTCGTTCTGCTCCTACACCGGGGAAGAGGCTGTTTCATCAGGCCGGTGGATCTCAGGGTAATCGTTCAGTCCAGTTCATTGCTTCTGGTGGGAGGGTTTGTTTTAACTGCAACCAATATGAGCATTTGATGAAGGATTGCCCTTTTCCTCCAGTCACTTGCTTTACTTGCGGGCAAACCAGGCATAGAGCAACTCATTATGAGAGGGCCACCAGGGCTATTAGAGTTCCGACTACCACTACCGATCAGAGGGATCACAGCACTCCAGCTACTCATGTTCCGCAGGGTTCGGGTCGTGGTAGGGGTCGGGGTCAGCCGGATCGCCGCGCAGCCTCGAGTTCGGGTTCAGTTCACCCCCGATTGTACCAGATGAGGCACACAGAGGAGGCAGACGTTCCGGTGGCATCAGGTACCACTCAGATCCTTACTCATCCAGTTTTCGTGCTTTTTGATTCAGGTGCTACCCATTCTTTTATTGCATCGGATTGTGTGAATCGTATTGGCTTTAACTGCTTGTTTGAGTGTGAACCGTTTGTAGTGGGTACGCCTAACAGGGATCGTATGTTTGGGGACCGGGAGGTTAGGAATTGCCTAGTGAGGATCGGGAGCCGGGATTGGCCCTCGAATCTCATTGTTATAGACCTTAAGGGTGAGGATTTGATCCTCGGGGACGATTGGTTGGATCGTCACGGTGCTATCATGAACTATCGGACTCGTACCATCTCGATAGTGGCCGAGGATGGCACCGAGCATACTCTCGTCAGTTGTAAGCCGGGGAGATCGGGGAGTGTGATTGGCGCCTTAAAGGCGATGAAACTTCTGAACCAGGGTTGTGTCGGCTATTGGTGTTATGCTCTGCAGGCGGAGGATGGTGGGGTTGACATGTCGTCAATTCCAGTTGTTAGTGAGTATCCCGACGTATTCCCAGATGACTTGCCGGGATTACCACCACAGCGAGAGGTGGAGTTTCCTATCGATCTTGAGCCGAATACAGCCCCTATTTCTCGAGCGCCATACCGTATGGCACCGTCGGAGATGTTAGAGTTGAAGAATCAGTTGGGAGAATTGTTAGATAAAGGGTATATTCGACCGAGCGCATCGCCTTGGGGTGTGCCCGTACTTTTTGTTAAGAAGAAGGATGGATCGCTTCGTTTATGCATCGATTATCGAGAATTAAATAAGTTGACCATCAAAAATAAATACCCTTTGCCCCGGATTGACGACTTGTTCGATCAGCTTCAGGGGGCGACAGTCTTTTCGAAGATTGATTTGCGATCGGGCTACTACCAGTTGAGGATTCGGGACATCGATATACCGAAAGCTGCCTTTCGGACGAGATATGGCCATTACGAGTTTGTGGTTATGCCTTTCGGGCTAACCAATGCCCCAGCAGTGTTCATGCAGTTGATGAACAAAGTTTTTATTGAGTATCTGGACAAATTCGTAGTCGTCTTCATCGATGACATCCTGATCTATTCACGGAGTTGGGGGGAGCACGCCTTACATCTCCGGATTGTATTAGACATTTTGAGAGCTGAGCAGTTGTATGCGAAGTTCTCTAAGTGTGAGTTTTGGCTCGAAGAAGTGATGTTCCTCGGGCATGTGATTTCAGCAGAAGGAGTTCGGGTAGATCCGCAGAAGATAGAAGCAGTGATGGCTTGGGAGCCGCCTAAGAATGTGAAGGAGGTGAGGAGTTTTCTGGGTCTCGCCGGATATTATCGTAGATTTGTTGAGGGATTTTCTAAGATCGCCAGACCGCTCACTCAGTTACTCCAGAAAACCCAGAAGTTCGAGTGGACCACAGACAGACAGGATAGTTTTGATGAGTTGAAGAAGGACTAACTACCGCACCCGTGTTAACATTGCCTCAGGGGAACGAAGATTTCGTGGTATATAGTGATGCTTCGGGCCTCGGACTCGGATGTGTTTTGATGCAGAGAGACAGGGTGATTGCTTATGCGTCCCGCCAGTTGAAACCATATGAGGCGAATTACCCCACGCACGATTTGGAGTTAGCTGCGGTCATTTTCGCCTTAAAGATATGGAGACATTATCTCTATGGATCGTCGTGTAATATTTTTACGGACCACAAGAGTCTGAAATATATCTTCAGTCAGAAAGAGTTGAATATGAGACAGCGTAGGTGGTTGGAGCTAATTAAAGATTACAACCTCAAGATACTTTACCATCCGGGTAAGGCTAACGTAGTGGCGGACGCGTTGAGCCGGAAACCGATGGCATTACAGATGTTAGAGGTACTTACACTGGGTTCAGAGAGTTCAGGGTCAGTTATGTGCGTTGGAGATCACTTCGTCCTTGACTGATGATATCAAGGCGAAACAGTATGATGATCCGTTTTTAGTCCAGCTGAGGGAGGATGTGAGGAAGGGGAAAGCCCCTGGATTTTTGGTTCAGGATGACGGAGTTTTGAGATTTCACGGCAGACTATGTGTACCGAATGTCCTTGGGTTGAGACAGAAGATTTTGAGTGAGGCTCATACTACGCCTTATTCCATACATCCTGGTACGAGCAAAATGTACAAGGATGTGAGGGGCAACTATTGGTGGAGCAATTTGAAGACGGATGTTAGCGAGTTTGTGGCGAAGTGCTTGACCTGTCAGCAGGTTAAGATTGAGCATCAGCGACCCGCGGGGTTACTACGACCACTTCCCATTCCGGAATGGAAATGGGAAGACATCTCTATGGATTTCATTACCGGGATGCCTAGGACTCGGACTGGAATGAACATGATTTGGTTTATTGTTGATCGACTAACCAAATCAGCTCATTTCCTGGGTATTAAGAATACTTGGGGACCGAAGAGGCTGGCGCGGGTGTTTATTGCAGAGATCGTGAGATTGCATGGGACTCCTAGGAGTATTGTTTCAGATCGAGATGGCCGGTTTGTATCACATTTTTGGCAGGCGGTTCATCGAGCTTTGGGGACTGAGTTGAGACTCAGTACGTCTTACCACCCTCAGACTGACGGACAGTCGGAGCGGACGATCCAGACGTTGGAGGATATGTTGAGAGCCTGTGCCTTAGATTGGAAGGATGATTGGGAGACGCACTTGCCGTTGATCGAGTTCACATACAACAATAGTTGGCATGCCTCGATCAAGATGGCACCATTCGAGGCATTGTTTGGGAAGAGGTGCAGATCGCCGTTGTGTTGGGATGATGCGTCCGAGCTGATTGGTACTGAGCCCGATATGGTAGTTGAGACGAGAGAGAAGATTGCCCTGATTCGCGATAGATTGGTGACGGTCGAGAGCCGGCAGAAGTCTTATGCCGATACACGTCGCCGACCGCTGGAGTTTGAGGTGGGAGATCATGTCTTGCTTAAGCTATCGCCGACACGGGGAGTTTACCGCTTCAGTTGGAAGGGTAAACTTAGTCCGAGATTTATTGGGCCGTTCGAGATTCTAGAGAGAGTTGGAGAGCTTGCATATCGGTTAGGTTTGCCGTCGTCCCTGGGCCACGTGCATAACGTATTTCATGTTTCCCAGCTTAGGAAGTACGTACCGGACCCTAGCCATATTATTGATTTTGGAGAGATCGAGTTGGGGCCCGACATTACCTTCGAGGAGAGGCCGATTCAGATCTTAGAGCGTCGGGTGAAGCAATTCAGGCACAAAACCATTCCTTTGATTAAAGTGCAATGGTCGAGGCATGGGTCCGAGGAAGCCACGTGGGAGACAGAAGAGAGTATGAGATCGAGATACCCCGAGTTATTCATGTTGTAAGTTTCGGGTCGAAACTTATTTTTAGGGGGAGATAATGTAATATCTGTGTTTTCTATTTTTGGTAATTTCTATTTTCGGTGTATATTCGTCTCGGACAACTCGCTTGGCACTGTTTTGGAATTCTGAACCTATTTTGTTCTTGGAGTTCCTCCATTGGGATGAGTCTCGATGATGTTTCTACGTAATTTCACCATGAGTTATACTTTATCGCATGTGTATTCGATTCTCGTTAAACTCGTTCGATTTTGTCATTTTCCTATTTCCATGAGTTCGTGTGGTTGAGTAGAGCATGTTGTGAGTTTCGGATCCGACGTTGTATCGTGATTTTCTGATGTTTGGGCCATTTTTGTAATTTCCTATAAGTTTAGGGAATTTGTTCCTTGTTCGATTTCAGTTGTGCACCTCGGATCGTTTTGGGGTTTCCGTACTTCCATTTCGTGTTATTGTTTCCCAAATATCGATTCCTATTGCTCTTATTCTCTTCCCGGATCATTTTTCATCATTTTGGGACCCAAAGGGGGTGTGGGCCGCGGCACAAGGATTGTGCGCCGCGGCACACACGTGTCGATTCTGGCCGAGCAATGCATGCCGTGTGCCGCGGCACATGCCGGCAGGGCCGCGGCACACTGCCGAGTCACTGCCGCGGCACACTCGTATGGCACTTATCGGCCAAACTTTCTGTACCGTGTTCCGCGGCACACGCCGACAGGGCTGCGGCACACTGCCGGGTCACTGCTGCGGCACACTCGTCCGGGCTGCGGCACACTGCCGACCACTGGGTGCAATTTTGGCCCTGTGCCACGGCACACTTCGGCTGAGCCGCGGCACACTGTGCGGTCAGCGCTATATCAGCGTTTTTTTTTCAGCGAGTGCAGTTCATTTCTCCTTTTCCTTCCACCGTTCGAGTGAGTGAGAGAGAGAGAGAGAGAGAGAGAGAGGCTTGAGAGGGAGATTTTCCTCCATCTATCACTTGATTGTGTGATTTTTTTCATCTCCTTTCGATCGTGAAGCTCGGATTGTGGATCTAACACGTGTTCTTCGGATTAAAGTGCTTGGATCTTCAAGAGGTAAGATTTCCTATACCCTAGTATGAATTTGGGGAGAGTTTGGTGGTGATCTTGTCTTTTAATCCGATTTAACCGATGTTGTTGTTAGATTTTGATAGTATACTCGTGACCCTTGGTTTCCTTATTATTGGGTGGGATGAAATCCCGTTATTACATCGTTGACCGATTTCATTTCCCTATGCACTCTTGGTGTCCGATGAATTGCCCCAACGGGTAGAATTAGGATTAATTCTTACCTTTCCGCATTATTGAGACTTGTTGTATACCGTTATTGTGTTAGGAGCGGATTTGGGAGGATTGTTCGGACCAAAACCTATTCCTTCGTCGTTTTCTTCGTTTTGTCTTATTCCAGGAAAGTACATGTATTACATTTCGTTATGTATGTTGCGTTTTCGAAATGAATGATGAATTATGGTTTTCGGGTGCGTGAGTTGTGTTCCTTCCACTCGGAGTGTCCGACGGGATGTCTGGGGGTCGATACTAAGGGGTACGGCTGCGGAAGTGAACTTGGGTGCGTGTGTGGTTGAATTTCCACCCGGAGTATCCAACGGGATGTCTGGGGGTCAATACTAAGGGGTACGGCCGCGGAAGTAGTTTCCCACCCGGAGCGTTCGACGGGATGTCTGGGGGTCGATACTAAGGGGTACAGCCACGGGATACCAGTTGTGATTTTGTGATATCGTACTGATTGAGACTGATTTGATTGCCAATGTAGTATTCCGGAATATTTATGGCAAATGATATCTGATTGAGATGATCGTGTTAAACCGTATTTGTATATAATGTTGTGTAATTGTCTACTTGCACTAGCTATTCGAATGCTAACCCTTAAATGGGGGAAATGCGTCTTATGCATTTCAGGTACCGGGAGGGCTGAGGAGCAGGCACGGGACATGCACGCAAAGGATGGGCTGGCTTGATGATGTGGCTCGAGTCTGTATTTTTTATGTTTTGTCAATGCATTTGTCGAGTAATGGAGTTAGAATGTTTATTTTTGAACTTGGTTTAAGTCCCGTGCGTGGGCAATGAATTGGTATTTAACTTATGTTCATGTACTCCGTTAAAATGTTTTGGCCGAGGCCACAGCCTTATTTACTTTTTGAGTGCATCATTTAGGATTACATTGTGGTTTATGTGTCATGTGTTAGCCTGGTAGACCTCACGAGGGTTCTACGGCGTGTAATGTCCCAGTTGTGAATTGGGGTGTTACAAAAGGCATTGTTGAGATGTTCGACGTTGTTTACCAGCCTGGTAGATACTTGAGGAAATGGGTCTACGACGTGTAATATCCCTGAGTGGATTGGGGGTGTTACAAATAGTAATGATATTGATCTTAATGCATTAGAACGAGACTCTGGCTTGCGTCATCAAGTTTATGATTATCCTCTCAATCAACAAGACACAATTCGACGAGCCTATATGAATCTTAGTCCTCTTCAACCAACACTTTCCGTCTTACCAAAATCTGGGCTAGAAACACATAAACGTAGTTTTCAAGCTTCGTAGAAGAGAAACCACTTTTGATCTTATTTATCGAGTAATCAGTCTGTTACTTACTCTCCCAGTTTCTACCGCAACAACCGAGAGATCATTTTCAGCAATGAATATTGTGAAAACAAGGATACAGGGTGAAATGGAAGATGAGTTTCTAAATGACTCGTTTGTTTTGTATATCGAAAGAGAACTTGCTGAAAAGATTACTTTGGATGAAATTATAGAAGATTTCAAGGCCGCAAAGGATTGTCGGGTTCCACTTTGATGAGCGATGTTTGATATTTTTATATTTAACGTGTAGTTTTAATGTTTTGTTATTTATAACTTTGGATGATATATCTTTTGTATTTTTAAAAATATATAAGATATTAGCTTCGGCCCCGCGGTTGAAAGGCTTGCGATCCGCCCCTGTTTTTAATCTTTTTACGACAGACCCGTAGACCACCGATAGAATTTTGGGAACCAACATATTCTTTTTCTAGCAAGTAAGTTAGTAATTTAATTATTTTTTAATTATACCACTACCGTGCCATTATGATATGAGTAATCTCTAGTCTATAAAATAAAAGACAATGCTGTTTTATGTTAGTGTGCACCTAAATAGACATTATACCATCCCTTTTGCTTTGATAACAATAACAATATCAAATGTGCAATAACAATAAATTTTAAAACCCTTGAAATATTAAATTAAATTAAGGGGACAAATAATCTTTAAAAAATATCTTCTAACAGAAATCTCTGACGACCCTCCGACCGACCAGTTTTTCCGACGGGACTGCCGCCGGTCGCCGGAGGTAGCATGTAAAATCTCAATATTTTACATTATATAAATTATAAAATAATACTATTATATGACAATAATTAGTGAAATTATTTATAAAAGTGATATCTTGATTTAAAAGAATTATTGTGGTATTATTACATAATAAATTTTAAAATATATATTTGGACATTTTATGGAAAGTATCGTGGACAAGTATCAATATTGAAAAAATCACCAAGGATTTTTGAGAAGTTAAAAAAATTCTAAAAATTAACAATGTTGTAGAGAATTTAGTTAGCTTTCCAATGGTTCAAACGGCGAGTCAATCGGAGTCCGAACGAAAAAGTTATGATCGATTTAGTAGAGACTGCCAACTGCCGAGCACCAGGAATCTTCCGGGCGGGACCTGCGCACGTGGATCGACCGGGGCTGCCGATAGTGACTCGCTAGGGCCCGCGCACGTGGCTCGGCATGGCTGCCGGTAGTGACTCGGTAGGGCCCACGCACGTGGCTCGGCCAGGGCTGTGTGACGTAGGGCGGCTGTGTCAAACTGACTGGTCACCTGTTTTGTGTCCTATAAATACAGCCTTTTCCTAATTCATTTATACTCACAACTTATGTAACAATATAAAGAAACTCAATATTTATAAATATACATCTTTATATTTCCAAGAGGAGTCCGTTCTGTCGATGATACTGACTGGAACCTGTCCGATTAAAATCCCCAGTGAATTTCTGAAATTCAGATCGAGGTGCTATCTTTGAGTTCGATTATCTACCAATCCGTAAGTAGTTCTTGATATATCATTTGTGCATTTTGTATATAAAATACATATATAACTTTTGTAATATCAGATTAGACATCATGTAGATATGTAAAATTGAGTTATTTTGGACAAGTCAATGCTGATTTTAAGTGTAGAAACGTAACTTAAATCGCGAATAACTTTTGATCCGTGAATCATTCTTCGATTCCGTTTCGTGCATTTTTCTGTTGACGTATTTATATATATTTAGTTATTTTTGTTTTAATTTTTGGAAATGATGAAATTTCCGACTCCGTTTCCGTGTTAATTAAACTTAAATAATTTAATGATAAGAGACACTATGAACAATCGAACTACGTATCTGCCCATATGACGTACTTAGATTTTTAATGGCAATTTTAAGTATCATTTTCTATATGTGCAATTATAAGATAATTAAACCAGAATAAATGAATTTATGTTCTTATATAAAATTTCCAGAATTATTCTAAGGAATATTTGAAATGGAAGAAATGGATTTCTATTTCAACTCAAGTTATTAAGTATTACCTTTGGAAATATTTGAGATTAATAAATTGAAATTATTCTCAATGTTACTTTGTTAAATAAATTATAAGGACTATTGTTTGATTTATTACAGCATAAGTAATAGTTAAATTATAAATTGTTGAAAATATTTTTAAAAATATTCAAGGATGATATCTAAGAGCTATTTACCAATGCATTTAATTTTTAGACGATGATTTTGTTGAAATATAAAATAAAGGGCGAGCCATTAAATTAAATTGAGACGTCTTAACAAAATGCTAATAGCATATTATTATTAGGAGATCGATACCTTATCTAGGAGCGGACGGCCGAACTCTTGAGATTTAATTGGAATCATCTTATCGACGACTCACAAGGCAAGTTCGTTCAACTTGCTCGGCCCTAGCATTATTGCAATTTTATGTGTTCATTGTGTATTGATTATCTTGTGCCAATTGTGATGTTGTGAATCTGTGTATTATGTGATGAATGTGAAGAGATGCAAAGTTATGCCGTTCCACTGGGAACAAAGAGAAATTTATAGCGAACGTTCGTTGCGCACCCGGATATTGGGGGTGGTAGAAATTGCACTATCCGGATATTGGGGATATGTGCTTATGTGTTATTGTATGTATATGTGATTGTGTTGTTAGCTTATACTTTTGGAACTGCAAAATTCGTACATATGAGCATATTGTTGTAATGTGTTATGACTGACCCGGGTATGGGCTGGTATTGTTATACTTGCCAGTTGCAGGAACTTCAAGAAATACAGGCTTGGGAATGCAAAGAGACGGGGCATGCTTGAGAACGACGACTAGATAGAGTTAAATTTTCCTTGCCAATTATTTCGGAAATAAAGAGCATGTATTAAATTTTAAAATCGTGTGTACTTCAACTTTCCTGTTCGTATGATGAAAATTTATTATTAATTTCAATATTATTATTTTTACCAAAAGTTCTTGTGAGGTAAAAATGAATAATCTAGCTTGGTGGGTCCCATTAGGGGATCCACAGCGCTGTAGCTACCCAAGATTTTGGGGATGTTACATAGCATACCTCTCGTGAGAGGCAGGTTTTTTGTTATTATTTTTTACGCCAGAACGACAGCCTGATTTCCGACAGTCCACCGCCGCTCGACCAGTTTTAATTTATATTATTTTTATGCCGTTCCGTCGGCCTGCTTTCCGGCGGGTCACCAGCGGCGGCCAGTCTTTTTTTTTTTTACGCCAGGCCCGATGGCTGGCCAATTTTTTTTCGCCAAGCCCGTGCTCCTGCTTTCCGGCGGACCATTGTCGGCGGCCGACAGACTTCATGCTGCTGGCCTTTTTTTTAACGACATCCCGCCTACGATGGTCGAAACTAGACTCGCCAACCTACTTTCCAGCGGTCGCCATTTTCTTCCTTTTTTGTGCCTGTCGCATCTTTTCAGGCGGTTTGTTATTTTTTTCCCTTTTTTTTAACAGCAGCCCGTAGATCGCAGATAAATTTTCAAAAACCAATATTTTTTTGCTTCTAGTAAGATAATCTGTTAATTTAATTATTTATACAACATCATCTATTTTTTCGAACATAATTTAAGAGTTAGAGTAATAAATAATAATTATTATTCCTAAAATAACAAATATTTCATAATATTCACAGTATGAAAAATATTAAAACGTTAAATACTAAAATTATAAATCTCAATAAATTATCTGAACAACACATCCTTGAAGATTGAAAACTACCGATGCCGCGTCCCAAATAATAATGGACAATTAGGCCGGCCAACAAAAACCAGCTAGTTACAATAAAGTGGACCAAGGCCCATTATTTTGTCACCAAAAAAAAATCTTTACGTTTTAGAAGTAGGGGTCCCACCATATATAATTATGCGAATCTTTACCATTCTCCCGGTCCCATTTAAAACTTGATATATACGAGGCATTATTCAACCTGTGCGATGCACGGTCTTTGATTGAATATTTATGTATTTTATACGTAATGTTAGGGCAGACGGTTAAATGAGCAAATGTCAGAATTTAAATGCCTTTTAGAGAAGTTTATATGTTTTTTTATTGTTATTGTCCTTTTATTTTAGTCTATGTAATTAGTTATATGAAATGAGGCTTTACTAACCCGTATGTTGCTCCGGGGTTGTTTTTGGTTTATTCAACTCGTGCGATGTACCGATTGTATCTAAGATTTCATAGCTAAAATTTAACCATCTTGTAATTTATACGAGAAAATTATCAAATTGGTCCCGTATGTGGGATCAATTGGCCAAAAAAACCCATCCGTCTCCGGCGGACCAAAAAACCCCACATCTCTCCCCTACTTTAGCCAATTTAGCCCTCCATCGCCGGCCGGAGTATTTTCCGGCCACCGGAGCTGACGTGGACGACACGTGGCTGACATATGGCAAAAAAATATATATAAAAACCTAAATAATATAAAAAAATCTAAAAAAATTAATAAATCTGGAATATTAAAAAAACTAAATTTAAAAAATTTAAAAAATCTAAAAAAAAAAATAAAAAAATTAAAATATAAAAATTTAAAAAAATATAAAAATCTAAATACTATAAAAAATCTAAAAAAATTAATTTTTAATTTAATTTAATAATAGAACCTTAGGTAATTATTTTTAATTCTGAAATATTAATATAAATATATTAGAATTTTTTATTTAATTTTTAATTTTATAATTCTGAAAAGTTTTTTTTTTTCAGAAAAAAAATCTTTTTAATTCAAAAGATTAATTTTATAATTCTGAAAAAAAAAATTTAATCTTTTTAATTTCGGAAAAAAAATTATATTTTTTTTAATTTTAGAATTCTGAAAAATAATCTTTTTAATTTCTGAAAAGATTCTGAACAAGATCGTTTTGATAATTTTCCCATTTTTTCAGACATTAAAAAGATTTTTTTTCAGAATTATAAAATTAAAAAAATATTTTTTTTCAGAAATTAAAAAGATTAAAAAGATTTTTTTTTTCAGAATTATAAAATTAATCTTTTGAATTAAAAATATTTTTTTCTGAAAAAAATCTTTTCAGAATTATAAAATTAAAAATAAAATAAAAAATTCTAATATATTTATATTAATATTTCAGAAATAAAAATAATTACCTAAAGTTCTAATTTTTTACGATTTTTCAGATTCTTTAAATTTTTTTAGATTTTTTAAAAAAATTTAAAATTAGTTATATTATTTAGGTTTTTATATTTTTTAAAAAAAATTTATATTTTAAATTTTTTAATTTTTTTTAAAATTTTTTTAAATTTAGGTTTTTTAATATTCCAGATTTTTTAATTTTTTTATATTATTTTGGTTTTTTAATTTTTTTTGCCACGTGTCGTCCACGTCAGCTCCGGTGGCCGAAAAATACTCCGGTCGGCGACGGATGACTAAATTGGCTAAAGTGGGGGGGAGATGTGGGGTCTTTTGGTCCGTCGGAGACAGATGGGGTTTTTTGGCCAATTGGGCCCACATACGGGACTAATTTGATAATTTTCTCTAATTTATACTATCATTTAAAAGTTCATTTTAATCACCTTGTGTATTAGAAGGTGCATTTGCATTGTGATGTTTATCGTAACTTTTGTATTTAAATTAGTTTATTTACATTAAAAGTTACGATGAAAATAGTCTCTTCATATATTTACAATTAAAAGTTACAATTAAATCTCTCCTCCACATTAAATTAAGGAGGATAAGTATTATATAGTATAGATATTAAAATAGTCTCTTCATATATTTACAATTAAAAGTTACAATTAAATCCCCCTTCCACATTAAATTAAGGGAGATAAGTATTATATAGTATAGATGGTGTAATTTTGGTATTTTTAATAAATAACTTATAAATTAGAAAGCTGTAAAAAAATGATGATAAGGGTATAATAAAGATTAAAATACAAAAATTATTGATAATGGGTGCATGGTGGAGAGTAAATGAGATGATTGTGATTGTATAATGTGAGTGTATAAAAATAATTGTAAAGCTTCTAAAAGAATAAAAAGAGGATAAGTGTAATACTTTGAATTAGGGGTGGGCATGGGACGGGACGGGTCAGGATTGTGCGAATCCCGTCCCGTCCCGAAAATAAATTACCGGGACGGGACGGGATGGGATTGCGTATTTTGAAATTCATCCCGCACGTTCCCGCACATTTATTGACCTTGACAGAAATTGTGAAAAAATGAATGAGACAGCTATAAATTTTGGGATTATCAAATGAATGAGGTAGAAATTTTTAAAAAAAAAAATCCAAACTAGTCATTCAAAAAAAAAAGTGACCCCCAATATCCATTAGAAACTTAAAAAACACACAGTACAAAATAGATAGTAACGTAAACACGCACAAAGGACAATAGATCAATAATCCAACTGCATATATAGTGCATATTACATCAACATCAACACGTGAAGATAAAATTCAAATTGAAAGTGCAGAAAACATCAACTTAAAACTGAAAACTACTACTGAAACTTTGATGTTTCATACATCATACATCAATTTAGGGTTTACACGATTAAATAATATGTAAAAAAATTGATTATATTAAATATTACGGGACAGAACGGGATTGATCGGGATGGTCCCAATCTCATCCCGTCCCATTTGAGTAGTAACAGAGCGGGACGGGATGGGATGGGATTGCTATTTTAAGAAACTATCATGTCCCGTCCCGCTAGTTTTCGGGACGGGATCGAAACGGATCGGGATTTTGGGTTCAAGTGCCCAACCCTACTTTGAATTGGTCGGAGAAAATAGATCACAAAGTTAAAAATACCTTACGAGACAACCAAAGTTGACAATTGATTAGGAGACTTTTCAATTCGACATGCGCGAGAATCAGGGTACCTCAACCCTGCTCAAATATAAAAGTTCGATTTTGATTCGTTTTTTTGATCTTAATCATACGGTCCCATATTTTTGGTTCGATTTTAGTTTTTTTTTTTTCGGGTTACCCCACTTTGATAGAAATTGGATATTACTACTCCATCTTCTACCAAAAATAGTGTAAATTGACTCTAGTAATTTCTTATTCCATTGGTCATCTCATTATAATATATAAATATATGCTTTAGATTTGATCAAAAAGGCATTTGTGGCTTAGATTTATATCCATTGTAAACATAAGCTTGGTATATGCTTTCTAATTGGTTTATTGAGAATATGATATGTTACACCTCTTACTTGGCTATATTTTTTATAGCCATACAAATTTACAAGTTGATTCAGTTTGATTGGATTTGTTTTAGTTACAATAATTTCTTTTATTGGGTGATTTATAATTTGGATTAGTTCGTTTCGATTCGATCAGTTGATCGGGTTCGCCACGAACACCCCTACAATCATTGATGAAGAAACTGCATTTGTAGGCTTGTAGCAAGCAGTGAGAAAAGACGACTTATTTACTAAATAGGTGTATTTATAAAACATATTTACCTTTTAGATGTAGTTTTGAACATATTTACCATTTAGGTGTTGTTTTCAATTTAAATGGATTTTTATTTTATTTTTTTCAATTTAATGCTTTTTACTGTGAATTATCTCTGCCCTAAATATTTTTTACTGCTTTTTATAAAGATTGATTTACCAAAGGGGTGTAGTCTTAAAACATATTTACATTATAGGTGTACTTTCAAACATATTTACCAAATAGGTATAGTTTTCTATTTAAGTGGGTTTTTTTTTTTACTTTTTTAAAATCATTATTTTTTATGCTTTTTTCAACTGTTTTTTACTGCTTTTTTAAACTGTTTTTTTTAAGAAAAAATATTTGTAATATTAATATTAAAATCCGGAAGTTCTTATTTAAAATTCGTAAATAAAAATAAATAGAAAAAAAAGATTTTGAAATTAATTTGTAAACTATTTTAATAAAAAACTGGAATATTATTCTACATGAAGAAATAAAAAGTTGAATAATTTTTTTAAAACCTGCTAGTTTATTTTCATAAAAATTGTTATATTCTTAAAAAAAATCTAAAAATCTAAAAAACAGACAGATTAAGATTTTTTTACTGGTTTTTTAACTGTTTTTTAATGCCTTTACTAAATTGTTTTTTTACTGCCTTTTTTGTTACTGATTTTTACTGGTTTTTTTTAACAATAAAAAATTGTTTGAACAATGCTAACAATAAAAAAAATTGTTCAAAAACAAATTGTTTGAACAATACTTCTTCTTTGTGATGATGTTGGTTTTAATTTTTTTTTTTTTAGCATTGTTCAAACAATTTTTTATTGTTAGCATAGTTTAAAAAAACAATAAAAATCAGTAAAAAAAGGCAGAAAAAAAACAATTTAGTAAAGGCATTAAAAAACAGTTGAAAAACCAGTAAAAAAAAATCTTAATTTGTCTGTTTTTTAGATTTTTAGATTTTTTTTAAGAACATAACAGTTTTTTATGAAAATAAACTAGCAGGTTTTAAAAAAATTATTCAACTTTTTATTCTTCATGTAGAATAATATTCCGAGATTTTTATTAAAACAGCTTTACAAATAAATTTCAAAAAAATTTCACTTTTTTATTTACGAATTTTAATAAGAACTTTCGGCTTTTAATATTTATATTACAAATATTTTTTTTCTTAAAAAAATAGTTTAAAAAAGCAGTACAAAACAGTTGAAAAAAGCAGAAAAAATAATGATTTTAAAAAAGTAAAAAAAACAATAAAAACCCACTTAAATAGAAAACTAGACCTATTTGGTAACCACTTAAATATAAAACTAAACCTATTTGGTAAATATGTTTGAAAGTACACCTATAATGTAAATATATTTTAAAACTACACCCTTTTGGTAAATCACTCTTTATAAAAAGCAGTAAAAAATATTTAGAGCAGAGGTAATTCACAATAAAAAGCATTAAATTGAAAAAAATAAAACAAAAACCCATTTAAATTGAAAACAACACCTAAATGGTAAATATGTTCAAAACTACACCAAAAAGGTAAATATATTTTACAAATACACCTATTTGGTAAATAACTCGAGAAAAGACTTTCCAAAAATGAGAATCACATGGACCACTTTGTACTGAGATTTTTATTTTAAACGATATTTTATTTTGTGCCATTATACGAATAGCTAGTTATTAATGGTCATGGATCTGACAGTTACTAATATCAGTTAAAAAACATAAATAAAAAATAAAGTGTAAATTTTGTAAGTTGTGCTAGTAGAATTATCTATGGAGTATATAAACAAAACAAAAAAAAACAAAACATAATCAGTGATATTGGGTCACTGACCACGGGCTTCCATTTCAAGTTGGAAATTCGGGTTCGAGTCCCTCTAAGGACAAGAATTTTCAAGGATTTATGAGTGTTTAGTATATGATTAAAGAAGAGACCCTAGCTCCCTGGGGTACGTGGTGGAACAATTAAATATTGAGAGCTTCAAGCGGCAATGTGGGAGGCGAGATCTCGGTGGGACCTGCGGTTGGATTTGAGGGGGTCCAACATGGAACAATCACTTGGGGACGACTCCTTATGCGCGGTAGTTGAGGGTATCTAAAAACATGTGAGCTGGATACACATCTCGTAATTTAACTGATAGCAGTTCTGTGGGACTAGAGCTGTTATACGAAGAAATAGTCGGATGTAAGTTTGTAACTTCATTATAAAAAAAAACATAATTTAAAAATAAAATAAAAAAGTGTCGAAAACACATGCAATTTGGCCCCCTCTTTCTCTTTTTTAGAAACGTGAATTTTCCACGACAAAGATGTAGGTGGGCAGAAATCCCGCAATCTATTGGATGTGAAGTGGATCATGTGTAATCCCCACTGCAGAAAGTGGAGTAAATAAAATCCGGCAGCATTATTAATAGAGGTGGTCAGACACCGGTCCGGTTCCGGGTCCGGCCCGATGGGTCTACGAGTAGGTCGATCCGAACCCGAACCCGAACCCATCCGTACATGTGGAATCATTGGTAGAATCATGAACTCTTGGTAGTTTTTGCTACAAAGTTTAAGGGTTAGAATCATGAGTTAAATTTAAACAGGACACTAACTTTGGGGCGGTGGCAAAAATAAGACACTAATTTTTCGGGCTTTCAATATTAGGACATTATGTCTTAAAATTTTCAAATTTAGGCCAAATCTGGGTAATTTCGGGATTTCTCTCACAGACAGCTCACATGACCTACAAGGTGGAGCCCGAATCCTATCCGGCAACTTTACTCCACTCCACATAACAATATGAGCAACAACCCACCCATTCATCTCCAAATTTACACCAATTCACGCATGGCTGATCTTTTGAGATTGAATAAACTTGTTTCTTGTTCAATCATATTTCTTTAATTTAAAATACTCAACGTCGCCATATATTCCCAAATTGAAAAACTTAAATGCAAACTATACCACACACAATAAAGCAAAATATTAAATATTATCTCACACATAAAAAAAACTTAAAAATCACCAAATTCATTGTTAACATTAGGCTCCAAGTTTACTGCTTGCTATTAAAGCTAGACAAAAGCTGGGAAAAATCACTAAATGTTCGTAATTGTTAAGCACAAAAACGTCATTACTAGACAAAAATATAACTGAAAAATCAACAAGCTAGTCAAAATAAACTCCGGATCATTCTTCTAACAACATCTAATTCTTCTTCCTCGCCTGATTTTGCAATGTAGCCAAACTCACAAACTTCTTTTCACAATTCAAGATCACCGGACCCCGGTTTTGAGAATTTCCTTGTTGGAGTTAACTGTACATAGATGGACCATGCTTGCTGGTTCAGGTTGTACGTGTGATCCCTCCATTATAATCTCATGTTCTTCAACAACTTGTTCTTCATCACGAACTTCACTAATTAGAGGAGTCAATATCGAACTATTAGATCCACTTTCGACTTTCTTCTTCTTCACCTATTTTAATAATGATACAGTCAGCAAAATAACAAAGTAGCAAGTTCAAAAAAATTAAAAATTGCGAAAGTTACCTGTAATTTTTTTCTTAATTGTTTTGTAAGTATATTTATTCCACATGTCGCTGAGTTGTGACCTTGAACACCACATTTGCTGCATTTTAGACTTTGTTTTCTTCTTTTCAGTTTGGCTTTCTTCTTTGAGTTCTTAGGCTCATCATTGAATATCATTGAACAAGAAATAAGTTTATTCAATCTAAAAAAATCGGCCAACTAGCGAACTAGGGTTCTTTTGATTTTTGGGAGAATGAGTTTGGAGATGAATAAGAGTGTTGTTGCGTATATTATAATGTGGAGTACCAGGTATCAGATTTTAAAAAAAAATGTGGAGTGCCAGGTAGGATTCGGGCTCCACCTTGTAGGTCACGTGAGCTGTCCGTGAGAGAAAGCCCGAAATTACCCAGATTTGGCCTAAATTTAAAATTTTTAAGACATAATGTCCTAGTATTGAAAGCCCGAAAAGTTAGTGTCCTATTTTTGCCACCGCCCCAAAGTTAGTGTCCTGTTTAAAAATTTAACTCTTAGAATCATTGTAAACATCCTCCAAATATATTAGTGAAGTTTCGGATCCCACCAATCGTGAACGTAGATCATTTGATCGAACCACGTAAATTCTTGTATGGTTTATTTATTCTCCTTTTATCATAACACGTTATCAGCACGACTCTAACTATCTGAGTAATATGACAAGAGTATGCTCTACAGTTGCATTATTAGATGATTTTCTGTATCAGAAATTGAATTATTACTCAACCAATCATCCCATATTATAAGATACGTTGCTAGAGAGATCCTCAACAGCTCGACCTTTTCCGTCCGGTCGTATGTCCGAAGCAAATCAGATCGTGGAGGTACTCACCGTCTCGAGCGACCGGATGACTCATATTCGCGTTCATGATTAGGACTGTTAGCGGTCCGAGTGAACCCGAAATCCGGTCATGAACCGGATCGAAATACTCGGGACCGAAACTCACCCGAAAACTAACGAGTTCGGATTCGAGTTCTAAACATTGAACCGAAACTGATAAGACCCGGACCGATAAAACCGAAAAGAAACCCGGTAATAAATTTAAAAAAGGTTTATATGTATTTTATAATTTATGTATTTTATACATATATTATTAATACGTTTTGCATGTTTAGAACACAAATAGCATGCTGGTCAAGTAGTTAAGACGAAACTCACCCGGAAACCCGAAACCCGAAACCCGAAACCCGAAACCGAGTGAACCCGAAACCCGGTCATGAACCGGACCGAAATACCCAGGACCGAAACTCACCCGGAAACTAACGAGTTCGGATTCGAGTTCTAAACATTGAACCGGAACCCTTATCGATCCGGACCGGATCTACCCGGTAACCTATCGGACCGGATCCCGATCTGGAGAAAACCGGTCCGAACCGATCCGATAACAGCTCTATTCACGATGTCCTGAAACTCGAGTTATTGAACAAACAGGACAACGGTAGTGGTTATGCCAGATTTCCGGAGACCAACAACACATATCGATGAAAGAAGAAAGGGAGAGCTGATCGGGTACGATGGCGAATTTAGCAGCGGTATTGACCGATGAAGGGCGAGTTGTTCTCTTCCGAGTTTAAGGTACTCTTGGTGTGAACATGTGTATGTACAAACGTGATAATTAAAAAAAAGGAGCATAATAAATAAAGAAAAGAGATGATAAAGTTCTGCACGAAAAGGGACACACATAGTAAAAAAAACGTAACAAGAAGATAAAATAAAATATAAAAGAATATAATATTCTTTTAATTCATTAAATCATAAATCTGGTTTCTTTTATATATTATATTCATATGATTTCAGAATTAATTTTTCTTGATACTGCCGTGATCTATTTTACGAGAGCTTCAATTTGACACTAATATTGATATGGGTGTTAACTCTTTTCATTTACGTTATTATCAAAATTTATTAAAATGGATGAATTAATATCAAACGCTGGAAATCACAAAGATTTATGAATACATGCTCTTACACTTACTATTAACGGCAGTCGATATTTCGATCGATACCTTGACGATGACTATATTTTGAGGAACTGATTGGACGATCCCGCTCTAGTATTTTGCAGTTAATTATTTTGCAGTTTAAATTATGTCTCTACTTATCTCAAAGTGGTGGTTTCAAACCACACATTTATTGAGCTTATTTTCTGTAATACCTCTCATGTGATGAGTTCAATTCTCACAAGACGGATGGTTTTACGTATGCAATATATATATATATATATATTATATTATCATCGTGGTTGGTATACCACAAGAATGATTCATAAATCCTGCTCTTGAAGAAGCATTTGAAAGAAATAAATCCTACTCTGAAGATGTAGTTGACCGATTATCTAAATCCTGCTCTTGAAGAAGCATTTAATAAAAATAAATCCTACTTTGAAGAAGTAGTTGATCAATGATTCAAATCATGCTCCCAAAGAAGAAGCAATTGATGGAAATCCGATCTCCATGGTTACTAAATACGAACGGAGAAAATTGAACAAGTGATACCAGAACTATCACTGATTAATTAAAAAAAATCCCATGCAAATACATCGCATGATGGGATCATTTAACAAGTGATATAAAAAACTATCACTGAAAATAATTGCTCAATAAATTTCATGTTGATTATATCACATGGTGGGATCATTGAAATCATATCGATATGACAATACCTATCGAGAAACATATGTCACATATTCGTGAGAATAATGTATTTGCATAAAGGCAAAAGATGATCTTATTATTGCTTGGAAGAAGCATAAAGTAGTCGAAGTGAAAATGATCGAAACTAGCTGAAAGGCCGTAAACACTCGACAATATCAAACGTGAAAAAGAAAATACATATGAAACCCATAAAAGAGGGGTGCGTCTCGAGAGTATAAAACTCCGTAACTCTGCCACCCCTGGCATCAGGGTTTATAATGAAAGATCTAAAGGATCTAAACTTCTTTTCCGTTTGGCGCCAATAGCCTATGGCTGATGAGCTTTGACTTCCAAATTCTTAACTGAAATATATGCTTGAAATTTTATAAGTAGATCAGTAACTGTGTCAGCACATATATGAATATCTCTTCATAGATGAGAGATAAACTTGTGATCTACTCCTTAATCCAAAAAGGCAAGCAAATCGCTGAAAAAATTATTAATATCCAACAAAACTATAGGTTTGGTATGGAAGTCCCGCTCAGCCTATAATGTGATATTGAATATCTCATTGAATGTGCCATAGCCACATGAAAGAACAATAAAGGCATCGTTATTATTCACCATATACATTAAACTATCATGCATAGACTGTGCTTGAAGCATCAACCCAGTTGAACCTCCTATACTACTGGTTCTAACTATGGGAAAGTGTAAGACACTTGTTACACTTATTCTCTCATTTTGTGCAGCATCTAAAAGATAACCCAACAATTTATGATTACTCCCACCATACAATATATCGATTTTGTGCTTTCCTAATTCTTTTACAAACCGATACGCCATATCTACATGCTGTATATGACTTATCAATTTGGATCCACTTAAAATACATATAGTTTTAATTGGAGAATATCTATATGAGGATCTTGAGAACTCCATCTTTCTACACTAGACTTTCAAAAATTCTTTTATGAGATATACATTTCATGATTTGTGGATCCCAAATTTAAAGAACAAACTTCTTACTAGAAGATAAATGACTTTACTATTTTCATTGAAAAAGGAGCGGCAAATAAGTCACTATTTTTACTATTTCTTTTTGACAAAATTGCAAAAGAAAACGAAGATATGATATTATATTTTTTAATGAAAATGATGTTATCGACCGATTGCTGTAAATGTTGGAGAACAATATTCATCAACTTGCATTATTTTTCTATACCAACTTTGACAGAACAGACTTACAAACTGGATCTTTTGAGATTAATTTTTCATGACTATAGCCTTCTCGTTCATCCTTAAATTGTGTCCACAAAGCCATTAGTTCATGATGAACGTATCCAATGGGATGTGTATCAAGAATTTGTTGGATATCATGATCCATGGATTCTTTACTCAATCTATCCTTGATAAATGCTATTTTATCTTCTCGATTTCTAGATACAAATCCCACAGATTTGCATCGTGTGTCACATGTCCATCGAGCACATTTATAGCATCCACCTAATCTTTTTGCTCTCCGTTTCTTTGCAAAACTACTCTTACCTTTACCTGGCATGTACTTAAATGAATTTAAAAATTCGCCAGATAGTCGAAATTGTGCTTCGATCAACCATCAGATATCTTCTGGAATGCCATTTCTCATTAGCACCCTTAATCTTTTGATTCGAGCTCGATAAATTCTTATTATGATATTCACTGAAAGAGATGGGTAATATTTATAAATATTCAAAAGCATTGGATCCATTATGATATTCAGACCCTCGGTATGGGTGAATTTTGTGAATACAGTGATAATCTATTTATAGATTGGAATTACGCGTATGAGATTTGACTCCGCGTTTGAATAATTCACACCCTGAAGCGTATGAACTACAGTTATGAATTTGAATAATGAACATAATCCGACATGTGGGAGCGGCGACTCCATGTTAATAATGATGTGCAATAATGGCACCGAAAGATGACGTGATATGCCGGTAAAATATCTATATAGTGATACAAACACATCATATATGCAAATATTTGTTCTCGATTAATATCACTACTAGCCAATATTGGGAATGAATCCCTAATAAATTTGGAATATATTAAGGGGGAGTATGGGCCCACTTCCTCAATATGTGAACTGTTCGCTATATTTTTAAACAATCCGCAAGTGTACGGAGTAAATGTAGAAAGCGGCAAGCAAGGTCGTATTCCACATAGACTAAATATTCATATTGTATTGAGTACTAGATTATAATTTTCTCAGTTTTATCTAGACGATCGAAAGGTGAATGAATGGATAATGAAATAAAATTAAATGATGACAATAAAATAAAATATCCGAATTAAAGAGAATTGCAAGAGTTTAGAAAGATAGATTCCAAGGCTAGGTTTCCGTTGATTACTAAGTTTAGTCGGGATTGGTTCCAAAAAGTTCTAATTGTTTTTCTAAAATGATAATCACCATAATATTCAAGTCTCTCTCTAGATGCATTAAAACGTAGATTAAACAACCTATAACAACGTCTCCGTCTATTATAAATTATACCCCGACCAAAGAGCCTACATTACAACCAATAAAGTTCTTTTTGATTTACAAAATTTGCATGCACAAATAGTGGTAGAGATGTAGACGATTGGCAAACTTATGGGATTCTTATTTCATTGAATGAGTTTTGAGCGTACACATATCCCTTTATACACTTTGAGAGTGAGTGAATACACTTGACCGGTGAGGTTTATAATTTCCAAGTATTGGTTATGATGTTAAGGAAGCACCCCAGAGATTTGAATACTTTATAGAACTCGACTTATTTATCTCTTGAGGCGCATTAATGAATTTTCAAAATGATCCTTTGAGGTATGTTGAGGGACGAGTTCCCTTAAGAGTGGTTATTTTGAAGTGCATTGCTCGGGACGATCAACGTTCAAGTTTGGAGGATTTTGATAACACTCATTTTCACACATATTTTTGCAAAGATTTTCCGGATTTTAAGATCCTAAAATGTGTAGAATTGTGTCGTTTGTGCTCATATTGTGTTTATTGGAGTCGATCACGCTTGGGTACGTTTTATTGATTTTATAGGTACTTTATGGACATTAATCAAGCAAGAACGAAGTCTCAACCCCAATACACATCAAGCAATGCGGAAACGAGAGATTGAGCCTAAAAAGGAGGAAAAACGAAGTCAAAAAGGACCAACACAGGCTCGGCCGTGTCATTTGACACGGGCCGTGTCACTAGCTTGGTCGTGCCACAATGACACGGTCGGGTTTCATATCCAGGCGATTTTGTCAAATCCGGAAGAGTATGACACGGGCCGTGTCATTTGACACGACCGTGTCACTGGCTCGACCTTGTGATACAACACAGTCGGGTTTCTTCGCGAGAAGCAGACGTGGTTTCTAGAGCAGTATGACACGGGCCGTGTCACTTTTCGGTGGAAAAATCACTTTTTGACATTTTTGCAAGATTTGAACAAGAAAAATGGTATATTGGCTTTATAAAAAGTATATTTGGCTAGACTTGGGAGGATATCTTGATTTAGAGAGTCTTGGAGAGTTGGTGAGGGAAGAAAAAACACAATATTAAAGAAAAAACCTACCAAAAGAAGGAGACTTGGAGGAAGAAAAGGAAGAACTCTTGAAGAACATTTTGAAGGCTTGATCCTACATTCACTCAAGACACCATCCGAGTTTTATCTTCTCCCTATCTTTTACTTATTTTTGTTGTTTTATTTAGCATGAACATGATGAACATAATATTTATTGCGATTTCCTTCATTACCATGTCCGGCTAAACCTGTAGATTTCGGGCATGGGAGTACGTTGATTCATGTTGTTTTGAGGGATTGATGATTATATATATCTAGTGTGATTTCTTTATCGAATACTTGGTTTTAATTCATGTTAGAACACTTGATCAATGTTTTTACATGTTTAACTTAATTGCTCATAATTCGAGAGAAGAGGGCATTAATAGGTTTCGAGTATTTGACGTAGTAAATTATGAGATTGAGAAATCGGTGATGAGCTATGATGATGTTTAATCTTATGAACTTTTTGGAGTTAGAAGGATAAGTATGGCTAAAGTGACTTGACTTGAGCAAATTAGAAATAAATCCCATGATCACTTCGCTCACTTAAAAGCTCAAAATTTTTCGGACTTTGTTTCTTTCAACCCTTTGATTTTCATATAATTGCAATAAGCGCTTTTGAAAGTGAAAATCACAACTTCATTCCTCCTTATTACTCCATTTAATTTTTTTTTCGCCTCTTCATCTTTATTGCCCTTTATTCATGTAAACTCCGTGTGATTTTTCATAGAGAGGACAACATTATCATTACAACATCTCTTCCTTCAAATTTATTTTGATATATCATTTAGAACCAACTCCATCTTGAACCATGATAATCTTTCCCATTCGTCTCCACACATATTATTCCATTCTTTTACCAATTAGTTCTAACAAGCTCAAGTATAGGGAAAAAGAATTTATCGGAATGGAAAGCTCATAATGTGGGTAACAAGAAATAGGCTTTAAGCTCAATTGGGCTAACTAGGGAGTTAAAAATTGTTGGGTAGTCCAAAAGGTTTGAAGGGCTAATCAAAAAAATCGCCTAAAATCACTTTCACTAATTTGCACACACGCTTGTAGTTTCGAATAAGATACCAAGGCAAATTCTAGAGTCTTAAAACATGAATGGTACACTCGACAATGAAACTTGCATATTTAATAATGCACGAAGGCTCAAAAGCTCACAAGCTAGAATTGTTCATATTTCCAAGGTATTAAACTATTTCTTCAATTTCACACTCTTTTGATTATTCTACAATTTTTTCTCTTCAAATCATCCTCGATTTGCATATCAAAATAACAAAGTAAATCCCGAGGTATCCAAGACAAGAGTTCATTTTTTCGAGTTTCATTCAAGTTCATGATACTCCAAATACACCGAGTTCAAAACAAAAGCAAAACGCACCAAGTATTCGGAAAAAAATCACACCAAAAACGCAAATAAGCAAAAATCACACCAAAATCCAAACCAAAATCCAAAAGTCAAAATAAAAACAAACAAACAATATAAGTATTTCTTGACCCAATATCTCCCTCCAAACTTGAATTAAAGAGTATACACACGAATGGTGTATAGTATTTAAACACTAAAAACTTTGGGTCAAGAAATACTTGCAACCGGTCCTACTGATTTGGTGGAGGGTAGTGGCCTTGTTGGACATGCCAGTCGTGCATATTTCGTATTAAGGTCAGCATCTCGTCTTGTTTCTGTCGGATTTCGTCGTGTTTTTGTCGGGTCTCCTCTCGAAAAGCCTCAAATTCCGCTCTAAGTGATGAACGAGATGTGGCATGTCTTGATTCGGCCTATCTCGATGACTCGGGCTGTTCCCTCTCTCTTTCTTCTTCCTCTTCCTCGTCTTCTGGGCCTATCTCATAAGCAAATTCCTCCTCCATTCTTTCTGCTCTATCTTCTTCTTGCATTCTCTCGGCTCTATCCTCATTTTCTGTACGCCTAGGACGAACATTTCGAGCATAACGTCTATCACCAGGAGAGATCAATCCAGCTGCTTCCCGGGCCAATTTATGCGCCTCCGTGGCCATTTGTATATTTCCTAAATCCCGAATACTATCAATCGTCGTCAAAGTTGTATTCGGGAGTAGGAAATGATCACCGTCATTCTGGAGAAATATAACACGAAAGTCATAATCCAGGATATTCATCAATTTCATGACTTGCACAGATAGGAGCATATTTCCTGGAATGGGAGTTCGGTTTTCTGGTGATACATCAAGATGAAGTGCGATAGGGGTAATTAAACCCCCTATCCAAATCTCCCCTCTCGGTTTAGTAGCAACTTCCTCAAAATAATCCATTAATATAGCTCCGGTTGCTGGATCCGTCCCGTCGAGCATATGAGATAGAACGTACAATTGTCGTTGAGTGATTGGCCCTGTTTCTTTCCGGTCGAAGATAGTGCTCGCAATTACTTTGTGTAGATAGCGGAGGATACGATTTCGAATAGAGGATCATTTGGCCGACTTAGGGATGTAAGGACGTGCCTCGCTCCCCGGGTACTCAACCATTGCCCGCCAATATATCTCACACTCGAACTGATTGATTCGGTATTCTCCCGAGTGTCGTATATGGTATCCAATTCGTCGGGAGATAGTTTTTCCTTTTTGTTGTCTAGACTGAATTCTAAAGTGGTCGGCTCATGAGTGATCGGGTCTCTTGTAACCATAAGCGTGATAAGAAATTCCATTGTGAGGCATCGGTAGGTGGGCTAACGCTGTGTCATCATCGTCTCCCAACTTATTCTCTCCAGCAGCTTCATGACATCATTTTTTATTCCCATGGCCGTCATGCATTCCTCGTCCGACCATCTAGTGGGGAACATTTTTTTTGGCCCCAACATTTCCCACCGTGCTAGGCGGCTTGGCGGGAGTTCAATTCCATAAGTTTCTGGCGTCTCAACAGCCCCTTGAGCCGGTATTCTCGCCGGTTGCTCAATTTTCGTTGCGGGTCTTCCTCGTCCCTTTTGAGCCGCACCACGTCCTTGTTGGGCATTTCCTCGTCCTCGACCTCTGGCCATTTCTCTGCAAGAAATTCATCGATTATCATTCGTTTCACAAAAAACTCAAAGTCACTATTTTTTATAATATACGCTCCCCAAAACTTATTACTAATTGCACATTCCCCCAAAATAATTGTTTCTTCAAAAAAAAAAAAAATACCCCAAATGTAAATTTCAAAATCAATCGTCATTATATATAACATCCCAATAATTTCAAACATGTAATACAATCTCTCAATCATATAAGTCCAACATGTAATTCACCAAAATCACCAACAAAATTTCAACATATTTTTACTCATGAAAAAATTCCCAAAGAACCCTAAAGAAATCGACTCACGAACCCTAAGAAATTAATAATCCATCATTAAACAATCTTAGGATGATTATAAACAAGAATTAAGCATTTGGAATCGTAAACATACCTCGAATTCGGAGTGAAAAGATGAAGAAAATGTCAAAAATCGCGACCTACGAGAGGGATGCTTTCGTCCGATTCTTAATGTTTTGGAGCTCTTAGATTTTGGATTAATGATCAGGGCCTTGTTCTTATCTTTGATTTTGATGAATTTTAAGGGTAATGGAGGTAGGGTTTAGGATTGGGGAATAAGGGGAGAAAAATAAGTTGGGGGAGAAGATGAATAGTTGCAGTCGGCCGAGTCTGCATTTTTATACCTCCCGATCGACATGGCCCGTGTCAAATGACACGGCCGTGTCGTACCTGTTCCTTTTACTTAAAAACCCTATGTCTACCAGACATGGCCATGTCATTTGACACGGCCCGTGTCGTACCTGCGCCGAAGATGAGAAATCACTGTATACCAGACAGAATCGTGTCAGTTGACACGGCCCGTGTCGTACTTGTCCGGAAACTGAAAAACGGCTAGACCCCTGACCCGATCGTGTCATATGACACGGCCCATGTCGTACCTACGCAGAAAATGAGAAATGGTCTGCCTGCCTGACCCGACCGTGTCATTTGACACGGCCCGTGTCATACAGGCCTGGAAAGTGCAGTTTTGTCCTCGGGTCTTTTTCCTGCGAATTGAACACCAATAGTTGAACCGGTTAGTTCTACAACAAGTAAAAATAAAAAGAAAGTGCGAAAAAGAACAAAACATAAAAAAAAATAAAAACTAATGGGTTGCCTCCCAATTAGCGCTAAGTTTAACGTCTTCAGACGGACGTCTTCAATGGGAAGTTCTTATGGCTCGATTAAAGTTATTACAGACATGGCCTCCTTTTGATTTGGATGATAGTAGTGTTTGACTCATTGTGCGTTAAATTTAAATAGTTCTCCATCTCTGCTCATGAGATCGACTACTCCGAGTGGAAGTACTTTCTTGATCACGAATGGCCCTGACCATCTTGATTTTAATTTTACGGGAAAAAATTTTAATCTTGAATTATAGAGAAGTACTTGTTGCCCCGGTATAAATTTACGTTTTACGATCATCTTGTCGTGCCATCTTTTAGACCTCTCTTTGTAGATTCTAGAGTTTTTGTAGCATTCATCCCGGAATTCTTCCAACTCGTTTAGCTCTAGCAATCTTTTCTTTCCGGCTGCCTCAAAATCCAGATTTATTCTTTTCACCGCCCACATCGCTTTATGCTCCAATTCCAAAGGTAGGTGACATGATTTCCCAAATATGAGTTGATAGGGAGATGTTCCCAAAGGAGTTTTGTAGGCCGTACGATAAGCCCAAAGTGCATCGTCGAGCTTGGACGACCAATCTTTCAGAGATGTACTCACCGTATTTTCGAGGATTAATTTGATCTCTTTGTTAGCCGCTTCGGCTTGTCCACTTGCTTGTGGATGATAGGCCAATGATTTCTTTGATCGGACACCATATTTCTGAAGGAGTTTATCCATGATTTTGTTGACAAAATGCGATCCCCGATCACTGATTAACGCTCTTGGAGTTCCAAATCGACAAAAAATGTTCTTTAAAAATTTCATTACTACTTGAGCATCATTTGTTGGGGAAGAAATTGCCTCGACCCATCGAGATATGTACTCGACCGCTAGTAGAATGTACTTATTCCCAAATGATGAGGAAAATGGACCCATGAAGTCGATGCCCCAAACGTCAAATAGTTCAACCTCAATTACGTTGGTCATGGGCATCTCATGATGCCTTGAAATATTCCCCACCCATTGGCATTTATCGCATTGTTGAATGAAGAGATAGCAATCTTTGTATAACGTAGGCCAATAAATTCCGCTTTGCAACACCTTTGCAGCAGTCCGTGTTTCTCCAAAATGTCCCCCGGTTGGTGAAGAATGGCATTGTTGAAGAATTTCATCCCATTCCTCTTGCGCTACACATCTCCTCACTATCATGTTGGCACATCTCTTAAAAAGTAGTGGAGCATCCCACATATTGAACTTGATATCATCTATGAATTTCTTCTTTTGATAATGAGATAAATCCGGGGGTAGCACACATGCGACCAAAAAATTAACAATGTCAGCAAACCATGGAAATTTAGCTTCTACCATAAAAAGCCGCTCATCCGGAAACTCTTCTTTAATACCTTCGATCTCGGGCTCCTCCTCCTTCTTGTACTCAAGGCGAGATAAGTGGTCAGCCACCACATTCTCACAACTTTTCATGTCTCGAACTTCCACGTCAAACTCTTGTAAAAGAAGAATCCATTGAATTAGGTGAGGTTTAGAATCTTTCTTTTCGAACAAGTACTTGATAGCTGCATGGTCCGTGTGTACTATCGTCTTTGTACCAATTAAGTATGATCGGAAATTATCAAAAGCAAATACCACGGCAAGCATTTCTTTCTCCGTTGTTGTGTAATTTTGTTGGGCTCCGTCCAATGTTTTGCTTGCATAATAAATAGCCCGAAAGAGTTTCTCACGACGTTGTCCCAAGACGACTCCGACCACATAATCACTTGCATCACACATGATCTCAAAAGGCTGAGACCAATCCGGTACTACGAGGATAGGAGCACTCACTAATTCCATCTTTAAAGTTTCAAATGCCTCCAAACACTCGTTAGAAAGAATGAAACCGGTATCTTTTTCTAACAATTTACTCAAAGGTTTAGTGGTTTTTGAAAAATCTTTTATGAATCTCCTATAAAAACCCGTGTGACCAAGAAAACTCCTAATTGCCTTTTCATTCTTCGGTGGGGGAAGTTTCTCGATGGCGGAAATTTTCGCCCTATCAACCTCCAAACCAGCGGCGGACACTCTATGGCCTAGGACGGTTCCTTCTTGCACCATAAAGTGGCATTTCTCCCAATTTAGCAAGAGATTAGTATCTTCACACCGCTGCAAAACTAAAGTGAGATTATGCAAGCAATGATCAAACGAATTTCCAAACACCGAAAAATCATCCATGAATACTTCCATTATATTTTCGATCAAACCATGAAATATAGCCATCATGCAACATTGAAAAGTGGCTGGGGCATTACATAAGCCAAATGGCATTCTACGATAAGCATAAATTCCATAAGGACATGTAAAAGCCATTTTTTCTTGATCTTCCAGTGTTATGTAGATTTGATTATATCCTGAATATCCATCAAGAAAACAGAAAAATTCATGCCCCGCCAATCTATCAAGCATTTGATCAATGAAGGGAAGGGAAAAATGGTCTTTGCGAGTAGCCGCGTTCAAAGCCCTATAGTCTATACACACTCGCCATCCCGTAACTGCCCTCATAGCAATTAATTCATCTTTCTCGTCTTTGGTTACGGCCATCCCTCCCTTTTTTGATACAACTTGCGTAGGACTCACCCACTCACTATCGGAAATTGGATATATCATTCCGGCATCTTCAGCGCTCCTTGCTAGCAATGCCCCTCCCGCGGAAGCATCAATAAAATTTATTGTTTCTCCCATAAGACCATTGTAAAAGAAACACATTTGTTGGTCTTCGGGGAAACCATGTCGAGGGCATCGCCTTAGTAGATCTTTCAAACGTTCCCAAGCTTCATCTAACGGTTCGGAGTCCAGTTGATGAAATTGAGTAATCTCACTTTTTAGCTTCATTGTCTTGTTGGGTGGGAAAAATTTGAACAAAAATTTTTCGCTCAATTCTTCCCATGTTTTTATACTTCCGGGAGCTAAAGTTCCAAGCCAATTTCTTGCCTTCTCTCTCAAATAGAATGGAAATAATCGTAAGTGTATTGCATCATCCGAGACTCCATTCATTTTGATAGTATCACATATTTGCATGAAATGAGTGAGATGGGCATGTGGATCCTCGACAGCAAATCCTCCAAATTGATTTTGTTGAACCATTGAAATTAAGGCGGGCTTCAACTCAAAATTTAGGGCGTTGATTGGAACATGAGTGATTCCTCCAAAGTTTCAGTCCAGTTTTGGTCGGAATCCATCCCGAATTGATTGCACCCTAGTTGTTGGATTTTCAATTCTTCCGCCCTCGTTGTCTTGGATTATTGCATTCTCGTTCGTGTTGTCCCTTCCCACGTTATCTCCCGCTCTCTCCATGCCTTCAAAAATATCCCTTCATAGTTTCCTTGAGGTAGCACTAGTTCCTCGGGCAAATGCTTCTACTTCCGGGATGAAAGTTTCTAAAGGCACTCGAGATGAACGAGTGTTCATGCACTCCCTGAGTAAGATTTAAAATTGTACAACATGAGTTATGTAACAAATATAAAAAAATATCTAAAGTAAGACTAGAAACACTTATCGTAATATAAACACTAATAAATATAAATTAGTCCCCGACAACGATGCCAAAAACTTGTTCGCTATATTTTTAAACAATCCGCAAGTGTACGAAGTAAATGTAGAAAGCGGCGAGCAAGGTCGTATTCCACAAAGACTAAATATTCGTATTGTATTGAGTACTAGATTATAATGTTCCCAGTTTTATTTAGACGATCGAAAGGTGAATGGGTGGTTAATGAAATAAAATAAAATAATGATAATAAAAGAAAATATCCGAATTAAAGAGAATTGCAAGAGTTTAGAAAGGTAGATTCCAAGGCTAGGTTTCCGTTGATTACTAAGTTTAGTCGGGATTGGTCCAAAAAGTTCTAAGTGTGTTTCTAAAATGATAATCACTATAATATTCTAAAGTCTCTCTCGAGATGCATTAAAACGTAGATTAAACAACCTATAACAACGTCTCCGTCTATTATAAATTATCCAACTCCAAAAAGTTCATAAGATTAAACATCATCATAGCTCATCACCGATTTCTCAATCTCGTAATTTACTACGTCAAATACTCGAAACCTATTAATGCCCTATTCTCTCGAATTATGAGCAATTAAGTTAAACATATAAAAACATTGATCAAGTGTTCTAATAACATGAATTAAAACCAAGTATTCGATAAAGAAATCACACTAGATATATATAATCATCAATCCCTCAAAACAACATGAATCAACGTACTCCCATGCCCGAAATCTACAGGTTTAGCCGGACATGGTAATGAAGGAAATCTCAATAAATATTATATTCATCATGTTCATGATAAATAAAACAACAAAAATAAGTAAAAGATAGGGAGAAGATAAAACTCGGATGGTGTCTTGAGTGAATGTAGGATCAAGCCTTCAAAATGTTCTTCAAGAGTTCTTCCTTTTCTTCCTCCAAGTCTCCTTGTTTTGGTAGGTTTCTTCTTTAATCTTGTGTTTTTTTCTTCCCTCACCAACTCTCCAAGACTCTCTAAATCAAGATATCCTCCCAAGTCTAGCCAAAGATCCTTTATTATAAAGCCAAAATATCATTTTTCTTGTTCAAATCTTGTAAAAATGTCAAAAATTAATTTTTCCACCGAAAAGTGACACGACTCGTGTCATACTGCTCTAGAAACCGCATCTGCTTCTGGCGAAGGAACCCGACCATGTTGTATCACACGGTCGAGCCAGTGACACGGTCGTGTCAAATGACACGGCCCATGTCATACTCTTCCGGGTTTGACAAAATCACTTGGATATGAAACCCGACCGTGTCATTGTGGCACGACGAATCTAGTGACACGGCCCGTGTCAAATGACACGGCCGAGCCTGTGTTGGTCCTTTTTGACTCTGTTTTCCCTCATTTTTAGGCTCGATCTCTCGTTTCCGCATTGCTTGATATGTATTGGGATTTGAGACTTCGTTCTTGCTTGATAATGTCCATAAAGTACCTATAAAATCAATAAAACGTACACAAGCGTGATCGAGTCCAATAAACACAATGAGCACAAACGACACAATTCTACACATTTTAAGATCTTAAAATCCGGAAAATCTTTGCAAAAATATGTGTAAAAATGAGTGTTATCATGAACTACTAGATATTATGGATCCACTAGATAGTCATATGTGTATATGACTCGTAATCAGAATATTTATGAGATGACTTCCTCACAGTTTGAGCATATATTCCAGATCATATAAAGCTAGTAATATATCCCAAATAAACTTGAATAGATCCTATAACGGATCAAGATATGCACATACAAGTGAGATATCAATTGCATACTATTCGAAGTCCTCCAGCCAATATCGAGAACATAATATATAAACTCCCATGACTGGAGATAAATACTGGGATACTGGCATATGAGTTTGGTGCTCACGAAATCTCTCATCATGAGGGGGAGTATTGGTAGTTGGAAATATGTGAAATGCATCACACTATATCCTCACAATTATATGAACTTGAAGTTCAAAGATGCATGATAGATTATTAATCTTTGATACCAACTACAACTGCTTTGATAAATACATAATAATTCTCCGAATATAAATCAAAGCAAATGATAAAAGGAGGCATATACTTTTGAAAAGTATATAGACATAACCACAATGTGCAATCTCAATGGATGATTGATAATGAGATATCTCGACGAGTTATGTCGATATGGGGAAAGAAATGTTGAAATGTATCGACACAATATAGCGCTATGAATGAAAAGAGGATATCAGTAAATGATATGAAGATATCCATGAAATGAGGATAACAATGAAATGCAAATATCCATGATTTGTGGAAAATGGATATTGGAAATGAGGATATTGAAATCTATCGAAATTGAAATATATGCCCTTATAGTAAAACTATAACATATGGGCTTACTGAAAGTGACTCCTTAGGAGAATTTAAACATATTATCAGTGCGTGCAGTCACTCAGAATAAGGGTTTGTGAAAGAAAATTATTTACTGTACTCTTTTTCTTGACTGAGGTTTTATCCCACTGGGTTTTCCCAGCAAGGTTTTTAACGAGGCAGCTTAATCACAACTAATATGGATAAATCGAATCCATTGAGTATCCCAATGGTCGTTAGATCTCTTGATGTGAAAAATGATCCATTTCGTCCATGTGAGGAATCTGAACAGATTCTTGGTCCAGAAGTACCATATTTTAGTGTAATTGGAACTCTTATGTATCTTGCTAATTGTACTCGACCTGATATAGCTTTTGCTGTAAATTTATAGCAAGATTTAGTTCATCTCCTACTAGGAGAAACTGGAACGAAATCAAGCATGTGTTCCGTTACCTTCAAGGAATAATTGGTTTGGGATTATTTTACCCTAACAATGTAAAATCAGTTTTGATTGGCTATGCAGATGCAGGATACATGTCAGATCCACATAAAAGTAGATCTCAAACTGGATATGTATTTACATGTGGAGGAACTGTGATTTCCTAGCATTCCCAGAAGCAAACGCTCGTAACTACATCATCAAACCATGCTGAGGTTATTGCGTTGCATGAAGCAAGTCCAGAGTGTGTGTGGTTGAGATCCATGACACAACTTATCAGAACCGCAAGTGGTCTTTTGCCAAATAATGATCCCATCACACTTTATGAAGATAATTCTGCATGTATTAATCAGATGAAGGAAGGATTCATAAAGAGTGACAGAACAAAGCATATTTCTCCAAAATATTTTGCATTTACTCAAGAGTTGAAAAAGAACAATGTTATCCATATCCAGTATGTTCGTTCCTGCGACAACACAGCAGATCTATTTACAAAGGCTCTTCCCACCTCAGTATTCAAAAAGCATGTTCATGACGTCGGAATGCGAAAGCTAACCAGTTTATGAGATAATTTCAAGATGAGGGGGAGCTATATGTGTTATACTCTATGCCACTGAATTTTCCCGATAAGGAGATAACATGAATATGGCAGCTATTGAAATGAGCATTACAAGGGAGAGTGTTATGAATAAAATGTGAAATGCTCATGTGAAAGGAAGAAAGCCTTCATCTAAATGTGAAAATGAGAAATTATCAAGTCTCCATTTTTTAGCTACATTCATAGCCATATATTAATGACTTTGAAGGTTGACAATTTTTCCATTTCATACCCCAAAGTTTAGTATAAATAGATGTGTTTTGGGAGATGGAAGACACACCAATTCTAAGCATTCTTCAGCTACAGAATTCTCCCTCATTTTATCTCCTCTTGTAATATAGAAAACACTTGGTAGCTTTTGCTACAAAGTTTAAGGGTTAGAATCATTGTAAACATCCTCCAAATATATTAGTAAAGTTTCGGATCCCTCCGATCGTGGACATAGATCATTTGATCGAACCACGTAAATTCTTGTGTGGTTTATTTATTCTCATTTTTCATAATAATTATATATTAATGGATATATGATTAAACTTGAGTATGTGATTGTTATTTATTTGAAGAATATGAATAGTGAAAATATATGAATCATATGCTATAGTAGACCTGAAGTCTACTGATTGTAACATCCGACTGTAATTTTTTGTTTTTACCTGTCATTGTATTATTCGGATAAACTGATTATCATGAATCGTTGCATTTAGTATTATGTTGAGGTATTATAGATTTGAATTTCATATCGTTGTTATTTCATTTCATATGTGATGATTCGATGTTAATTAGAGAGTTACATTTTCGAATTTTTCTGTTGATGTAGCGTACGCTACATAGTATGATTAACGTACGTTAATCCTGTACCTTAGCGTGCGTAATGCTTCCTTTGTTGCGTACGCTAAGAGAGAATCTGGCATCAGTTGACTTCAGCACATGAACTTCTTATCCGATTGGCATGCATGTGAGTAATGTTGAGCTGTCATGTCGACCAGAGTCAACTTTTATTAGCGTGCATAACCCCTTTTCATTAGCGTGCGCTAACGATCTGCGAATTCAATACAGTAGCCACTGTAAGCCGCTTACGTACGTAATATTAACCAGTTAGCGTACGTAAGTGTGTTAGCGTACGCTAAAGCTTCCCGTTAGCGTGCGCTAAGTCTGCACAGTCTATTTATAGGACCAGCCTGTTTTTCATTTCTTCACAACCCCAAACCGAATTTCTCTCTCCATATATCGTCCCTCTGCACTACCAAACCAATATCAACCTCCTCTAACTTGTTTCTAAGCCTTAAATCTGGGAGTGGAGCTCATTTCCTTGGAGAGTAAGAGGTGTTCTTGAGCTTGGAGTACATTTTCCCATAGCATTGAGATTGTTCTTCATTTCTGGAGGTAGGTGTACTTTCCTCTCTGTATTATTTTCATATGTTGATGTTAATGACGAATTATACTTCATCTAGAGTTAGATTAATCAAGTAAAACATAGTTTTAATCCAACCTTTTTAACACTTGTGATGAATATGATAAATAAGGGTTTGAGATGGATGTGTTCTTGATGATATAGTGATTTTAACCATGTTGTAACTATCATGCTCATCTTGTTGAACGAATTTAGCTCAGTAGAATACCTTTGAATCAGTTAACTTCACCGTAGTTGGATTTAACTAATAGAGTTGTTATCATAAAGTGATTAAACACCATGATAAGTTTTCACTTACCTTGGGAAGAACTTGGCCATGATTAGAAGTAGAAGGATGTTTTCTTGCTCAGATTTATTAAGAATCATATCCTCCTTATGTTTAGCTCAGCAAGATTTTGTATGGTTAAGGATATTGGTGAAACCAACAATAACAACTCTTCATTAATTTAATGTGTTGAGAACTTAGAATGTTTTGATCATCATACTAGATAAATGGTGAATTCATCATGATGTTAATGGATCTTCCAGCCTTGTAAAGAAAGATTTTGATAACCTTCATGAATATGGTGTAACCTCATAACTAATAACCATGTTGTAAGCATTATATTCAATTTAGATGAGAGGAGAAATAATCATAAATGTGCAGATTTTGTTCCTTCAACATTTTAATGTTTTGGAAAGTTTAATCATCATAAGATGATCTTAACATCATAATTGGTTATTCAACATACCCTCGATAGAATTCTTGTTTATGATGAACCATGTGAACATTCGGTAAAAGTATTGTAAACCGATTTTTATGGTTGTAATGATGTTAAAAGAACTCCTGACATAAGGCTTCGATAATTGGAATCAACAAACTATTCTAAAAGATTGTAGGATGACGTCTTACTAATCCTATATTGATAATTATACGAATATGTTATTGAGAAAAATGTATTTCGTTTAAGGTTGATTGTTCGAGTAAACAATATTAGTCGAGGACCGTTCGTTCGTTCCGACAAGAAGAGGACTATTCTCGTCTCCGTATTGAGGCAAGTTATCTTGCTTGGTTATAATGATGATTAAATTCTCGTGATGGTTATATATTTCATGTGTGTGAATTGTTCATGTAATGGTTGTCGTGATTTGACATTGTCCTTGACGTTATTCCGTTGTCTTCATGAGGTTGCATTCCCAAGTACGTCGTTTTGAATCGTTGATCTCGCTGGTCTTGTTTTCACCTCGGTGAGTTTTTCTTGATCCTTAATCGGATATGTGATTTATTGAATCCGTTGTCATGTTGTATCGTGACATATCCGGAATCATATCTGCATTCCGATTGGTCATTGTGTAGGATTTTTAGCCAGGCACATATATAGTCATGCGTGGATATTATTCCGCATTGGACTGTGCACACGAGACGTAGTTTCGTGAGGCTAATTAGGTACATTGTCCCACGTATATTCTGGATTCCGTATATGGGGCGGACATGTACACGGACACATTTCCGGATCGGGCGTACTGTGATGTCCATCTTGAGCCATATTATTAATCGTCCATAGTATTGGATGTGTTCGACGATTTGTGACTGATTATTTCATACGCCCGAGGGGTATGATTAATAGTCGGAATGATTTTCTTGAGATCTATATATGTGAATTGTATAATGTCGGAAGAATTGATTATCATGTATATCTGACCCTGTGTTATGGGCCAAATACTAGTATTGTATTTTAGGTCGAGGCAAAGGCAAGGCACGGGAAGAGCATGTCGACGGCGAAGGGTTCGAAGGATACTAGTTCGGGGGCCTCACATATTTTGTTGTCCGGTTATGTTAAACCGTGTTATGTTATTTCCTGTTTCATTTAAATTGATATCTGGTTGTATTGACATTTGAAGTATTTTCCATCTCCATATGGTTTATACTTGTTTTTCGGATCCTGTGTATTATAAGGCCGTTGGCCATATTTTAATAAACTCCTAATCGGAGTAATGACTATTCATTGTGGTTCGGTATCACAAATAATATTTTTTTAACCTGTATTGGATATCGCCTGGTGGGTCCCAGTGTGGGATCCACGGCACTGTAATAGCCGCCTTTTTGGGGTGTTACAGAAGATGGTATCAGAGAATTGTTTCCTTTTTATGAGTCATTGTGAATTGAACTAGTATCAAGAGACCTTCGTGTCACGTGTGACCTGTGCAAGCGCCTGACCCTACGAGCCCAATACGGTATGTACTTTATGAGCCATGATTTTTACTGGCATGATATTGATATCAATATAGGTCTCCTTTTTGATCATGTTATTTCAAGGAATTGTGACAGGATTTATCTGATTGATAATCCGAGGTAAATGCTGAATTGATTATATAATTGAAATTGTTCGACTTGACACCGATATAATATTCGGTGCGACATTTGTGGTATCGATAACCATTTTCCTTGAATATGTGATTCCTTGTTGCTATTAACTTAGCATGAATTTTAGTATCTTGAACTGTACTTATGGTTATCACTATGATTGATTCTTTCAGTATGGAAAGAAACCTGAGAGGTCGTGGCAGAGGGGGACGAGGCCGCGGAAGGGGCCGAATCCCGATACCTCGAGCCAACAGACGCGCGAATGCGGATCAGAGTTCCGCAGACAGTGGCTCACCTTCTAGGGAACAATCGCACCACAGTGGGCGCGGGGATGCGCGTGTCGATCCTTACGTCGTGATGCAGGGCATGATGACACAGATGACCCAGATGGGTCAACTAATGGAAGCTATGCAGAGGGCCGCTACTGGCCAGCAACAGGGGGCTCATCCTCCTCCTGTGATTGGCGGACCCGTGAGTCGAATTATCAGTGACATCTCTCGCCAGCGACCACCGACTTTTGAAGGCTCCTCTGAGCCTGCTGACATTGTGCATTGGATCGAGCATTTTGAGAAACTTTTCCAGATGGTGGACTGCCCGGAAGAGAACCGCGTCTCGGTAGCGCGTATTATATTAGCAAAGGCGCTCATACCTGGTGGCTTTCAGTAAGGCCAGCTGATGGTGTTTATACTTGGGAGGAATTTAAAAACCTCATGCTAGACCGTTACTATCCAGGGCCACTCCGTGAGGCCAAACTGCCGAATCATGAACCCCGACCCATCCGAAGACGATGATGTATTATCTGTTCGAGAAATTCCGTGCACTCTTTCCTTTTGCCACGACAATTATCCGAACAGAGGTGATAAGATCAAATACTTTCTCAAGAGGCTTAAACCCCGAATGAGAATGCATTGAATCACCATGTACTACCTTACGAGTTCATCGAGAAAGCTCGAGTACGAACTCACCTCGAAGGAGATTTCCAAGAAACAACCACACCAACAACAAAAGATCCAGAACCGTAACTGATCGAGAGTAACTGGGGACATTCAGAAGCCGGTCATTGCCAAACCCTTCTGATTAACCACCCATGGCGTCAAAGCCCGCCGGATCGCACTCTCGAGCGGTTCCCTCTTCCGTGGTGTGTCATAACTGTGGGGGCCAGGGGCATATCAACTTCAAATGCCCAAAGACTGCCGTCACATGCCATACTTGTGGTAAGAATGGTCACCGTGCTCGTTTTTGCAGGAGTGGGCCCGAACATGAACCAGTAGCGTCTCATGCTCCAGTTCAATCCTCTGTCCAGAACCGGACGCCTCCGTCCGCTTCCTATCAGACCACCGGGGCGAATAGGGGAATGGGCCGTGGGAATCAAAGTGGTACACTTGGTACCGGAACTGCGAAACCCAGGATTTACGAGATGAAGAAAGCTGACGATCCCGAGGCCAACATGATTTCAGGTATACTCGAGATCCACTCCCAGCCTGTGTGTGTTCTTTTTGATACCGGTGCTTCACACTCCTTTATATCTTCTTCTTGTTTAAGTCGTTTGCCTCTAGACCATGTTATCAATTGTGAGCCCTTCGTGATTGGTCTACCTGATGGTAGAAGAATTATTGGAAATCGTGAAGTCCAGGACTGTCCGATTCGTTTGTACGACTGTGAGTGGTTGTCAAATCTGATTGTAGTCGATTTACCTAAGGATGATATAATCTTGGGTATCGATTGGATGGATCGTCATGATGCAATACTTAGTGTCCGCAAGCGGATGGTAACCGTCACTTCTGATGATGGTTTCGAGTGTATTTTTCGAGGTGATAATCCCAGTCGTTCTGGGAGAGTCATCAGCGCTATGAAAGCAGTGAAACTGCTTAATCAAGGGTGTATTGGTTATTGGTGCTACATGACCGAAACAGCAGATCGACCAGTTGAATTGGCCGACATTACGGTAGTCCGAGACTACCCAGATGTATTTCCAGACGAGTTGCCAGGCTTACCTCCTCATCGTGATGTGGAGTTTATTATTGAGTTAGAACCTGGTACATCCCTGCTCTCAAAAGCACCATATCGTATGGCTCCGACTGAGATGCAAGAATTGAAGAGCCAGCTTGAGGAGTTGACTGACAAGGGCTATATTCGACCTAGTGCGTCCCCTTGGGGAGCACCAGTGTTATTTGTACGGAAGAAAGATGGATCTATGCGCTTATGTATTGATTACCGCGAACTGAACAGGGTAACCATCAAGAACAAGTATCCTCTGCCTCGTATTGATGATTTATTGGATCAACTTCAGGGAGCTGCCATGTTTTCTAAGATCGACTTGAGATCTGGTTATCATCAGTTTAGGATTCGAGAGTCTGACATTTCGAAGACAGCATTCCGTACTCGCTATGGGCATTATAAGTTTGTGGTGATGCCATTTGGACTGACTAATGCACCATCGGTATTCATGGAGTTGATGAATCGAGTTTTTATTAACTATCTGGATCGCTTTGTAGTCGTTTTTATTGACGACATTCTTATTTACTCTCGACCACGATGAGCACGAGCGTCACCTCCACCAAGTTCTCGATACATTGAGGCGGGAACAGCTTTATGGGAAATTTTCTAAGTGTGAATTCTGGATGCCTGAGGTTATCTTTCTCGGGCATGTGATATCATCCGAAGGGGTGAGAGTGGACCCACAAAAGATGAAAGCCATTCGAGATTGGCTACCACCGAAGAACGTGAAGGAAGTTCGTAGTTTCCTCGGCCTAGCAGGTTACTACCGACGATTCATAGAAGGATTTTCTAAAATTGCGCAACCGATAACTAACTTACTGCGTAAGGACAAGAAGTATTTGTGGTCAGAAACATGTCAGCAAAGTTTTGCTAAGCTCAAGAGTCGATTGATTTCGGCACCTGTTTTGGTCTTACCAAAAGGAACGGAAGGATTTGTGGTGTATAGTGACGCGTCGAGACAGGGTCTGGGATGTGTACTAATGCAGGAAGGGAAAGTGATTGCCTATACGTCGAGACAATTGCGACCCTATGAAGTTAACTATCTGACCCATGACTTGGAGTTAGCAGCCGTGGTGTTTGCTTTGAAAATCTGGCGTAACTATCTTTATGGAGTTACCTGCCAGATCTTTACAGACCACAAGAGCCTAAAGTACATTTTTACTCAGAAGGAGTTGAACATGAGACAGATAAGGTGGCTAGAATTAATCAAGGATTATGATATCGAGATCCTTTATCATCCGGGTAAAGCAAATGTGGTTGCCGACGCATTGAGCCGTAAGACAGTGCAGGAGCAGATGCTGAGCCGTTTGACAACACAGAGAGAGTTGCAGTTGGACCTTATGAGGCCAGAAATTGAAGTTTGGTTACAGCATATTCAGGGACAACTTTGCACCCTTCAGATTTCTTCATCTCTTGATGATATGATCAAATCGAAGCAAATTACGGACCCATTCTTATCTCGAGTTCGGGATGAGGTAACCCAGGGGAAAGCCCTTGGATTCGTGATCCACGAGGATGGATTGATACGTTTTAGAAATCGAGTTTGTGTACCTGCTGACGAATAGTTGAGGAACTCTATCATGAGGGAAGCCCATGCTACCCCGTACTCTATTCACCCGGGATCTAGCAAGATGTATAAGGATTTGAAGCAGAATTATTGGTGGGGGAATATGAAACGTGAGGTTGCCGAATTCGTTTCGAGATGTTTAACCTGTCAGCAGGTTAAGATTGAGCACCAGCGACCCGCAGGAATGCTGAAACCGCTCCCGATTCCCGAGTGGAAATGGGAGGACATATCTATGGATTTTATCACTAGCTTGCCGACGAGTCGTCGAGGAATGAATACGATTTGGGTGATTGTGGACCGTCTGACCAAACCAGCCCACTTCTTGGAGATTAAGGAAACGTGGGGTCCCGAGAGATTGGCCCAGCTGTTTATTAAGGAAATTGTGAGATTACATGGTACCCCCAAGAGTATTGTATCAGACCGTGACGGGCGATTTGTGTCACACTTCTGGAAGGCAGTTCATCATGCGATGGGCACGCAGTTGAATTTCAGTACGGCTTTTTATCCACAGACCGATGGTCAGTCGGAGAGAACCATCCAGACTCTAGAGGATATGTTGAGAGCATGTGCTCTTGATTGGAAGAACGATTGGGAAGCCCAGCTGCCTTTGGTGGAATTCACTTATAATAATAGTTGGCACGCTTCGATTCAGATGGCACCGTATGAGGCATTGTATGGCCGTCACTGTAGGTCCCCTTTATGTTGGGATGAACTGTCAGAATCTCTGGGTACGGAACCCGATATGTTATCAGTATCCCGTGACAAGATCACTTTGATTAGGAGTCGGTTGTTAACGGCTCAAAGTCGACAGAAGTCTTATGCTGACCACTGTCGACGACCGCTTGAGTTCGAGGTTGGTGACCATGTGTTAATGAAGGTGTCTCCTACCCGAGGTGTTTTTCGTTTCGGGAAGAGGGGCAAGCTGAGCCCAAGGTACATTGGGCCGTTTGAGGTTTTGGAGCGTGTAGGTGATCTGGCCTATCGATTAGCTTTGCCACCGACTTTGAGTAAGATTCACAACGTGTTTCATGTCTCCCAGTTGAGGAAATGTGTTGCTGATCCGAGCCATGTACTTCAGTTCTAAGAGATTGAATTAGCGGAGGATCATTCGTACGAGGAGCGTCCGGTGCGGATACTCGAGAGGAGGATCAAGCAGTTGCGGAACAAGACGATTCCCCTACTGAAAGTTCAGTGGTCGCGACACGGAGTCGAGGAGGATACATGGGAAACCTAGGATAGTATGCGAGCGAGATACCCCGAGTTATTTATCCCTTAGTTTCGAGGACGAAACTCCTTTTAAGAGGGGGAGTATGTAACATCCGACTGTAGTTTTTCGTTTTTACCTGTCATTGTATTATTCGGATAAACTGATTATCATGAATCGTTGCATTTAGTATTATGTTGAGGTATTATAGATTTGAATTTCATATCGTTGTTATTTCATTTCATATGTGATGATTCGATGTTAATTAGAGAGTTACATTTTCGAATTTTTCTGTTGATGTAGCGTACGCTACATAGTATGATTAACGTACGTTAATCCTGTACCTTAGCGTGCGTAATGCTTCCTTTGTTGCGTACGCTAAGAGAGAATATGGCATCAGTTGACTTCAGCACGTGAACTTCTTATCCGATTGGCACATGTGAGTAATGTTGAGCTGTCATGTCGACCAGAGTCAACTTTTATTAGCGTGCGTAACCCCTTTTCATTAGCGTGCGCTAACGATCTGCGAATTCAATACAGTAGCCACTGTAAGCCGCTTACGTACGTAATATTAACCAGTTAGCATACGTAAGTGTGTTAGCGTATGCTAAAGCTTCCCGTTAGAGTGCGCTAAGTCTGCACAGTCTATTTATAGGACCAGCCTGTTTTTCATTTCTTCACAACCCCAAACCGAATTTCTCTCTCCATATATCGTCCCTCTGCACTACCAAACCAATATCAACCTCCTCTAACTTGTTTCTAAGCCTTAAATCTGGGAGTGGAGCTCATTTCCTTGGAGAGTAAGAGGTGTTCTTGAGCTTGGAGTACATTTTCCCATAGCATTGAGATTTTTCTTCATTTCTGGAGGTAGGTGTACTTTACTCTATGTATTATTTTCATATGTTGATGTTAATGACGAATTATACTTCACCTAGAGTTAGATTAATCAAGTAAAACATAGTTTTAATCCAACCTTTTTAACACTTGTGATGAATATGATAAATAAGGGTTTGAGATGGATGTGTTCTTGATGATATAGTGATTTTAACCATGTTGTAACTATCATGCTCATCTTGTTGAACGAATTTAGCTCAGTAGAATACCTTTGAATCAGTTAACTTCACCGTAGTTGGATTTAACTAATAGAGTTGTTATCATAAAGTGATTAAACACCATTTTAAGTTTTCACTTACCTTGGGAAGAACTTGGCCATGATTAGAAGTAGAAGGATGTTTTCTTGCTCAGATTTCTTAAGAATCATATCCTCCTTATGTTTAGCTCAGCAAGATTTTGAATGGTTAAGGATATTGGTGAAACCAACAATAACGACTCTTCATTAATTTAATGTGTTGAGAACATAGAATGTTTTGATCATCATACTAGATAAATGGTGAATTCATCATGATGTTAATGGATCTTCCAGCCTTGTAAAGAAAGATTGTGATAACCTTCATGAATATGGTGTAACCTCATAACTAATAACCATGTTGTAAGCATTATATTCAATTTAGATGAGAGGAGAAATAATCATAAATGTGCAGATTTTGTTCCTTCAACATTTTAATGTTTTGGAAAGTTTAATCATCATAAGATGATCTTAACATCATAATTGGTTATTCAACATACCCTCGATAGAATTCTTGTTTATGATGAACCATGTGAACATTCGGTAAAAGTATTGTAAACCAATTTTTATGGTTGTAATGATGTTAAAAGAACTCCTAACATAAGGCTTCGATAATTGGAATCAACAAACTATTCTAAAAGATTGTAGGATGGCGTCTTACTAATCCTATATTGATAATTATACGAATATGTTATTGAGAAAAATGTATTTCGTTTAAGGTTGATTGTTCGAGTAAACAATATTAGTCGAGGACCGTTCGTTCGTTCCGACAAGAAGAGGACTATTCTCGTCTCCGTATTGAGGCAAGTTATCTTGCTTGGTTATAATGATGATTAAATTCTCGTGATGGTTATATATTTCATGTGTGTGAATTGTTCATGTAATGGTTGTCGTGATTTGACATTGTCCTTGACGTTATTCCGTTGTCTTCATGAGGTTGCATTCCCAAGTACGTCGTTTTGAATCGTTGATCTCGCTGGTCTTGTTTTCACTTCAGTGAGTTTTTCTTGATCCTTAATCGGATATGTGATTTATTGAATTCGTTGTCATGTTGTATCGTGACATATCCGGAATCATATATGCGTTCCGGTTGGTCATTGTGTAGGATTTTTAGCCAGGCACATATATAGTCATGCGTGGATATTATTCCGCATTGGACTGTGCACACGAGACGTAGTTTCGTGAGGCTAATTAGATACATTGTCCCACATATATTCTGGATTCCGTATACGGGGCGGACATGTACACGGACACATTTCCGGATCGGGCGTACTGTGATGTCCATCTTGAGCCATATTATTAATCGTCCATAGTATTGGATGTGTTTGACGATTTGTGACTGATTATTTCATACGCCCGAGGGGTATGATTAATAGTCGGAATGATTTTCTTGAGTTCTATATATGTGAATTGTATAATGTCGGAAGAATTGATTATCATGTATATCTGACCCTGTGTTATGGGCGAAATACTTGTATTGTATTTTAGGTCGAGGCAAAGGCAAGGCACGGTAAGAGCATGTCGACGGCGAAGGGTTCGAAGGATACTAGTTCGGGGGGCCCACATCTTTTGTTGTCCGGTTATGTTAAACCGTGTTATGTTATTTCCTGTTTCATTTAAATTGATATCTGGTTGTATTGACATTTGAAGTATTTTCCATCTCCATATGGTTTATACTTGTTTTTCGGATCCTGTGTATTATAAGGCCGTTGGCCATATTTTAATAAACTCCTAATCGGAGTAATGACTATTCATTGTGGTTCGGTATCACAAATAATATTTATTTAACCTGTATTGGATATCGCCTGGTGGGTCCCAGTGTGGGATCCACGGCACTGTAATAGCCGCCTTTTTGGGGTGTTACACTGATAACATGAATAGTACCCCCAAGTTCAAATAAAAATGAATAGTGAACATTTATGCAATAAAAGGAACTAGTGTGAATATTATATGAGATACTAAAAGGATTATTTTAAGCTCTTGAAGAGCAAATAAGCTCTAGAAGAGCAAATAATCTCTGGAAGAGCAGATATATACTCCCTCCGTTCGGGAATTAAATGCCTACTTTGATATTTTTCGGTCAAAATTTTATTTTTTGACCGTAAATTACGACCAATATAAAGAATAAGTATAGTTATGTAAGTTACATTTTGAAAATACACATTAAGAGAAATTTATCAAGTACTTACATGACTATAATTATTCTTTATGTTTATCGTAATTTACGGTCAAAAATTTTAAATTTTGACCGAAAAATATCAAAATAGGCGTTTAATTCCCAGACGGAGGGAGTAGTTGCCTATGAGAATGAAATTTAAAAACGTGGATGCACATCCAAGGTCTCAAAGAAATCTATTGAGTTTTAAAGATATACGGATATCATGTTGAGACAATAAATGAATGAAATATAGAATACCTTCAAATCAAAGTATTTCCCAAGACACTAAACAGATTGTGGAGAAATTCCCACTGATTTGTACTACACTGAAATTTGTATGATTAAACACATATGTCATAGTAAATGAGAAGTTTACTGATAACTCCACTGTTTTTAAATAATCGGTTAGGCCATCCGGGTTCACTAATGATGCGAAAAATATTTAAATTAATGTAGACATTCATTTAAGAACCAGAAGTTTCTTCCGAATGATTTCTCGTGTGCTGCAGGCTCACAAGGGAAATTGATATATGTTATATGCAGCAGCATTAATTCGCATCAGGCTAATGAGTAATTAATGGTTCTTCCTGTTATAATTGGTTTTCTGCCAAGAACCAAATATTTTCCCATCTAAAAATATTTATGCGGTATATGTTACAATTGCTCCACCACAACACAATAAGATGGTCCCTCAAAGGAGGATTAGGATGAATGTTGGATATGACTCTATTAATCTAGAGTCAATAAGGGGAAATTTATTTAAGACTTGATTGTCATGAGTCAATTTACTCAATATTAGGGGGAGAGAATAAACAACTGGAGAAAGTAATTATATGGAATGAATTATGAGTGCCTCAAATTGGTCCTCAAACTAAACTATGTGAACTGGAAGTTCAAAAGATAATTCATCAAATGCGAGAAGCATTGACTGATCCAAATAGAGTGACCACATCACATATACCAGCTGTAAATGCTCCGTTTTGAATTGAAGTCTCTGGAGGACAATATCAAACTGCTAATGAGTCTCAAGAATGCCTGAAGCATGAAAGACCATTTGGTTCCAAAGATAAGAAATACTTGGTAAAAAAATGGAGCATAAATTGAAAATGGCAAGATCGAGAAAGTAAAGAATTATGAAAGATCTACTGAAGAGACCTTAGACATGAACAAAGAGAAATCTCAGGTACCTGATCAAATGATAATGATGATAATAATGAGATATCAATTAATTATGTCATGTCTGAAATAATATGGAACCAAAAGCAAAACGATGTCGATAAAATATGTGCATGTAATGTAGCAGTTAATAAACACTAATAGAAAAAAACACTTTCTAAATCAGGTAAAAAGGGCTTTCTAAATCGGTTCTGGAACCGTTATAGATCCAGCCGATGTAGAAAGTTCAGGCCTTTCACATCGGTTAGTCACCCGATCTAAAAAATACTTTTCACATCAGTTTTCTGTCAACCGATGTGAAATATGAGCCTTCCAAATCGGTTTTCCGCAGAAAGCTATTGTAAAAAGTTTGTATTCTACATCGGTTATGAGTACACCTGATGTAGAAAAATCACTGTATTACACCGGTTTCGTAACAACTGATTTAGAAACATTTCCTATTTAACATCGGTTATACTATAAACTGATGTAGAAACAACACATTTTGGATCAGGTTAATCAAACCTGCTCTTGATTTTGGATCAATAATTTTTTGATTGTACTTGCAAAAACAAAATAAAAGTGCATTAAGATTAATTGTTAAAGCTAAATACTGTGCATCTAGAACAATACACCATAGCTAACAAAACAAGTATTGGGCCAATTCATAAAGTACATCAATTATACTAACTATTTTATTACATAACCATTATAAATCTTGCCAAAATGTATGACCACATTTCACACGACATTTCTTCCTACTTTGATAAAGATGTGACCTCCAAAAAATATTGGGTCCAACGTCTTCGTACGTCATCAATGTCATCCTTCGAATAAGGCTTTTCCATATCAAATGTATGCAGATTAACGATTCATCAATCATAAACTGTGTGATAAATTAATATAAACAATACATCTACAAACTCTCTTACAAAAAACTAAATGATAAAAATGTTGCAACTCTCTTAAAGTAAGAACAAAGTATAATATTGCACAAACAAACAAAACAACATAAGTTGAATTATTTATCATTTATATATACCTTTCGAATGAGTCGACGATGTCTAATGTTATGATCTCCAGCATAAACCTCATAACAAAATACCCGCATGCCTCAGCTCCAATTTGTTTGTGATACTTAAAAGATAAGTAAAAAAAAATGATCATAAACATTTAATCAATTTAACATTTATCAAGTAAATATGTTTGATAAAATTTACCTTTGGAAAGACCCACGTCGGCTTCTTTAGTTTGTGAATATGCTTCCCCTTAAGAACTTGATATGCATCAAATGCTCTGAATTAATAAATTAAAATTTTATTTCAAGGACACACAACACTATAAAAAGATTTTTTTTAAACTCATACGTCTCTATCTTGTTGATGAAGTCCTTCTTAGGCTTTCTCCTATGAAGCAGAACCACGTGACAACGTTCTGTTTCGGACAAAGACCCATCAACTGCCAATGATCCCTACAAAATACGAACTGAAATAAGAAAACATGCATATGACTCATCTTATTTTTAATAATTACTATTTTATATAATATTATATATAAGACTTATTTAAATTTATTTTTATTTACACTTATTTAGCTATTAATAGTGATAATACCGGGACCAAAAGTGCAAGAAAAAACCACATAACTAATGCACACGTCTTGTGAGACGAAAAGTAAAATTTACAAACTACTGATACTTACTCGCTAAAGTAAGGTGCAAGAAAATAATCAAAATCTCCTTGTGCAATTCTTGTCCGAATGTGCATTGCTATGTCTTGCTTACTATTGCATGTACTTTGAATGGTGAACGGGCATATCAATCCATATTTGTCGGCTTTATCCGATATTTTCAACATGTTGTGGATATACTTACAATATTGAAGCTTGGTCACTTTTAATAGTTCGATAAAGGATAATATTTAAGAAAAACAAATGTATACTTTATTAATTACTTCTGACCTTTTATATGTTTAAAGATAAATAAGATGCTTACTTATTATAGAACTGCAAGATAGATACGCAAAGCTTTTGATTTTGCAACAACTCCATGATATCCTTTTGATAAATATATAACTCCCTCTCCTCACCAACAATCTCGGCCTCAATATATATATGAATGAGTTTTATAATATCAGCTGCCGCAAACCACATGATTTTCAGCGCATCACTGTTGGGTTGTGGTGGGGACACGAATTTTAGATCCACCCGAGAAACTTCCTACATATATTGTAAGTGAATTGAAGTGGATGATCGGGTCGTGGATCCTGTGTTTTGTGACCGGAATGGTTGGTTCGTGGACCCTGTGTTTTATTACCGGATTTGTATTTTGGAAAATGAATTTTGGGGCTGTGACCTTAAATGGCTTTCGAGGAATTAAGAACTTTTCAATTTCAAATATTTTCAAAACTCCTGAGATTTGGAAGTGTTTTCAAAGTGCTTGTTTGTTTTGTTTCTACTTTCAAGACTTGGACGATTTTTGCTAAATGATATATCTCGGGAAGTCTTTCGTTGTATTCTCGGAATGTGTTATGTGTAACACCCCCAAGTTATTCAGGGATATTACAGCGCCGTAAGCCCCGCCGTGGGACCCACAAGGCTAAACATACGCGGAACCATAATCTTTGACCGATAAGGTCTACACACATTGGGATGAAAAACAATGCAAAGGTATTCGAAATATAACCAATGTACTTACAAACATCACAACTCAATTCAATACTTCGGCAAACACAGGCCGGAACATCAAGGAAAAAGGAAAACAATACTCGAGTATTCAATAGCCAATCCAGTACAACAACACTGAACGGGAATTTCCAAAGAAATAAAACTGGAAGAAAGACACAGTATCACACTTGCCCACCATCTTTATGCCGACCCGATACCGCCCGTCCGCTCTCCTGGAACTGAAATACATGAAACGTATTTCCCCATAAAGGGGTTAGCGTCGAATAGCTAGTGCAAGTATAACAATATGAAACATAATACTTCGACAATAAAGTAAATGTAATCCGTCAATTCATCAATTTCCGTCAATTCATCAATTTAAGACTAGTATTCTAATAACTAAAATCTCATAAGACGTATGTGAATGCCGTAGAAAGGGTTCGTTCACCTCATACGCTGCTACGTATGTGAATGCCACAAACGGTTCGTTCACCTCATACGCCGATACATGTAGGAATGCCCAAAACGGTTCGTTCATTACATGCCAATTAATATATCTATGAATGCCGTAAAACGGTTCGTTCATGATATGCCATCAATATTTCTTACTTTCAAAGTCGAACGTACAATCATAAATGTATACTTGCCTTTGAGACATCGAGAAATCGAACGGAGGAAAGGTATGAGTTCGGTAGGTCCGAGAACGCGCTTCCGGCACCTAAACGATTCGCAAGGAATATGATAATCGATTATCCATATCCAAATTACACGAAGAAACCCCCGAAAACCCGCCTACGATTCATGTATATTCGTATATAAACAACAACGAGGGCGGACCACAACCAAACCCTCTCGATTCCGTAAAAATCACGAAATATACCATGAATCCGTAGGGAAACTAAGAATACCAACAAGATTAATCATATTCATCATGAATTAATCAACAAAACGGAACGAATCGGACAAAAACACGAAAACCCCCAATTTTACCAAAAGTAGGGTTCTAAAGATCTAACCTTGATTCATTTGGATCAAGGGATGATATCGACAGATTATTGATGATTTAACCTCTAGAACTCCATGGATTTGTTGTTATACAACATGGCTTCAAGATTAGAACACGCCCAGCTGCGGATGAGGATAAGAAGAAGGTGAATAATGGCAAGAAAACGTCTGCGGGGCCTTTTATAGGGGTTGGTGCTGCCGGACACGGCCCGTGCCGATCGGCACGGTCGTGTTGCACGCTTGGCCGACAGGACTCGACCGTGTCCTGCATGACACGGTCGCGGCGCTGAGGGCCTTCCGATAGCGACCCGCCCGACAGCGACTCGGCATGACTCGACCGTGTCCTGGGACACGGTCGGGCGTGTCGGCAGTCGTTCCAGGCTTATCCGGAAGAGTACGGCACGAGCCGTGTCGGACGACACGGCCGAGTCTGGTCGGCAGAAACTTCGGCATTTCCGGACGAGTACGGCACGGGCCGTGTCGGACGACACGGTCGAGTCTGGTCGGCAGTGATCGGCCAATAACGAGCGGGTAAGCTAAAACGACCATAACTCTCTCGTCCGCACTCCGATTGACTCACCGTTTGAACCATTGGAAAGCTAACTCGATGCTCTATAATATTGCAAAGATTTAGAATATTTGGAGTTACCAAAAATTAATGGTGATCTAATAAAGTCGAACTCATAAGAGGAAAGTTGAAACGATGAACAATAACGATACACAACTCGAAGTTTTTCCGAACGGTGAACACGGGTGAATGAACATGATTGATGAATGATTATAAATGAGTGAAAATCCACTGAGTGACAATCACCGAATGAAATTACTGAATGATAATGACTGAATTACAACCGGATATTACATTCTCCCCTTCTAAAAAGAAGTTTCGTCCCGAAACTTAAGAAATAAATAGTTCGGGGTATTCAACTCGCATCTTCTCTTCCGTCTCCCAAGTCGCCTCTTCGACTCCATGCCTCGACCATTGTACTTTAACCAAAGGAATGGTCTTATGCCGAAGTTGTTTCTCACGGCGCTCAAGAATCTTCACGGGTTTCTCCTAAAGGTAATATCCTCGCCACGTCAATCTCACCGTAGTCGATAATGTGGCTCGGATCCAGTACGTACTTCCTCAATCGGGACACATGGAAAACACTATGGACGTGACTCAAAGTGGAGGCAACGCCAAGCGATAAGCTAAATCTCCAACTCGTCCAAAATCTCGAAAGGTCCGATATACCTTGACCGAGTTTTCCTTTTCCCAAGCGGAAAACTCCTGCAGTCGGTGATACTTTGAGAAAGACGTGATCCCCACTTCAAACTCCAAGGGTCGACGACGAGTATCGTTGTAAGATTTCGACGACTGCGGGCGGTCGGAGTCGATCTCGGATAATAGAAATCTTTTCCTTGGTCTCCAATAACATATCCGGTTCCGTCCCAACTAGCTCAGAAGCCTCGTCCCAACATAATGGCGACCTACATCGCCTACCATAGAGTGCCTCGAAGGGTGCCATTTTGATCGACGCATGCCAACTATTATTGTAAGCAAACTCGATCAACGACAAGTGAAGCTCCCAATCATTACTCCAATCCAAGGCACAAGCCCGTAACATATCTTCCAATGTCTGAATCGTCCTCTCTGTCTGACCGTCCGACTGAGGATGAAAGGAAGTGCTCAATCTCAACTCCGTACCTATAGCCTGATGAACGGCCTGCCAAAAATGCGATACGAAACGGCCGTCTCGATCAGAAACAATGGTCTTGGGGGCACCGTGTAACCTCACGATCTCAGCGATAAAGGTTCGAGCCAATCTATCCGGTCCCCAAGTATCCTTAATACCCAAGAAGTGTGCGGACTTGGTCAATCGATCGACAATTACCCAAATCATATTCATTCCAGTCCGAGTTCTCGGCATGCCAGTGATAAAATCCATTGAGATATCTTCCCACTTCCATTCGGGAATGGGAAGTGGTTTCAACAACCCCGCCGGTCGTTGATGTTTGATCTTGACTTGTTGACACGTCAAGCACCGTAATACAAACTCCGTAACATCCTTCTTCATGTTATTCCACCAAAAATTGCGCTTCAAATCTTTGTACATCTTACTGCTCCGGGGTGGATTGAGTAAGGCGTAGTATGAGCTTCTCGGAGAATCCTCTGTCTCAATTCCAAATCATTCGGAACGCAAAGCCTGCCCTGAAATCTCAAAATACTATCCTCGTGTACCATAAAGCCTGGAGCTTTTCCTTTAATTACATCTTCCTTCAGTTGAGAAATCATCGGGTCACTCCACTGTTTCCCTTTGATATCATCAACCAAGGACGAAGTAATTTCGAGAGTACACAACTGTCCCTGTACTCGCTGAAGCCAAACTTCGATCCCTTGTTCAATTAAATCCTGACGAATCTTCATCTGAGACGTAAGAACCTCAAGCATTTGAAGAGATGCCGATTTGCGGCTCAAAGCATCCGCAACGACATTGGCTTTTCCGTGGTGGTAAAGAATCTCCAAATCATAATCCTTTATCAATTCTAACCAACGTCTCTCGCCTCATATTTAGCTCCTTCATTGAAAATATATTTCAAGCTCTTGTGATTGGTATAAATCCTACAGGGTGAACCTTACAATTAATGCCGCAATATCTTGAGTGCGAAGACAATTGCGGCCAACTCTAAATCGTGAGTAGGATAATTCATCTCATAAGGCTTTAATTGTCGAGACGCAAAGCTATCGTCTTATCATGCCGCATAAGAACACAAATGTGCCTTGACCCGAAGCGTCACTATAAACCGTAAAGCCTTCGCTACCATGTGGTAAAGTTAAAATCGGCGCTGAAGTTAATCGTCTCTTCATTCATCGAAGCTCTGTTGTCTCTCATCCATCCAAATAAACTTTTCGGTCTTCTGAGTAATTTCGTGGCGGTCGAGCGAGTTTCGAGAACCCTCGACAAACCGACGGTAATACCCAAAGAAGGCCCAAAAAGCTACGAACCTCCTTAACATTTTTAGGCGGTGCCCGGCTAACACCGCCTCGATCTTCTCGGGTCTACACGAACCCCTTCTTGAAATCACATGGCCGAGAAACATAACTTCTTCCAACCAAAACTCACATTTCGAGAATTTTGCATAGAGGTGCTCGGTTCTCAAAATGTCTAAGACCAAACGCAAGTGCCGGGCATGTTCCTCCTTATCTCGAGAATAGATCAAAATGTCGTCAATAAAGACGACTACACACTGTCGAGGTACTCGATGAATATTTTATTCATTAATTGCATGAATACCGCCGGTGCATTCGTCAACCCAAAAGGCATAACTACAAATTCGTAATGCCCATATCTCGTCCGAAACGCCGTCTTCGAACGTCGGACTCCTCACCCCGAGTTGATAATACCCGGATCTTAAATCAATCTTCGAGAACACCGCAGCTCCTTGCAATTGATCAAATAGATCGTCTATACGAGGCAAAAGATATTTATTCTTGATGGTTACTTTATTCAGCTCACGGTAGTCAATGCACAAACGTAGTGAACCATCCTTCTTCCGATTTAAAAGAACAGCGCGCCCCAAGGCGAAGCGCTGTCCGATGTACCCTTTTTCCAAAAGTTCTCCCAACCGAGTCTTCAATTCGCATCTCGGAAGGTGCCATCCGATAAGGTGCTTTAGAAATCGGGTCGCATCCGGCTCTAAATCCACGGAAAAATCTATCTCTCGATCTCGCGGTAATCCTAAGATCGTCCTAAAACATCGGGATACTCATTAACAACCGGAATTGAAGAGAAATCGACTTCAATTACTTCCGCTTTCAACGCATAACACCAATAGCCCGCATAACCTTTATTCAAAAGTTTTACGGCCTTCATGGAACCGATAAGTAACTTGGATCGCCCAACTTACGTCCCCAAAATGAGTACTCAGATCCGTCCTTAGTCATCATAGTGATAACTTTGGTACGGTAATTCATAATCGCCTGGTGATTATTAAGCTAATCCTCGCCGAGGATTACGTCCTCGCCTTCCATATCAACTACAATTAAATTTGATAACCATTCCATACCGGATATAACCACCGGAAATTCTCTAATCTCCTGATTCCCCACAATCCTATCCCCGCTAGGCGTCTCACGATAAAGGGATCGCAAGCGCTAAACAAGTTATAATCAAAAGGCGTTCAAACTACAAAGAAATAACATAATTTGTAGCAAACGAATCAAATAGTCAACTGACTGGATAGGATAGAATATGGATGGTACTGAAGCCACCGCCGCATCGGGTTCGCCTGCTCGACGCATCTCATAAACTCGTGGTTGTACCGAACCGATGCTAGAGTTCCCCTCCAGCGCTTCGACCCCGTCCCCGGCCCCTGCCGAAATTCTGCCGAGGTTGACCGAAAGATTGCCGCCGATTAACACCTTGATCAAGGGGTGTTGGGGCGGCCCGAGTGTCCAAAGTCTGGTTCGGCTCGGAACAATAAACCGCTCTATGCCCCATCGACCACACGTGTGACACTTTAATAGTGGGAAGTAGCATTCAACTAAAGTGGCACGGGACGGCCACAATTATAGCAAGTCACCATGCGATTTGAGGTACCGTAGTGGGACGGTAACCCCTCTTCCCTTTATTAGAACGTGACGATCGTCCGCAAAACGGTTAGTCGTCATGACTTCAAAGTTTCCACCCTTAGAGCCGAAAAATTTCCGACTTTCTCGCTTCTTCGGTTCTTCAACGGTATCATTGTCGGGCTCAACATATCATGGGCTAAAGCTCTGTCACGATATTCTTTCGGTGTGGTGCAAGCAAATCCGCCATGTACCGTAAGTCCAAATTCATCCGCATATCAAAATAACGGATCTTATCGCGCTCGTTACGTACTTGATCCTTCACATGGATTAATTGTTGGTTATACTCCACGATCGCTTGAGAAACGGGAATATCTTGTGGTTTAGCCTCGAAGAAGGCTCGGATTCGGCTCTCTCGTACCGGCCAAGGACAAAACTCGGCCTCCAAGAGCTCCTTAAATTCATCCCATGAGGCAATACGATCCTGTGGCTTGATGACCTTCCACCAGGTAGCGGCCTCCTTAGTGAGGAAATACTGGGCAATCGGTACTTTCCTCACCTCGGGGCAATCAACTGCCTCGAAAATCTTTTCCAATTCTGCTAGCCAATCCTCCCAGCTTAACGGGTCTGTGGCACCGCCAAACTGTGGAGGGTGCATACGGATTATGTTCTGAAGCAGGGCATCCGTGTTTGGGTTCGGGTTATTCAACTGAACAGTTTGGGCCAAAATAGTCATCTGAGTAGCCAATTGTTGAAGTGCATTCGCCACTCCAACGTCTGCGTTGTTCCCCTGACCATCTGACTGGTCGTGCTGACTCTCGGTATCGGGATGCACCGAGTTCGACAAACTGGGGTTGGTCGACCCCACAACTGAACTGATGGAAACGGCCGCGCCACGACCTCTTCCTCGCCCACGGCCACGGCCCCTACCAGCTGACATACTGAAGAACACACAAGTCACGTAAGCACAATTCAATCACGCATCAACAAAGTGTCCGATTCTCAAGAATACCGATAAAAGGAAGCAAAACGAATAAGGAAACACCAGAAGAGTGAGAGGTCTTACAAGTACCGGTCGCACTGTGATGATGGCAGAGTAGTGATACTGTGGACAATTAACGACTCGATCGACCCAAAAGACCGATAGCCTAGGTATCCATAGACCTAAGCTCTGATACCATATTCTGTAACACCCCCAAGTTATTCAGGGATATTACAAATGTAAGCCCCGCCGTGGGACCCACAAGGCTAAACATACGCGGAACCATAATCTTTGACCGATAAGGTCTACACACATTGGGATGAAAAACAATGCAAAGGTATTCGAAATATAACCAATGTACTTACAAACATCACAACTCAATTCAATACTTGGCAAACACAGCCTAACATCAAGGAAAAAGGAAAACAATACTCGAGTATTCAATAGCCAATCCAAGACAACAACACTGAACGGAATTTCCAAAGAAATAAAACTGGAAGAAAGACACAGATCACACTTGCCCACCATCTTTATGCCGACCCGATACTCGCCCGTCCGCTCTCCCCGGAACTCAAATACATGAAACATATTTCCCCCATAAAGGGGTTAGCCGTCGAATAGCTAGTGCAAGTATAACAATATGAAACACAATACTTCTCGACAATAAAGTAAATGTAATCCGTCAATTCATCAATTTCCGTCAATTCATCAATTTAAGACTAGTATTCCGGAATAACTAAAATCTCATAAGACGTATGTGAATGCCGTAGAAACGGTTCGTTCACCTCATACGCCGTTACGTATGTGAATGCCGTCAAAACGGTTCGTTCACCTCATACGCCGATACATGTAGGAATGCCGTCAAAACGGTTCGTTCATTACATGCCAATTAATATATCTATGAATGCCGTAAAAACGGTTCGTTCATGATATGCCATCAATATTTCTTACTTTCAAAGTCGAGAACGTACAATCATAAATGTATACTTGCCTTTGAGACATCGAGAAATCGAACGGAGGAAAGGTATGAGTTCGGTAGGTCCGAGAACGCGCTTCCGGCACCTAAACGATTCGCAAGGAATATGATAATCGATTATCCATATCCAAATTACACGAAGAAACCCCCCGAAAACCCGCCTACGATTCATGTATATTCGTATATAAACAACAACGAGGGCGGACCACAACCAAACCCTCTCGATTCCGTAAAAATCACGAAATATACCATGAATCCGTAGGGAAACTAAGAATACCAACAAGATTAATCATATTCATCATGAATTAATCAACAAAACGGAACGAATCGGACAAAAACACGAAAACCCCCAATTTTACCAAAAGTAGGGTTCTAAAGATCTAACCTTGATTCGCTGGATCAAGGGATGATATCGGACGGATTATTGATGATATAACCTCAAGAACTCCATGGATATGTTGTTAAACAACATGGCTTCAAGATTAGAACACGCCCAGCTGCGGAAGAGGAGAAGAAGAAGGTGAAAATGGCAAGAAAAACGTCTGCAGGGCCTTTTATAGGGGTTGATCGCTGCCGACACGGCCCGTGCCGATCGGCACGGCCGTGTTGCACACCTGGCCGACAGGACTCGACCGTGTCCTCGCTTGACACGGTCGCGGCGCCGAGGGCCTTCCGATAGCGACCCGCCCGGCAATGACTTCGGCATGACTCGGCGTGTCCCGGGACACGGCCGCGTGTCGGCGATGCTCCAGCTTATCCGGAAGAGTACGGCACGAGCCGTGTCGACGACACACGGCCGAGTCTGGTCGGCGTAACTTCGCATTTCCGACGAGTACGGCACGGCCGTGTCGGACGACACGGCCGAGTCCGGCGCAGTGATCGCCAATAACGAGCGGGTAAGCTAAAACGACCATAACTCTCTCGTCCGGACTCCGATTGACTCACCGTTTGAACCATTGGAAAGCTAACTCGATGCTCTATAATATTGCAAAGATTTAGAATTTTTGGAGTTACCAAAAATTAATGGTGATCTAATAAAGTCGAACTCATAAGAGGAAAGTTGAAACGATGAACAATAACGATACACAACTCGAAGTTTTTCCGAACGGTGAACACGGGTGAATGAACATGATTGATGAATGATTATAAATGAGTGAAAATCCACTGAGTGACAATCACCGAATGAAATTACTGAATGATAATGACTGAATTACAACCGGATATTACATTATGTATGGCTCATATTTGTACTTTATACTTGCACTAGCGAAACTGTGGAGCTTTGCTAACCCCCGAGTAAGCGGGGGGTGGATATCTATATTATGTCCAGGTACATGCAGGTTTTCGGGAGCAAGTCACAGGATCGGTACGAGGGATGATGAAAGACGAATGATGCTAATCACACGAAGGCCAATTTTAGTTTCAGTTAGTCGGTGTCCATTGTATTGTCTTTTCCGTTGTCGTATTGCCTGTTGTTATGAAGTATTTTACCCTTGCGTGGGTACGAGTCTGGACAGGATTATGAAAGTTTGATTTGTATGTAGTGATAAAAGACCAAATCGGTCTATTGGTTCGTTATTTTGTTACGTCGGTATGTAATGTAATGTGTTGTTTCGATGTGTAGCCTGGTGGATCTTCACACAGAGAGTCTATGACGTGTAATATTCCCGGTTTGATTTTGGGGGTGTTACATTTATGGTATCAGAGCTTAGGTTGCGGAAACTTAGGCCGACGGGTCCAGTTGTGTATTGTTGAGTCTTGTCTTGTCGGATCGTGTCTGACTGAGTCGTGTCGCGACGCGTCGTCTGGGATGTCGGTCATGATTGGTATCAAGGTGCAGCCTGTTGGAATATAAAATGCAGCGGAAGCGAGTTGGTAATGAGAATTTAATAAACGGTTTTATAAACTAACCAACAGAAAAACCGGATCTATTTAGGCTTGTCAACTAATTAACGAAACATATTAATAAACAACTAAATAAACATATTTACGCATGGGAGTCGGTAATTTTTACCTTTGACGTGAAGTGGTAGAAAATCCCTTTTTGATCGATTTATGTCCTCTTCGTGTTCCTCTCCGATCTTCTTGTATTTCTACCCCAAGATCTTCTAGAGTATGTCCCGCCTACGTCCGGATGTCGTGTGGGCAACAATCTACTGGACTAAATTTGCACAACTAGGGTCGGCCGAAATTTCCTCACAAGAAAACTCACGATTTTTGTTCTCTCTATTTTTCTTGAATATTTTGGTATTTTAGAAAAATATTGTGTTAACTAAATTATGGAATCCAAGACACAAGTCAAGATCCACAATTAAACACACACAAAAAAAATCGATTTTCTTGGGCAATTGTAAGTGAAAAAATCGGCCAACACTAAGTATGTATTTATAGGTGTTTTGGGCTACTTTAGGGACCTTAAGGAGGATATGGTAAGGACTCCCAATAGATATCTTTCTTCCACTATTAGGACTCTTCCTAATATGAAGACTCTATTAATATCAACTTAGTACACTAATAAGTTAATATTGCACTTCCTACCAAAATCCCAAATTACGAAATTGGGCTCCTTTTTGAATTAATTATTTCCTGTGTTTAAGATATTCCATGTCCATTAATTAATTTAAGCTACTGACAGCTTTTAATTAATTAATGTATTATACATGAGTACACCACTCGACCTTTATTATTATATCAGAAAATTAATTCCACCTGCAGGGTTTAATATAATTATCCTTTCGAGTGCCTCAAGGGACATGATCAACCCGACTGGCCGGGACACGATTTCTAGCTATAATATTAATTATCATATAAATAATAATATTGCCCAAAATATCGAGCATATTGAGTCAATCATTGTGGCTCTCACCCATGATAAATCAAAGCAATAAATATTAAATATATATAATTAAATATTAATCACTAGAATTAAGAAATAATAATTGTCCGAGATGTATGTTCTTCTTATAGTCAGTACAGAAGAATCTATCTCACCTCGATCCTGTTCAACGTATACCGTATACGCTAATATATGCTAATGGTCAAGACCAACAAATATCAAGCATATACTACAACCTCTCACATAACGGTCTAATGTTATATAGGTTGTGAACTAAATATTACTATATAAGGAACCGATAATGTGATCTTCTGTGTGACACTACACACCACATTATCTACAATATAAAGTAAATTAGACTACATTTTCATAACCATAGCGTGAATAAATATGCAAAACATGTGATAAATGAATTAAATATTCTCATAGATAAAGACCGGGAAATTAGGTAATACAAGCATAAAGTATGCTTTGACGTATACAACCCTAACAATCTCCCACTTATACTTAAAAGCATGCTTTTGAAGTATACTATCTAGACTATGTCTATCTATCTCCCACTTATACTCAAACCAATACTGCCATACATCTCAACCCCATTCCTTCCATATGCCCTTCAAATGACTTCGAGGGCAACCCTTTCGTGAAAGGATCAGCTAGGTTGTCTTCAGATGCTATCTTGGAGACAATAATTTTCCTTCTCTTCACAAAATCTCGAATGACATGATATTTGCGCTTGATATGTTTGCTTGCTTTGTGGGCCCGTGGTTCCTTCAAATTTGCAACAGCACCGGTATTATCACAATAAAGTGTAATACTCCTGGGCAAATCAGGAATCACACCCAAATCCTTTAGGAAGTACTTGAGCCATCCCGCCTCTTTAGCTGCCTCTGAGGCTGCTACATACTCGGCTTCCATCGTAGAGTCCTCTATGCATTTCTACTTCACACTCCTCCAACTGATGGCTCCACCTCCCAAAGTGAAAACATATCTGGAAGTTGATTTCGACTTTTCTTTGTCCGCACTAAAATCTGAGTCAGTGTAACCCAAAGGACAAAGTGTATCTGATTGATATACAAGCATATGCTCCCTAGTCCTTCTTAGGTACTTGAGTATATGCTTGACAGCAATCCAATGTCCCAGTCCTGGGTTCGACTGATATCTCGCCACCATGCCTACAGCATGACAGATATCAGGCCTAGTGCAAAGCATAGCATACACGAGGCTTCCCACTGCCGAAGCATAAGGGACCAGCTTCATGTCATCTATCTCCTTCTGTGTCTTAGGACACATAGCCTTAGATAGTTGAATTCCATGTCTGTAAGGTAAGAAACCTTTCTTGGAATTCTCATGGAGAACCGCTTTAGCACCATATCGATATAGGATGCCTGAGATAAGCACAACATCCTTTTCTTGCGATCTCGAAAGATATTAATACCAAGGATGTGCCCAGCTTCTCCCAAATCCTTCATATCGAACTGCTCAGACAGCCATACCCTTACGTCTGATAATATCTTCACATTGTTTCCAATTAGAAGTACATCATCTACGTACAGTACAAGAAACACCAACACATTTCCATCGCACTTTTTGTATACACAAACCTCACTAGGACACTGTTCAAAACCATACGATTGAATGACTTCATCAAATCGCATGTTCCAAGACCTTGATACTTGCTTAAGACCATAAATGGCTCTCTTAAGCTTGCACACTAAGTGCTCCTCTCCTTCAGCAATGAATCCCTCAGGTTGGCGCATATACATTTCCTTATCAAGACTCCCGTTCAAGAACGCAGTCTTGACATCCATCTACCAAATCTCCATATCCAAATGCGTAGCTATAGCTAAGAGAATCCGGATCGATTTAAGCATGGCTACTGGCGAAAAGGTCTCATCGTAGTCGATGCCCTCCTTCTGAGTGTAATATTTCGCAACAAGCCTTGCTTTGAAGGTTTCAACCTTCCCTTTCGATCCTCTCTTACGCTTGTAGATCCACTTACTTCCAATGGGTTTTACCCCATCGGGTAGTTCTACTAGCTCCCACACTTGGTTAGAATCCATAGATCCCATTTCGGATTCCATTGCTCTTTGCCAGGATTCAGCATCCTTGTCTTGAACTGCCTGTTTGTATGTACATGGATCCATTTCATCCTGGTTCGGGGAGTGGTCCGAAGACACTCCCACGCCGATGAAATGTTCAGGTTGACGAACAACCCTCCCACTACGACGAGGCGTGTCCTTAGTTTGTGTATCCACAATAGTGTCGATACGTGGTACACTAGGTGTTTGCACAATTAGTATTGTCGAAATATCGCTCCTAAGTTCTTCTAGAATGACCTCACTCCTAGGCTTGTGGCTTATCACATAGTCCACTTCTAAAAACTGGGCATTGGTGCTAACAATGACCTTCTGGTCTTTAGGACTATAGAATAAGCCACCCTTCGTTCCCTTAGGATATCCTACAAACACTCATACTTCTGTACGAGATGCCAACTTATCAGCTTCCTTATTCAGCACGTGTGCTGGAGAACCCCAAATTCGAACATGTCCTAGACTGGGCTTGCGCCCGTTCCACAGTTCTGTGGGTGTTTTTGGAACTGATTTCGAAGTCACCAAGTTTAGAATGTACGTCGCTGTTTCCAAGGCGTATCCCCAAAACGAAATAGGCAAATCAGAATAACTCATCATTGACCTAACCATCTCTAGTAAAGTACGATTCCTTCGTTCAGCAACACCATTTTGTTGTGGTGTACCAGGCGCTGTGAGCTGGGAAGTAATCCCCTCATGTGCCAAGAAATCTAAAAACTCTCCACTAAGGTATTCGCCACCACGATCAGATCGTAGTGACTTGATACTCTGCCCATGATGCTTCTCCGTTTCAGCCTTGAATTCTTTGAACTTATCAAAAGATTCAGACTTACGTCGCATCAAATAGATGTATCCATATCTCGAATAATCATCTATAAACGTGATGAAGTATTCGAAACCACACTTAGCCTGGATGTTCATTGGACCACATACATCGGTATGAACCAATTCCAACACATTTTGTGCACGATTTCCTTTGCTTTGAAAAGCCCTTTTAGTCATTTTACCTTCTAGACAGGATTCACAGGTTGGAAATGACTCAACTTGGAGCGAATCCAATGGGACATCGCTCACCAATCTTTGAATCCTTCTAAGGTTAATATGACCCAATCGCAAATGCCACAAATATGTTAGATTTATGCTCGAAGGTTCCTTTCTTTTATTAGGATTAGTCAAAGAATTAAGCGATTTATAATTATGCAAGGGAGCTGGTACAACATTGATGATATAAAGTTCTTCATTATAAGTACTCCCGCAAATATATTCACCATTTCTTTTAATAATTGCATTATCTTCAAAAGAAACTGAATATCTATCATGACGCAATTTAGAAACTGAAATCAAATTCATTCTAAAATCGGGTACCAATAATACATTATTAAGAACTAAAATCCCATCATCAACTTTTAGCTGCACGACTACCACTGCAACAGCCTTCAGCCTGGAATAGTCACCCCAGCTTATTGTAATCTCATCCGCACTAAGTACCTTGGTTACTTGGAACCCCTGCGAGTCATAACAAACATGATCAGTGGAGCCCGAATCCACTATCCACGAAGTGATGGAACAGGCAGCCAAACATGTTTTGACTACTAGTGCATGAGACGTACCTTTCTTAGGGCAGTCACTCTTGAAATGCCCTTTCAGACCGCAGTTGAAGCATTTGCCCTTCGGCTTTTTGTTCGCTTCCGGCTGAGGAGCTTTTGACTGAGGAGCCTTGCCCTTAGCTTTGAAGGTTGCCACTTGCTTCTGGCCAACCTGCTTTTTCTTCTTTCCCCATTTGGGTTTTGAAGAAGCAGCACCGGTTGCCGCAAGAATTTGATGATAACCTTGTTTGAAGAGACCTCGCATCAAGCTCAGAAGTTCCGCCAATGTGTAAGTCCTACGATTCATATTGTAGTTGTGGCGGAACTGATCAAAGCTTCTTGGTAAACTGCCCAAGATAATATCTGTAACACCCCCAGGTTTAACCGGAAATATTACAGCGCCGTGGGCCCCGATATGGAACCCACAAGGCTGAAAGAAATTTTCGCAAACATTTACAAATTCCCAAGAGGCCAACGACGGTACTATCTGTAAAAATTCACAAAGAATTATAAAAATCCATTTATCAAAAACCGTCGGAAAAACTCATTTGAAATCGCAAGGCCAAACGGCCGACACTTAAAAGTTTAGAAAACGATTTCCAAAGCAACCTCAGTTACCAGATACCAAAAGGTCATTTCAAAATACTCACGCAGCGCAAAAAGACCAACCATAAAGATACTCTAGCAGCGGAATACAAGAACCAATCAAGAAACTCAATGCACAAAACATGTCCTAGCCAGTATCTTCCGGGAAGCTCATCTCTTCACGACCGCTAGAAGCTCGATACTCCAAGAACCTAAAAAGAAATCCCATTACGGGGTCAGCCATAATATCCAATAATGATAACCGTCACAAAACATTAATAATTACATACCAACGAGAATACAACATAAGAATACGACCAACGTAATCTTACCGCCATAATTTTACTTACTCAAGTAATTCTCATCAGAATAACCATTATCACATTTCACATCTCGTACTCGATTAACCAATAAACTCGAACATAATATCTGTATTGTACCTCAAACAATACTCAAGGTTCTCAAACTATCTTCACCAACTCACGATACGGAAATCTACCATTTCTGGCCAATACGATCCATCGAATAACATCATCAAATCCCAAGACGATAACCGATCGTCCATCAAAGACAAAGACCAAAGAAAATACGGAACATACCTCGAGATATGATGTGCCACGATAATCATATCAGTCTAATCCGAGATCAGATCAATGCAATACGGACAAGGTCCTAACACAAGACCTACAAATGCATACTCATATAGATCCCAAGATGATCCTACAAGATCAACACGAGGTGGACAACCAACAATATACATATGCACAACAATAACACAATACTGGGTAATCCAACGATCCAGCGCCCTCAGCATAGATCCCAAGATGATCCCGTCGGACCAACACGAGGTGGAAAAACCCGTCCAATGATCCGGCCTCAAAGATAGATCCCAAGATGATCCCGTCGGACCAACACGAGGTGGACATCCGATCCAGCGCCCTCAGCATAGATCCTCATGATCCCATCGGATCATTTACAACATAAACAATACAATCATGCATACACATATGCAACTCAATATGTTCATCAACATGAACGACATATGCATCAAAACATAAACGACACTATGATGACACAACTAAGACGACTTCATGTTCAGCAACATGAATGACAACCTGCATGATCAACATCATTAACACTAAACCGAATCAAACTAAGATATTTGTCCCGAGTCCTTTAGGAGCAATCTCGATGTCAAATCATCACCGGCAATTATCCTCAATGCTCGGCGATCCAAACGTACAATGAACTATAGATACTCATATCCCCGTCTTTACCATAATGTACCTCGATACCCGAACATACCAATAACTAAGATACCCGAATGATATGCGATCCGAATACCCAGAGTTCACAATAATAATCATCGCTATATGCATTATAAACGAAATGAAACTGAAACCATTCATTAAATATTATAACTGAGCAAGTAATAACTTGCCTCGATACCTATACCACGAAGCTGTTGCCGAACACATTGCCTTTGTCTACGAGCTCCTCAGCCCCGATCAAAAGCAATACAATGGACATACTCGAACACGACCGCAATATCCGGTTATAATCACCGATCAATAATCTCAACCTATCGAAGAAATCAAATAACACATATCCGATAACAATCAACAACTGACAAAACTAACCAATCGAACTCAACGGTTCAACACAACCTCGAATAAACACAGTCAGAACCAACCAAGTCAAACCATCACGAATTCATAATCAAAACACAAAAATACTGCACTGTCTGCCTACTTAGCGTACGTTAAACGCATAACATAGCGTGCGCTAAGTTGTCCCGTTAGCGTGCGCTAGCCAGTAAGCTTAGCGTGCGCTAATGCTGTACAGTGGCATGCATTCCAAACATCGACTCACATCTTACGACTACGAAACCGAATGAAGGAAGACATAAATCTCCATATCTCTTGAAGATAAACGACACCATAACTATCACAAGGATCATATCAATGTCCATATATCAATAACAACATCAACAGTCAAACCGAATCGATAACAAGGATCATATCATAATCAATCTGGAATTCAACCAAGTATCATGATTCATCTCATCTAAATCGACCAATATAATTACCAAGATTCAGAAATCCATCTTAGATCGGGTTAAATGAATCAACATTCTTATAGTATGAAGAATCTTAACTAACATCCGAAATTCTTATCAAAATTCCATTGAATCTCATATAACATCATCATATGATTATCCAACATGCTCCTTACATGAAATCATCCAAGAAAAACGAACCATTAACAAAGGAATACGAAGATTACCTGGTTTAGATGAACCAAAAAGAAGAACACTAGAACTCCATTCCAAGAATCATGAATATCTTGAAGAACAAGGCTTGAATCCATTCTCTCCATCTTAATCTTGTTAAAGATCATCATCTCTCAGTGTTTGGGACCTCAAACCTCTTTCTAAAAACTCTCTCTCAGTTGCAAGGAAGGAATGTACGAAATGCTTCATAACACCCTTCTGTCCCTTTTATAAAGTATATTACTAGCGTGCGCTAAACTTTATGTTTAGCGTGCGCAACAACCTTAGCGTGCGCTAACTGACTTTGTTAGCGTGCGCTATCGCAGCCTGCAGGCTACCGTCAAGCCAGACATGTGCTTACGTACGTAATGCCCATGCATTAGCGTACGTAACTTACACTGTCTAGCGTACGCAAGTCCTTACATTTAGCGTGCGCTAATACCAGTTGATTTGCTACAGTCTACACCTACCACGAAGATGCTCGTGACCCCACATGCTGAAAGCAACCAATAAAGCCAAGATTCCCTGTTGACCGATTTATAGTTAGCGTGCGCTAATCAACATGCATTAGCGTGCGCTAACACTACATTACAACATCCGTTGACTTATCAGAACGTGCGCCGAAAGTGGCCTGGTCCACGTGTAGATTCCTTCCGATCGGACTGCATTAGCGTGCGTTATCTTATATCCGTAGCGTGCGCTAAACCTGCATGATAGCGTGCGCTACTCATGATTATTAGCGTGCGCTAATAATGTTATACTTAGCCATTTTCAGCTGTCCTCGTCCAACATCTCGACATATCAAATACGAACATATGGCATATCAAATATACATTACTCAACACATTATATCCTCAAATACAATTGTCGACCAAATACGACAATTATACCGATACTGACATCTCAGTCCTTCATTTATTTTATCCATACTGTACAGATTTCACGCTGTACAACATAACTCGGATAAAATAACATTAAACAATAGTAGTAGAAATTCCAGATATTACATTCTACACCACTTAAAATAAGTTTCGTCCTCGAAATTTGCAATCCGTCATAAGACAAACAAACATACCGTTCAACCCAAAATATCCCAAAATCATCACGACAGCGATCAATCATCATCATTACCGAATTTCCAAAAGAGCATACATACAAATACGCAGGTCGACGATCTCCTGAGATACTAGCAAGCGATCTCACTGTACAGTCTCAATACGCTTACGATCACAATTCCCTGAGTCTCAACAAAATATATCATCTTCGGATGAAACAATCTGCCCGAATCAAATCCTGTCTGCCTGATTACATAATCAAGTCCCAATTCCGATAAGACGAATAATACACAATACATCTGCAAAACAACTGCCCAAAACAACGACACGAATCCCGAAACATCAACACAAAATCCGAACGCTCAGATGATCACCAACAATGATCAACCAATAAATCAACCGAATTTATCATCAACATGATAAATTCCCATATGACCAACCAGAGGTCAAAACACAATCGAGAATATCATCAACATGATAAACTCCAATATGACCAACCAGAGGTCAACGATAATCGAGAATACCCTCAAACGGTAAGCTCCAACACGATCAATACAGAACCACAGAAACAGATATACGAAAAGCAAAATTCTCAAAACGACACACCAATCACGTACAGTGATTCTCAACGAAACACAACCGACTGGTGAACATACCCCTCGGCATACGAACAACCAATCACAAACCGACGAACATATCCAATCATACAGGGAGTGGGAACGACCACTCAATATCCAAAACAACCAGCATGGGGTCACCATCCCCAAATTTACACTTACAAAGAAATCATTCAAAGATCACTATGGTAAGATTGCGCTACTACCGCACCAATGGACTCACATAGCACATATGTCCCGGTTTTACAAAGTCCAAAGTTCCAAAATTACATCCTGTGCATGAATCTACAACACGCAGCATATTTCTCTCATCCGATAAATCAATCGATCATCCTTGCATAACCAAACGACCCTACCAAAGTTCGGATCCTTATTCATCGTTCCACATTGATATATTATCCAGTTCGTGAGTCACACTCACAACTTCACCATGATATGTAATATACACTAAATGCGTATGGTTATCAATCACATTTTCAAAACCAGTTTGAAATCATATATTCTTGTCACGAAGACAATTTTCGAACGTTCTTTCAAGAGTTTGAAAACTCAAAACATAAATTTTCGTAAGACCACGAAATCAATTTTAAAAATTAAATCGGCTCGCTGGTGCCGAGTTCTCGATCAAAATTCTTTTCGAATAGACACGATTAAATAAAATGGAATTTATGCAAATGCTTGTCCATATCCATACTCCTGTATATCAGTTCAGCTTGTCACCAAAATCCACCGATATTCCATCGGGAAAACCACACGATCGAGCTCCAAAACCTCAATATATAGACTCCGATAAAATTCCTTTTCCATGTATGACTCGCAACATAAATCCTTAATCCATCCTGGATCACCTCAAATATGATATGACAAAACATTGAAACAAATCAACAAATCAAACACAACGAAAGATTTCCCGAGAAGTTCCATTTGAACAAGTAAACCAAAAACCTCAAAAGGTAGGAACAAAATAGATAAACGATTGATAAAGAGTTTTACAAATCTCGGGAGTTTTAGAAAACAGGAAAGCTTTCTTTTGAACATTAGGGTCTCAGCCCGTATCTCGTTCCGCATTACAAGAAGTTTAAAAAGTAGAAAACCCCTTTTCGGACTCCAAGTCCTGGTTTATAAAACTATTTCAAAATCGATTGGGTCTCGGCCCAAAATCATTTTCCGTAAAACATCCGTAAAACATTCATTTTGAAAGGTATCCTTTTCAAATGATCAAAAGCAGTTCATATATCTCAAAATGAATTAACATGCTACATGTTCTTCTCAACCATGCACAATATTTCTCCCCAAATGCACAATTCCGTTCCAAAATCTAACCAACATACTGATTTCCAAAATCATAGTTTCTCAAGATCATCAATCCCGTCCCACTCTGACATCTCATACTGTAACGCATGATATCTGCTGAATCTCAAACTTATCAACTTAGAACGGCAATAAATCTCAACGAAATTCAAAAATCCAAATACTTACAGATCGTGAAGCCGACGATTCCCCGTGATACTGGCACATGTTTCGACTCAAAGAAATACTCGATACAGATATTTTCAAAACACACGTTTGCCAAATCAGTTCGACTCAAGAACACAATACATCTCATTCCAGAGAATCTCGTTAACACCATTTGGAAAAGTTATAACAAGCCCAAGATTTATACATCGCAAATCCGATAACGCACAAGCCTGAGTGAACAACAAAGACTCACGGCTCTAATATTTGTCAATCGACAACTCGAATGACGCAACAAAAACACGACCCAACTCGACCCAAATGCCTAGGTTTTCTCAACCTAAGCTCCGATACCATATTCGTAACACCCTGCATTTAACCGGAATATTACAGCCGTGGCCCCGATATGGAACCCACAAGGCTGAAAGAAATTTTCGCAAACATTTACAAATGCCCAAGAGGCCAACGATGGTACTATCTGTAAAAATTCACAAAGACTTATAAAAATCCATTTATCAAAAACCGTCGGAAAAACTCATTTGAAATCGCAAGGCCAAACGGCCGACACTTAAAAGTTTAGAAAACGATTTCCAAAGCAACCTCGCTACGGATACCAAAAGGTCATTTCAAAATACTCACGCAATGAAAAGACCAACCATAAAGATACTCTAGCAGCGGAATACAAGAACCAATCAAGAAACTCAATGCACAAAACATGTCCTAGCCAGTATCTTCCGGGAAGCTCATCTCTTCACGACCGCTACAAGCTCGATACTCCAAGAACCTAAAAAGAAATCCCACGACGGGGTCATCCATAATATCCAATAATGATAACCGTCACAAAACATTAATAATTACATACCAACGAGAATACAACATAAGAATACGACCAACGTAATCTTACTGCCATAACTTTACATACTCAAGTAATTCTCATCAGAATAACCATTATCAAATTTCACATCTCGTACTCGATTAACCAATAAACTCGAACATCATATCTGTATTGTACCTCAAACAATACTCAAGGTTCTCAAACTATCATCACCAACTCACGATACGGAAATCTACCATTTCTGACCAATACGATCCATCGAATAACATCATCAAATCCCAAGACGATAACCGATCGTCCATCAAAGACAAAGACCAAAGAAAATACGGAACATACCTCGAGATATGATGTGCCACGATAATCATATCAGTCTAATCCGAGATCAGATCAATGCAATACGGACAAGGTCCTAACACAAGACCTACAAATGCATACTCATATGACAACGTCAATATGCTCAAAAACAATAACAATTATGTATACTCAATGGAAATCCCATGATCCAGCGCCCTCAGCATAGATCCCAAGATGATCCTACAAGATCAACACGAGGTGGACAACCAACAATATACATATGCACAACAATAACACAATACTGGGTAATCCAACGATCCAGCGCCCTCAGCATAGATCCGAAGATGATCTCGTCGGACCAACACGAGGTGGAAAAACCCGTCCAATGATCCAGCGCCCTCAGCATAGATCCCAAGATGATCCCATCGGACCAACACGAGGTGGACATCCGATCCAGCGCCCTCAGCATAGATCTTCATGATCCCATCGGATCATTTACAACATAAACAATACAATCATGCATACACATATGCAACTCAATATGTTCATCAACATGAACGACATATGCATCAAAACATAAACGACACTATGATGACACAACTAAGACGACTTCATGTTCAGCAACATGAATGACAACCTGCATGATCAACATCATTAACACTAAACCGAATCAAACTAAGATACTTGTGCCGAGTCCTTTAGGAGCAATCTCGATGTCAAATCATCACCGACAATTATCCTCAATGCTCGGCGATCCAAACGTACAATGAACTATAGATACTCATATCCTCGTCTTTACCATAATGTACCTCGATACCCGAACATACCAATAACTAAGATAAAGCATATACATTATGATTTACCTCCCAGAATCGAAAGAACGATATGTGATCCGAATATCCAGAGTTCACAATAATAATCATCGCTATATGCATTATAAACGAAATGAAACTGAAACCATTCATTAAATATTATAACTGAGCAAGTAATAACTTGCCTCGATACCGATACCACGAAGCTGCTGCCGAACACATTGCCTTTGTCTAAGAGCTCCTCAGCCCCGATCAAAAGCAATACAATGGACATACTCGAACACGACCGCAATATCCGGTTATAATCACCGATCAATAATCTCAACCTATCGAAGAAATCAAATAACACATATCCGATAACAATCAACAACTGACAAAACTAACCAATCGAACTCAACGGTTCAACACAACCTCGAATAAACACAGTCAGAACCAACCAAGTCAAACCATCACGAATTCATAATCAAAACACAAAAATACTGCACTGTCTGCCTACTTAGCGCACGTTAAATGCATAACGTAGCGTGCCCTAAGTTGTCCCGTTAGCGTGCGCTAGCCAGTAAGCTTAGCGTGCGCAAATGCAGTACAGTGACATGCATTCCAAACATCGACTCACATCTTACGACTACGAAACCGAATGAAGGAAGACATAAATCTCCATATCTCTTGAAGATAAACGACACCATAACTATCATAAGGATCATATCAATGTCCATATATCAATAACAACATCAACAGTCAAACCGACTCGATAACAAGGATCATATCATAATCAATCTGGAATTCAACCTAGTATCATGATTCATCTCATCTAAATCGACCAATATAATTACCAAGATTCAGAAATCCATCTTAGATCGGGTTAAATGAATCAATATTCTTATAGTATGAAGAATCTTAACTAACATCCGAAACTCTTATCAAAATTCCATTGAATCTCATATAACATCATCATATGATTATCCAACATGCTCCTTACATGAAATCATCCAAGAAAAACGAACCATTAACAAAGGAATACGAAGATTACCTGGTTTAGACGAACCAAAAAGAAGAACACTAGAACTCCATTCCCAGAATCATGAATATCTTGAAGAACAAGGCTTGAATCCATGCTCTCCATCTTAATCTTGTTAAAGATCATCATCTCTCAGTGTTTGGGACCTCAAACCTCTTTCTAAAAACTCTCTCTCTCGGTTGCAAGGAAGGAATGGACGAAATGCTTCATAACACCCTTCTGTCCCTTTTATAAAGTATATTACTAGCGTGCGCTAAACTTTATGTTTAGCGTGCGCAACAACCTTAGCGTGCGCTAACTGACTTTGTTAGCGTGCGCTATTGCAGTCCAGAGGCTACTGTATGGCTTCGTACATGTGCTTACGTACGTAATGCCCATGCATTAGCGTACGTAACTTACACTGTCTAGCGTACGCAAGTCCTTACATTTAGCGTGCGCTAATACCAGTTGACTTGCTACAGTCTACACCTACCACGAAGATGCTCGTGACCCCACATGCTGAAAGCAACCAATAAAGCCAAGATTCCCTGTTGACCGATATATAGTTAGTGTGCGCTAATCAACATGCATTAGCGTGCGCTAACACTACATTACAACATCCGTTGACTTATCAGAACGTGCGCCGAAAGTGGCCTGGTCCACGCGTAGATTCCTTCCGATCGGACTGCATTAGCATGCGTTATCTTATATCCGTAGCGTGCGCTAAACCTGCACGATAGCATGCGCTACTCATGATTATTAGCGTGCGCCAATAATGTTACACTTAGCCATTTTCAGCTGTCCTCGTCCAACATCTCGACATATCAAATACGAACATACGGCATATCAAATATACATTACTCAACACATTATATCCTCAAATACAATTGTCGACCAAATACGACAATTATACCGATACTAACATCTCAGTCCTTCATTTATTTTATCCATACTGTACAGATTTCACGCTGTACAACATAACTCGGATAAAATAACATTAAACAATAGTAGTAGAAATTCCAGATATTACAATATCGACCTGCGACTCCGCATCGATAGTGGCCCCTAGTATGCTCAGTTCGTTCAAATGAGACATCATTTTAAGAACGTGATCCCTTACTGGGGTCCCTTCAGACATTTGGGTTGTCATCAAAACCCTCATTGCATTTTGCCTAGCCGCCCGGTTCTGATGACCAAACATCTCAGTGAGATTTTTCATCATTTCCGCGGCCGAGCCCATCGTCTGATGCTGATGCTGCAATACATTTGTCAATGAAGCCAAAATCTAACAGCGAGCCATCTCATCCGACTTTTTCCATTTCCGGAATTCAGCCAACTCTTCAGGAGTGGCATCCGGTTCTGGTTCCAAAGGACTCTCCTCAGTTAAAACAAATTTATGCCCCTCGGCAGTCAAGACAATATCAAGATTTCTTTTCCAGTCGGCAAAGTTAGTGCCATCAAGTTTGTTTTCTTTGAGAATAACAGCTAGTGGATTGAAAGACATCTGAGAATAAAATTTAAAAACACCATTCATCACAAAATTCGACGCAAAATATATTGAAAAACCTTAAAACAATATATATGCAATCAACCAACACCTCGAAAAACCGCACATGCAAGCCACGATAGTTTCGACGTTTACACATACATTTTCAAGTAGATTTTAACGTCTTTAATTTTAATATCTAGTCAAGATGCGTTTTGACAAGTAAAATTAATAGTTGGTTCCTCTTGGCCATGTATTAAATTAACATAGACTCCGATGGGGAGCTTATTAATTAATACACCTAAGTGAACACCATAATTTAACAAACCTTAGAATATTATTTAATGATAATAGTCCTACAGATGGAGAGGTCCTATCATAAAAAATAATATTCACCTTTTTGTTATCAAATTTGAAGTTTAAAACCAGTGAGCCAATAATTAGCACATCCGATGTGGAGGAAGACTCTAATGTCAACGCGCATGCTAATTATTTCACAATTTAAACCAATCATGGCTTTTATTCCTCGTTTTGAATAACGAGAAAATCTTCGGCTCGTTTGCTCCCACTGCTTCAAGCATCTCTCGGAAAATCGAATCGAACGACCCGAACCGGACAATTGGTCGCCGCCTCGGCCGCTCAATCGTCGTCCCCGCCGCCACCGCCCAATCGCCCGTCCGATGCTCGAATCGCCCGAGCCGACCGAGCCGACCGAGCCGCCGAGCCGACCGAGCCGACCGACTGCCTGACCGACCGACCGGGATCAGACTGCCGCCGAGCCGATCGTCTCCTTGCTGGTCCCGGTTGGTTCGTCCGATCGGGACTCCTCTTCGCGCTGGACTTCTTTCTCTTTCGTACTTTGAGTGTTCCAACTCGATTACAATTTTATTCAAAATAAAATACATCGAATTTACATCAAATTACAAGAACAATAAATCCTATTCTACCCGTGGATTATCCCACGGAAAAAACTTATACATGCCACAAAAACGGGCTAAATTACCAAAACGCGTAAATAAATAAAAACATCACATAGTCATGATAATTGAATCATATTTTCCTGCAAGACAAATTCTAGCAAACTATTCCAAAAAATCATACTATATGAATATTTAATTGCTAGAATCTTAATCACCAAATTAATTAAATTGAACAGAACCTAAAGACCGTCTCCGATACCAATTGTTGGAATATAAAACGCAGCGGAAGCGAGTTGGTAATGAGAATTTAATAAACGGTTTTATAAACTAACCAACAGAAAAACTGGATCTATTTAGGCTTGTCAACTAATTAACTAAACAGATTAATAAACAATTAAATAAATATATTTACGCATGGGAGTCGGTAATTTTTACCTTTGACGCGAAGTGGTAGAAAATCCCTTTTTGATCAATTTATGTCCTCTTCGTGTTCCTCTCCGATCTTCTTGTATTTCTACCTCAAGATCTTCTAGAGTATATCCTGCCACGTCCGGATGTCGTGTGGGCAACAATCTACCGGACTAAATTTGCACAGCTAGGGTCGGCCGAAATCTCCTCACAAGAAAACTCACGATTTTTGTTCTCTCTATTTTTCTTGAATATTTTTGTATTTTAGAAAAATATTGTGTTAACTAAATTATGGAATCCAAGACACAAGTCAAGATCCACAATTAAACACACACACACAAAAAATCGATTTTCTTGGGCAATTGTAAGTGAAAAAATCGGTCAACACTAAGTATGTATTTATAGGTGTTTTGGACTACTCTAGGGACCTTAAGGAGGATATGGTAAGGACTCCCAATAGATATCTTCCTTCCACTATTAGGACTCTTCCTAATATGAAGACTCTATTAATATCAACTTAGTCCACTAATAAGTTAATATTGCACTTCCTACCAAAATCTCAAATTACGAAATTGGGCTCCTTTTTGAATTAATTATTTCTCGTGTTTAATATATTCCATGTCCATTAATTAATTTAAGCTACTGACAGCTTTTAATTAATTAATTTATTATACATGAGTACACCACTCGACCTTTATTATTATATCGGAAAATTAATTCCATCTGCTGTAACACCCCCAAGATATTCGAGGTGTATTACAGCGCCGTGGACCCCTACATGGGACCCACCAGGCTAACACAAGAAACTCGGTTAGCAAGGAAACAATTGTTAACAACAAGAACATAAAACAACACGTCCGGTACAACCGGCATAATAAACATCAACCGACAAATACAATAACTCCAACGAAGACCAATCACAATCCGAAAGGAAAAGCCTAAGTACTCGCGAGTACAATCTATAAGTTTAAAATTTGGAAAACATCCACATCAAAAGAGACAGTAGGAAATAACAAGACTCAATTGCACATGTCAACAACCTTGGCCGACATCCTCGTACCATCCCAGCGCCCGCTCGTCTGGCTGAACATAACCTGAAATCCATAACAAGAATTTCCCCGACAACGGGTCCCCAAAAGGGTTAGCAATTACGCTAGTACAAGTATTCAAGGCAAACCAATCGCTTACACATTTCATAGTACATGCACCAATATCAATTTCAAAAGCCAAAACCAGACATGTCTTTTCCGGAAACAAACAGTCAAACAATTTGCCTTGGGAACAGAGTAATATCATAGATTCCGCCCGAGGCCTCTAAGGACCCTCCCGAGCTGGCCACATTATAAAAACAAAACACGCACATGCATCGCCTTGGGAACAGAGTAATATCATTGATCCCGCTCGAGGCCTCTAAGGACCCTCCCGAACTGGCTAGCTATACAAACTCATGAATCCATGACTCAACCCTTTGGATTCCCTCCTTGATCCCGTCGGACCAACACGAGGTGAGCAAATCACACACAAAATACATTACCATTCCACGTTAAGCATAAAGGTTTCCAAAAATACTTGCCTTGAATTATTGACGACGCAACGAACGGAAAGGAAAGTCACCGACGAACGCTAGGAACCAACGAAACCGAACCTAACGATTCGAAGAATACAATCACAACCATTTCTAAATGAATACGGAATCGGAATACACCCGAAAACCCACCTACGATTCATGTATATTTGTATATAAACAACAACGAGGGCGGACCACAACCAAACCCTCTCGATTCCGTAAAAACCACGAAATATACCATGAATCCGTAGGGAAACTAAGAATACCAACAAGATTAATCATATTCATCATGAATTAATCAACAAAATGGAACGAATCGGACAAAAACGCGAAAACCCCCAAATCTACCCAAAAGTAGGGTTCTAAAGATCTAACCTTGATTCGCTGGATCGAAGGATGTTATAGGATGATTGATCGGTGATATAAACTCAGAAACTTCATGGATTTGTTGTTTAATAACATGGCTTCATCTCCTCCAAAGCTCCAAACATGACCAAGAGAAAGGAAATGAAAATGAATGAAAAAGTGGGTGGTCTGTCATATATATCTTGGGCGGAACTAGCGTGCGCTAGCCTTCCGGACTAGCGTGCGCTTATCGGCAAGATGCTCGGCCCGGACTCTCGGCCATGGACCGCATGACCCGGCACCACCGACCAATTCCGCCGACCATGACTTGTCCGCCCGACTCCGCTAGCGTGCGCTACGGCCGGAAGCCTTCGCGCGCTAGCCGACTGTCCGGTAGCCTCGGACTAACAAACTCATCCCGTGCGTCGCTAGTCGGACGACGCGGCGTGCGTTACCCTGCCGGTTAGCGTGCTCCACGACCGGCGATGGCGTGCGCTACCTGCCGATCCTACCGAGTCGTAACCTCGTAATCCCTCTGCTGAGGCGATAGCGTCTGGCTGGTGACTCGGCGTGCGCTACAACTGCCGAGCTAGCGCGCGCAGATCCCGGCCAGTGGCGTGCGCTCGCGATTCTGCCGTGGATGCTCGTCCGATTGCCCGATGCCAAGGCCGCACCGGTCGGCCACTGCTTTCCGCCACGACCTCGATTTCTGAAAACGTACGGAACGAACACGACGAAAAGTTCGCAGACGACATCAACGACTCGAAATGAAAACGTAATGCAATAATTAATCATACGTGGCCAAGAAACGGGTCGAGACAGCATTTACAGATATGGATACCCGTAACTTACAAAAAATTACAAAATGGCCCAAAACGCCCGGAAATCACGATACGTGATCGAATAACCAAACCGAAGTTCACAACACGTCTAACAAAGTTAAACGGACTTATAGGAAACTCGAAACAGCAGTTTCGAACGAGATTCGCAAGAATCGAACTCAAGTGCGGAAAAGTCGCTAAAAAGCACGGAACTCAACAAAACAACACCGAAACGAACTCGGATGACAAAAAGTGTAGAATTAATCATTCTCAGACTGACGAAACGGTTATGAGCGAGTCGTCAAAACGGACTTCCGCCGAGAAAAGAAGTTACCGGAAATCGAAATTACGGGTATTACATTCTACCCTCCTTAAAAGAAGTTTCGTCCCGAAACTTAAAACAAGTAGGGAGAAGCAATATCCCGCCAGGAAAACTCAACGAGATACGCAAGAAATGCTTAACTAACGCCCAACGGCAAAACGTTACACACGACGCAACGGAATATACGGTGTGAAAACACGCTCCACGACGACCAACACAATGTCACCGTTAGGGATATAATAAAACCAACAAATGACAAGCGTCATCAAATGGATAATACAATCAAGTCAATTATCCGAACAATCACAAAACACAAAGAATGAAAATCAATACGATTGACCAACCCAACGGTTCATCAATCAAAATGCGAGCCAAACGCTGAACAAATACGGAATTCCACCGCCTAAAGGTTGGAAGATCGAAAACGAGAGTAATTTCCCGAACTTAAGGGAATTACGAAGGAGCCTGAACGCTAAACAATCACGAAACGAGAACAAAAACCGAACAAACAAGCGATCGAGACAAAAAAAATCGAACAATCATGTCCGAAACACGAAGGATAATAAAATTCAAACAACAACTCCCGGATGATCTAGTGAGAACTACCAGACATGCATTCCCATAAGATCCACAGGAAAGGGAGTAGCGATTGAAAAGTCACAACGACAAATGAGTTATTCCGAAACAATACCACCCTCGTTCGATCAACAAAAACAAGGGATAGGGAAAGTTCAGAAATGTTAACGAGCATAAATGAGTCGATAGAGCCGAAAATACAGAAGTTCAAAATCCGATCCACTTCGAATAAAAGAACTATTAGAACCAAAAGATGTTACTTCCGAACAAGGTCCACAAGAATCGATCCGAATTCGGAAAAGTCACAGCGATAACCAGATCGACTCAAAATCAGATTACAGCTCGTTCGAACGATGAAACCAAGGTACAGAACAAGTTCAGAAGGTATCGATGAAAACGAGCGAATCGATAGACTGGAGAAAGAGAAGATATAGAAGTCAAAATAGTATGGGTATTACCTTTGACCTAGCCCCCGAAACTCACAACAACGGAACCAAGGTAACAATACAACAAGCAATCGACACAACGCGGAACAATCACCGGTGCACACAATCATACCAACCCGAGATCTAACAGCTCGCATATATGCGATAACGCATAAACCGCTACGAGGCGACAACATCCAATACCAACATCACACCCCTCACAGAGGCTACCACGACAACTGTGTGGCGAATGACTCAACGCTCACACCACCGATTCAACCACAACTCGGGGGTTAACACCCTAATGAGAGTACGAACATTACACATATATTCCTGAACCGCAAATAGGAATGATAGGTTTTGAAAATGAAAACCACCTTTTGAAAATAATTTGCAAGCACCAGTTGATCTTGAGTATCATATATCAAAAAGTAGTACAAACATCATCATCGAGACTTTTAAAAAAAAATTATCTTGCGTTTGATAAAAAAAATGAAGACACCTTTCTTTAAATTAAAACTTTTCAGCAATATTCGACCTTAGGGTCTAAGCGAATGCATTTCTAAATCATTAGAAATATCTCAAAACATTTTGATCCTCAAAGTAGAATAATTTTGAAACATAGCGTGGCGCTAGTAGGCATCTTGAGAACACTGTGAGAAAATAATTCATTTTAAAAGTACGTCTCGAGGTTTATTTTCTAAGATATCCAAGGTTTTTCAGAAGTACAATAGGCCAAAATGCCCAAAATTCGCACGTATCAACATTCACTTAAACACATCATATCACACGCATCAAATCGTTCAAAATCACGACAGTGATATACAATCCTTAGGATATGTTTAACAACATTGTTAAAACAACAATCGGTTTATCAAAACTGGATGGAAAATGATATCAAGAACAAAACTCCAAAAAGTCAACTCTAGGGATTCAAGAAAATACCTAGATTCGGCGAAGAACAATGGATTAGATGATGTTAAAAATCATCTAGGATACTCCAAAACACCTTTGGATGGAAGAAAAATCAGCCCAGATGCGAACCCTAGTCGCTACGTCCCAAACTCATGGAGGAAGAAGAAGAAATGAAGAAAAATGCAACTTCTAGACTGGTGTCCAGTATTTATACTGGACACAATTAGCGTGCGCTAATCATTAAGGTTAGCGTGCGCTATCACGGCACCAAACAAAACTCCTGACCAAAAATACACTGTTAGCGTGCGCTAACCCCAAGTGTTAGCGTGCGCTAACGAGAACTTCAGACCCAGTCCAGTAGCTCCTGGACTGCCCTGAACTACCAGGTAGCGTGCGCTATCCTCCCCTTAGTGTGCTACCAACGCACTCTCGCGCGCGCTAGCCGCAAAGCGTAGCGTGCGCTAACGACCCACAAAGACAACAACAGAACGTATCAGAAAAATTACATGCCGTAAACCTTTCTCACACGGGTTTACCAGGCTAAGCACAATTTCCCATGTCATTTCGAAAATGCTAAAAAAGACCAATGACGGTAATATTTTCCAAAGCTCACAAAATCATTTGTCAAACCATCATGAAATGTTCAAGGCCAAAATGCCAAAACTTGATTCAGGGAATCGGTTTTACGAAATAAAACTCAGTTCGCAAAATGCCGAAAGCCGTTTTGAAAGAACTCACGCAGCGGATAAAATGCGGTTCGAAAATACATCAAGAAGTGATTTACACTCCTCGTATAAACCAAATACGAGAGTCTAATAAACACATATCGTGAAATCAAAATCCACAGAAGGATTCCATCATTTAACGACTAATCATACAAATAACTCGTGTCACACGAGGCACAACACAAGGAAGGGAGTTTTACATCCATAGGTCGCACGCAAGTGACGACCGCCCCTCGATACTAATCATGACCAATGATCTCAAACGACGCGTCGCAATGCGACTAAGTTAGACAAAATCCGACGAGACAAAACTCAACAAACACAACTTGACTCGACAACCTAGGTTTCCCCAGGCTAATCTGATTTTAAAATCGTATACTCTAGTTATTCGAAAATAAAACCGATAAGTTAAAAATCGTTTTCAAGACCCTTTCAAACACGACAAGGGCTTAACAGCGGTAGCATTTTATAAAATGTCCTAAACACTTTTATACACGACCTTTAAATACCGACACAAGGTTTTATTTGAAAATACAAGGCTGGATCGCCCAAATTCATGTCACTTTTCAAAAACCCACAATACGATCAAGTCTAAGAAATTTTCAAGCATGCACGCCACATGTATTATTATTAATAGAAACACATTGGTTGTAAATATTAATATTTAGCCAAGTACCATCAATTCCTGAACACACGCATATACGGCATTCAAAAATCACCAGTTCAACAAGCGCAACTCGGAAATACTAATTCCAAGCATATGTCAAACTATCTCTTCAAGTTTAATAGTATAACTAATGAACACCGATTCAAACACACGTCGAAACCATCTATGTGAGTTTCTCAACAAACTCTGCCATCGATACCTTTCCCGGAACATATCAATGTTCAAAACATTCACATCACACTGCACCCCTCGGTGTCCAAACCATCGATGCGTTCGCTCAACATACATTTAGTATATCGCAATTACCAAACACAGATTCCATCATACAACAAAAGACTAGAGGGTCAAGCCCTCTCACAGTATACCACAGAGCAAATCTCGGATCTTTCGATCACCAACGATCCCACCAACGCTAGGAAGTTTAGCGATGGAAGGCTCGCAAGACGACAAACGGTAAAGCCCAGAACGACGCACATACTCCAGAGAGATAAAGGACTGCGCAATACTATAATCAAAAGTACACGAACCGGATGGATCAAAAAACAACTCGACGATAAGTACGAGAGAGGCAATCACAGTTCAAGAAGTGGAAATTCAATACGAGAAAACAAGAGAATGGAGTAAGGAAAACTTACGAGCACTGGATGTACTGAGATGCCAGTAACGGTGTGACAATGTGCAAAACAAAACATAACTAGACCCAAATTGTAATATCCGCATTTTTCTTTCCCTTGTATTTTCATTTCCGGTGTATTTTTTCGATTGTAGTAACCCTCGTGTATCTTTTAGTGTATCTTTCCTGTCATCTATTGATCTGATTCTCGTTGTTGTCATGCGGAACCGCCGTTTCGGGGTTGCCGTGGATCCATTTCGTGTTATTGTTTCCCAAATATTGATTCCTATCGCTTTTATTCTCTTCCCGGATCATTTTTCATCATTTTAGGACCCAAAGGGGGTGTGGGCCGCGGCACAAGGAGTGTGCGCCGCGGCACACACATTTTTCCAGTTTTTGGCCGAGCGGACTGTACTGTGTGACGCGGCACACCCGTCCGGGCCGCGGCACACTCGTGTGGCATTTTCGGCCAAAACCCGACTGTACTGGGTGCCGCGGCACACGTCGGCTGGGCCGCGGCACACTGCCAAACCCTGGGAGCAATTTTTTGGCCTGTGCGGCGGCACACTTCAGCTGGGCCGCGGCACACAATGCGATCAACCCTATAATTGCGTTGTTTTGAGCGAGAGCAGCTCATTTCTTCCTTCTTCTTCCATTTACGCGAGAGAGAGAGGGGGAGAACTTCTCATCATTCATCAATTGGGGGTTGATTTTCATCATTCTCCTGCGGTTGTGAAGCCCGGATAATCAATCTAACGCGTGTTCTACGGATCATAGTACTTGGATCTTAAGAGGTAATATCTCTTAGAACCCTACTTTCGGATAATTTGGCGGGTTTTGGGATTTTCTTCCGATTCGTTCCCTTTTGTTGGTGGATTCATGATGAATACAATTAATATTGTTAGTATCATTAACTTTCATACGGATTCATGGTATATTTTGTGGTTTTTATGGAATCGAGAGGGTTTGGTTGTGGTCCGCCCTCGTTGTTACTTTTGTACGAATATACATGAATCGTAGGCGGGTTTTCGGGTGTATTCCATTTCCGTATTCATCTAGAGTTGGTTGTGATTATGTTCTTCAAAACGTTAGGTTCGGTTCCGTTGGTTCTTAGCGTTCTTCGGTGATTATCCTTTCCGTTCGTTGCGTCATCAATTACTCAAGGCAAGTATTTTTGGAAACCTTTATGCTTAACGTGGAATGGTAATGTATTTTGTGTGTGAATTGCTCACCTCGGGTTGGTCCGATGGGATCACGGAGGGAATCCAAAGGGTTGAGTCCTGGATTCATGAATTTGTTTAGCTAGCCACCTCGGGAGGGTCCTTAGAGGCCTCGGGCGGGATCTATGATATTACTCTGTTCCCAAGGCGATGCACGTGCGTGTTTTGTTTTATAATATGGCCAGCTCGGGAGGGTCCTTAGAGGCCTCGGGCGGGACCTATGATATTAATCTGTTCCCAAGGCAAATTGTTTGACTGTTTGTTTCCGGAAAAGACATGTCTGGTTTTGGCTTTTGAAATTGATATTGGTACATGTACTATGAAATGCGTAAGCGATTGGTTTGCCTTGATTACTTGTACTAGCGTAATTGCTAACCCCTTTGGGGACCTGTTTTGGGGAAATTCTTGTTATGGATTTCAGGTTATGATTATCCGGACGAGCGAGCACCGGGACAGTACGAGGATGTTGGCCAGGGTCGTTGACATGTGCATTTGGGTCTTCTTATTTTCTTTCATTTACTTCGATTTGGTTGTTTCCCATTTTTATAAACTTATAGATTGTGCTCGCGAGTACTTAGGCTTTTCATTTTAAACTCCGTTTTGTATCATTTTAAATTGTTACATTATTGGATGATGCTTATTTCACCGGTTGCTCCGGGCATATCTTTATATGTCATATTATTAAAATGTGTGTCCTCGCTAACCGAAACGGTTAGTCGAGTGGGGTTTTTTACTTGTTGTAGCCTGGTGGGCCCCAGTTAGGGTTCCACGGCGCTGTAACATACTCCGAATATCTAGGGGTGTTACAGAAAATGGTATCAGAGCCCTAGGTTTATGGATACCTAGGCTTGTTGGTTATTTGGGTCTAGTCGTGTTTTGTTTTGCACATTTTCACACCGCTGCCAGCATCTTAGTACTTCCAGTGCTCGTAAGTTTTCTTATTCGGCCTTTCTGTTTCTTGCATTGTATTTCCACTTTCGAATTGTAGTTGCTTTTCCTCCCTTACTCATCATCAATATACTGCTATCCCTTAACACCCAGATGGATGCCGAGGAAACCGTGGTCGTGGTCGTGGATGCGGCCTAGGACGTGGGCGGCGGGGCGGCCACGTCGCATTCTTCGGGAGCCGGCAGTACCGGTGACCGTCACAGTCATGCTTCTTCTCAGGAGCGCGCCGATCTTGGTATTGCGGCTGTTATGCAGCAAATGGTTAACCAGATGGCGGCGATAGCTCAGGTGGTTCAGAACCCCGATCAGGCCCACGCTAATCGGGGCGGAACGGGCTGTTGGATCCAAGATGTCATCAAGATGCACCCTCCTCAGTTTTCGGGAGCATCAGACCCGATTGGCTGGGAGGGGTGGATCAAGGAGATATCTAAGGTCTTCGTTTCCACTAACTGTCCTGAGGACCGTAAAGTCCCTATTGCTCAATACTTTCTCACAGGGGACGCTACGGATTGGTGGGAGGCCGTTGGGCCCAAAGGCCATGTGGCTTCGTGGGCCGAATTTCAGGAATTGATGGAGACCGAATATTGCCCGTGGCCGGTCAGACAGGCTCGAGTGCATGCTTTCTATGATGCTCAACCACGGGATATTCCCGTGTCTCAAGCTATTGCTGATTTTAACAAGGAGTTGGGCTATGTGAAGACCCAAGTTGTCGAAGAGAGCGACAAAATTTTCTATTTTTCCAGGAGGATGAAACTGTCCATTCGGGACTATATGTCTGGACTCGTCTGCACTACTTTGAAGGATTATCAGAGTAGGGCCCTCGCTTATGATATGTCGGTGACAACTAGTGATATGGCTCGTGAGAGTAAGAAGCAGAAGTCGGTCGGAAATTTTTCTGGTCCCAAGAGTGGAGGCCAGCAGAAATCTCAGGCTGCAAATATTTCTACGGGCGGTTCGGCTCGTTACTCTGGGAGTTTTCGGGGTGCCGCCGGAACCTCCGCTCGTGAACCCACATGCTTTAACTGTGGTGTGCAGGGCCATAGGAACCGGCAGTGTCCTCGTACGCAATTTACTTGTCATACATGTGGATAGTTGGGCCACAAGGCCCTCTTTTGTGAACAGATCAGACAGCTTCGCGGCGCCCGTTCTTCTCACCCAGCACCTATGGAACCGAGTGTGAACCAGGGCTCATTTGCTCCGCCGCCTCCACCGAGTGTCGGCCGAGGTAGGGGTCGGGGTCAGCCCGCTAGGGGAGGAGCTTCCAGTGTCGGCTCTGCCCAGCCGCGTATCTATGAGATGAGGAAGGCCGATGATCCAAAGCTCATCGCGGCAGTGTACCGTTCATATCCATTCCCATCCTGTCAGTGTGCTTTTTGATTTGGGTGCTACGCATTCATTCATTTCTCTAGAGTGTGTACGCCGCTTGAGTCTTGACTGCTTGTCACCTTGCGAGCCTTTCATCGTTAAACTTCCTAGCGGTGATAGAATTGTCGGTGATCGAGAAGTCCGGGACTGTTTTGTGTTTATTTGTGAGAGGGCTTGGCTCTCTAATCTTATTGTCGTGAGTATCGAGGGTGAGGATTTAATTCTCGGGGATGATTGGCTCGAGCAGCATGGTGCAATCATGAACTACCGCACGAGGATCATTACCATGCTAGCCGAGGACGGCACCAAACATTCTTTCACGGGGCGAAAGAGAAACCAGAAGTTCGTTATTAATGCCTTGAAGGCGATGAGACTCCTGCGAAAGGGGTGTACTGGTTATTGGTGTTACGCCTTGAAGGCGGAGGATGGTAGAGTCGAGCTTTCATCGATTCCAGTCGTTAGTGAGTTTCCTGATGTATTTCCTGACGAGTTACCGGGATTGCCACTGGATCGTGAGGTCGAGTTTGCTATAGAGTTAGAGCCGGGCGCGGCTCCTATTTCTAAGGCGCCGTATCGCATGGTACCTTCAGAGATGTCAGAGTTGAAGAAGCAGTTGAGTGAGCTTCTTGAGTCGGGATATGTTCGACCGAGCGCCTCACCTTGGGGCGCACCAGTCCTGTTTGTGCGGAAGAAGGATGGTTCACTACGTTTGTGTATCGACTATCGTGAACTAAACAAGGTGACCATCAAGAACAAGTATCCTTTGCCGAGAATTGATGACTTGTTCGATCAATTACAGGGAGCGACGGTATTCTCGAAGATTGATTTGAGATCGGGGTACTATCAGCTCCGGGTGAGGGAGTCCGATGTGCCGAAAACAGCTTTTCGGACGAGATATGACATTATGAGTTTGTAGTTATGCCTTTCGAGTTAACTAATGCGCCGGCGGTGTTCATGCAATTGATGAACAAAGTCTTTATCGAGTATTTGTATAAGTGTGTTGTCGTCTTCATCGACGATATTCTTATCTATTCGAAGAATGAGGAAGAGCATGCCCATCATTTGCGGATAGTGTTAGACATTTTGAGGACCGAGCAACTCTATGCGAAGTTCTCGAAATGTGAGTTCTGGCTGAAGGAAGTGATGTTTTTGGGTCACGTGATTTCAGCCGAGGGAGTTCGTGTGGATCCGCAGAAAATTGAGGCAGTGGTGGATTGGGCACCACCCACGAATGTGAAGGAGGTCCGTAGTTTCTTGGGATTGGCTGGCTACTACTGTAGGTTCATCGAGGGTTTCTCGAAACTAGCTCGGCCACTTACACAGTTGCTCCAGAAATCCGAAAAATTCGTCTGGAATGACGAGAGGCAGTCCAGTTTTGAGGAGCTGAAGAGGCGTTTGACTTCAGCTCCGATTTTAGGGTTGCCATGTGGCAACGAAGGTTTTGCTGTTTATAGCGATGCTTCGGGTCAGGGTCTTGGGTGCGTATTGATGTAGCACAGCAAGACCATCGCTTATGTGTCGAGACAATTGAGGCCATATGAGCTTAACTATCCTACTCACGATTTGGAGTTAGCGGCGGTTGTCTTTGCGCTCAAGATTTGGCGTCACTATCTTTTCGGCTCTGCATGTCAGATTTTTACCGATCATAAAAGTCTGAAATACATATTTACTCAGTGGGAGTTGAATATGAGGCAGATGAGGTGGTTAGAGCTGATTAAGGATTATGACCTCGAAATCCTTTATCATCCGGGCAAGGCGAACGTCGTGGCCGACGCCTTGAGTCGGAAACCAGTCGCGTTGCAAATGCTTGAGGTCCTTACGTCTCGGTATGAGCTTCGGCGGTCTTTGATCGAGTTAAATGTTGAAGTTTTGTTGCCTGGAGCTGTCGGGCAACTTTGTACCTTAGAGATTTCGTCGTCTTTGATCGATGAAATTAAGCTGAAGCAGTTAGAGGATCCGATGATTACTCAAATCCAAGAGAACGTTCTTAAAGGAAAGTCTCCTGGGTTTGTGATTCATGAGGATGGTGTTTTGAGATTCCAGAGTCGGCTTTGTGTGCCGTACGACTTAGAGTTGAGACAGAGTATTCTGCGCGAGGCCCATGCTACGCCTTACTCCGTTCATCCTGGTTCGAGTAAGACGTACAAGGACCTGAGGAGGAATTTCTGGTGGAACGATATGAAGGAAGAGGTCGCGCAGTTTGTGGCGAGATGTTTGACTTGTCAGCAGGCCAAAATCGAGCATCAGCGACCGGCTGGATTATTGCAGTCACTTCCCGTTCCGGAATGGAAATGGAAGACATATCTATGGACTTCATTACGAGTTTGCCGAGATCGAGATCGGGCATGAATATGGTTTGGGTGATTGTGGATCGCCTGACCAAGTCGGCACATTTTCTGGGCATCAAGGATACTTGGGGCCCGGAGAAGTTAGCTCGTGTGTTTATCGCGCATATTGTGAGGCTTCACGGTATTCCGAAGTCTATTGTTTCGGATCGTGATGGTCGTTTTGTATCGCACTTCTGGCAGGCGGTGCATAAGGCGTTGGGTACTCGTTTGCGTTTGAGTACCTCTTTTCATCCTCGATGATGGATACCAACGCACTATCCAGACGCTCGAGGATATGTTGCGTGCGTGCGCCTCGATCGAGCAATGATCGGGAGGAGAATTTGCCATTAATCGAATTCACGTACAACAATAGTTGGCACGCGTCGATTCGGATGGCACCGTATGAGGCACTTTATGGGCGGCGATGCCGATCACCGATTTGTTGGAATGAGGCATCCGATTTGGTCGGGACCGAGCCGGATGTCGTTTTAGAGACGAGACGGAAGATAGAATTGATTCGGGAACGGATGTTAACTGCCCAGAGTCGACAGAAGTCATATGTCGATGTCCGTCGTCGACCTTTAGAATTAGAGGTGGGAGACCACGTTTTGTTGAAGGTGTCGCCGACGAGAGGAGTTTTCCATTTCGGGAAAAAGGGGAAGTTGAGTCCGAGATTTATTGGACCCTTCGAGATTCTCGAGCGAGTCGGTGGGTTAGCATACCGTTTGGCGTTACCCCCGGCCCTGAGTCATGTTCATAGCGTTTTTCATGTTTCCCAGCTGAGGAAATATATCCCAGATCCTAGTCACGTCATCGATTATGGTGAGATTGACATTGCCGAGGATATTACCTTTGAAGAACGTCCCTTGAAGATTTTGGAGCATCGTGAGAAACGGGTGAGGCATAAGACCATCCCTTTGGTCAAAGTGCAGTGGTCGAGACACGGTGTCGAGGAGGCAACTTGGGAAACGGAGGATAGCATGCGTGCTAGGTACCCTGAGTTGTTTGTTTCTTAAGTTTCGGGGCGAAACTTATTTTTAGAGGGGTAGAATGTAATATCCGCATTTTTCTTTCCCTTGTATTTTCATTTCCGGTGTATTTTTTTTTCGATTGTAGTAACCCTCGTGTATCTTTCAGTGTATCTTTCCTGTCATCTATTGATCTGATTCTCGTTGTTGTCGTGCGGAACCGCCGTTTCGGGGTTGCCGTGGATCCATTTCGTGTTATTATTTCCCAAATATTGATTCCTATCGCTTTTATTCTCTTCCCGGATCATTTTTCATCATTTTAGGACCCAAAGGGGTGTGGGCCGCGACACAAGGAGTGTGCGCCGCGGCACACACATTTTTCCAGTTTTTGGCCGAGCGGACTGTACTGTGTGCCGCGGCACACCCGTCCGGGCCGCGGCACACTCGTGTGGCATCTTCGACCAAAACCCGATCACTGGTGCCGCGCACACGCCGGCCGGGCCATGCACACCGCCGAACCCCCGGGAGCAATTTGGCTCAGGCCGCGGCACACTTCAGCTGGGCCGCGGCACACAATGCGGTCAACCCTATAATTGCGTTGTTTTGAGCGAGAGCAGCTCATTTCTTCCTTCTTCTTCCATTTACGCGCGAGAGAGAGAGTGGGAGAACTTCTCATCATTCATCAATTGGGGGTTGATTTTCATCATTCTCATTCGGTTGTGAAGCCCGGATAATCAATCTAACGCGTGTTCTACGGATCATAGTACTTGGATCTTCAGAGGTAATATCTCTTAGAACCCTACTTTCGGATAATTTGGGGGTTTTGGGATTTTCTTCCGATTCGTTCCGATTTGTTGGTGGATTCATGATGAATACGATTAATATTGTTAGTATCATTAACTTTCCTACGGATTCATGGTATATTTTGTGGTTTTTACGGAATCGAGAGGGTTTGGTTGTGGTCCGCCCTCGTTGTTACTTTTATACGAATATACATGAATCGTAGGCGGGTTTTCGGGTGTATTCCATTTCCGTATTCGTCTAGAGTTGGTTGTCATTATGTTCTTCAAATCGTTAAGTTCGGTTCCGTTGGTTCTTAGCGTTCGTCGGTGATTATCCTTTCCGTTCATTGCGTCATCAATTACTCAAGGCAAGTATTTTTGGAAACCTTTATGCTTAACGTTGAATGGTAATGTATTTTGTGTGTGAATTGCTCACCTCGGGTTGGTCCGACGGGATCACGGAGGGAATCCAAAGGGTTGAGTCCTGGATTCATGAGTTTGTTTAGCTAGCCAGCTCGGGAGGGTCCTTAGAGGCCTCGGGCGGGATATATGATATTACTCTGTTCCCAAGGCGATGCACGTGCGTGTTTTGTTTTATAATATGGCCAGCTCGGGAGGGTCCTTAGAGGCCTCGGGCGGGATCTATGATATTACTCTGTTCCCAAGGCAAATTATTTGACTGTTTGTTTCCGGAAAAGACATGTCTGGTTTTGGCTTTTGAAATTGATATTGGTACATGTACTATGAAATGTGTAAGCGATTGGTTTGCCTTGATTACTTGTACTAGCGTAATTGCTAACCCCTTTGGGGACCCGTTTTGGGAAAATTCTTGTTATGGATTTCAGGTTATGATTATCCGAACGAGCGAGCACCGGACGATTTAGGATGTTGGCGTGGTCGTTGACATGTGCATTTGGGTCTTCTTATTTTCTTTCGTTTACTTCGATTTGGTTGTTTCCCATTTTTATAAACTTATAGATTGTGCTCGCGAGTACTTAGGCTTTTCATTTTAAACTCCGTTTTGTATCATTTAAATTGTTACATTATTGGATGATGCTTATTTCACCGGTTGCTCCGGGCGTATCTTTATATGTCATATTATTAAAATGTGTGTCCTCGCTAACCGAAACGGTTAGTCGAGTGGGGTTTTTTTCTTGTTGTAGCCTGGTGGGCCTCAGTTAGGGTTCCACGGCGCTGTAACATACTCCGAATATCTCGGGGTGTTACACAAATAACCGACAAGCCTAGGTATCCATAAACCTAGAGCTCCGATACCATTTTCTGTAACACCCCCAAGATATTCGAGGTGTATTACAGCGCCATGAACCCCTACATGGGACCCACCAGGCTAACACAAGAAAACACCACTCGACTAACTGCCTCGGTTAGCAAGGAAACAATTGTTAACAACAAGAACATAAAACAACACGTCCGGTAAAACCGGCATAATAAACATCAACCGACAAATACAGTAACTCCAACGAAGACCAATCACAATCTGAAAGGAAAAGCCTAAGTACTCGCGAGTACAATCTATAAGTTTACAATTTGGAAAACATCCACATCAAAAGAGACAGTAGGAAATAACAAGACTCAATTGCACATGTCAACAACCTTGGCCGACATCCTCGTACCATCCCAGTGCCCGCTCGTCTGGTTGAACATAACCTAAAATCCATAACAAGAATTTCCCCGACAACGGGTCCCCAAAGGGGTTAGCAATTACGCTAGTACAAGTATTCAAGGCAAACCAATCGCTTACACATTTCATAGTACATGCACCAATATCAATTTCAAAAGCCAAAACCAGACATGTCTTTTTCGGAAACAAACAGTCAAACAATTTGCCTTGGGAACAGAGTAATATCATAGATCCCGCCCGAGGCCTCTAAGGACCCTCCCGAGCTGGCCACATTATAAAAACAAAACACGCACATGCAACGCCTTGGGAACAGAGTAATATCATTGATCCCGCCCGAGGCCTCTAAGGACCCTGCCAAACTGGCTAGCTATACAAACTCATGAATCCAGGACTCAACCCTTTGGATTCCCTCCTTGATACCGTCGGACCAACACGAGGTGAGCAAATCACACACAAAATACATTACCATTCCACGTTAAGCATAAAGGTTTCCAAAAATACTTGCCTTGAATTATTGACGACGCAACGAACGGAAAGGAAAGTCACCGACGAACGCTAGGAACCAACGAAACCGAACCTAACAATTCGAAGAATACAATCACAACCATTTCTAAATGAATACGGAATCGGAATACACCCGAAAACCCGCCTATGATTCATGTATATTCGTATATAAACAACAACGAGGGCGGACCACAACCAAACCCTCTCGATTCCGTAAAAACCACGAAATATACCATGAATCCGTAGGGAAACTAAGAATACCAACAAGATTAATCATATTCATCATGAATTAATCAACAAAACGGAACGAATCGGACAAAAACGCGAAAACCCCCAAATCTACCCAAAAGTAGGGTTCTAAAGATCTAACCTTGATTCGCTGGATCGAAGGATGTTATAGGATGATTGATCGGTGATATAAACTCAGAAACTTCATGGATTTGTTGTTTAACAACATGGCTTCATCTCCTCCAAAGCTCCAGCCGCGGACCGAAGAGAAAGGAAATGAAAAATGAATGAAAAAGTGGCTGGTCTGTCATATATATACTGGGCCGGAACTAGCGTGCGCTATCGGCCAGTATCGGCCCAGCACTCTCGGCCATGGCCCGCATGACCCGGCACCACCGACCAATTCTACCGACCATGACTTGTCCGCCCGACTCCCGCTAGCGTGCGCTACGGTCGGAAGCCTGCGCGCGCTAGCCAACCTGTCCAGTAGCCTCTGGACTAACAAACTCATCCCGGTAACATACGCTAGTCGTCCGACAGCGTGCGCTACCCCTGCCAGTTAGCGTGCGCCACGACCGACAGTAGCGTGCGCTACCTGCCGATCCTACCCGAGTCCAGAACCTCATAATCCCTCTGGCCAGGCCCGAGAAGCGTCTGGCCGACTCGACACAGGCGCTTACATCCGAGCTGAAGCGCGCAGAAGGCCCCGGCCAGAAGCGTGCGCTTACGCGGTTCGCCGTGCTCGCCGCTGCGGCCGCAAGATTTCCGACAAGCCGCACCGGTCCGGCCAGCTGCTCAGTCGCCACGACCCGACGCCTCGATTTCCGAAAACGCACGGAACGAACACGACGAAAAGTTCGCGGACGACATCAACGACTCGAAATGAAAATGTAATGCAATAATTAATCATACGCGGCCAAGTAACGGGTCGAGACAGCATTTACAGATACGGATACCAGTAACTTTCAAGAAATTACAAAATGGCCCAAAACGCCCGGAAATCACGATACGTAATCGAATAATCAAACCGAAGTTCACAACACGTCTAACAAAGTTAAACGGACTTACAGGAAACTCGAAACAGCAGTTTCGAACGAGATTCGCAAGAATCGAACTCAAGTGCGGAAAAGTCGCTAAAAAGCACGGAACTCAACAAAACAACACCGAAACGAACTCGGATGACAAAAAGTGTAGAATTAATCATTCTCATAATGACGAAACGGTCATGAGCGAGTCGTCAAAACGGACTTCCGCTGAGAAAAGAAGTTACCGGAAATCGAAATTACGGGTATTACATCTGCAGGGTTTAATATAATTATCCTTTCGAGTGCCTCAAGGGACATGATCAACCCAAATGGTCGGGACACGATTTCTAGCTATAATATTAATTATCATATAAATAATAATATTGCCCAAAATATCGAGCATATTGAGTCAATCATTGTGGCTCTCACCCATGATAAATTAATGCAATAAATATTAAATATATATAATTAAATATTAATCACTAGAATTAAGAAATAATAATTGTCCGAGATGTACGTTCTTCTTATAGTCAGTACAGAAGAATCTATCTCACCTCGATCCTATTCAACGTATACCGTATACGCCAATATATGCTAATGGTCAAGACCAACCAATATCAAGCATATACTACAACCTCTCACATAACGGTCTAATGTTATATAGGTTGTGAACTAAATTACTATATAAGGAACCGATAATGTGATCTTTGTGTGACACTACACACCACATTATCTACAATATAAAGTAAATTAGACTACATTTGCATAACCATAGCGTGAATAAATATGCAAAACATGTGATAAATGAATTAATATTCTCATAGATAAAGACCGGGAAATTAGGTAATACAAGCATAAAGTATGCTTTGACGTATACAACCCTAACACAGCCATCATCTTCGTGCGATCTGTGGATGTAAGTCTCCCTACTACATGTTGTACCACGAGCTATACGTGCCTGTGTGATTCTGTGTTATGTAGTGTTACTTAAAAGTGCATCGTGAGTAAGTGATATATATTTGTTGATTCCCGTCTTGTGATAGAATGAAGAATGATATTGTTGAATGTATCTTCGTATAAACTGTTTTTCTTGCAAGAGTAACAACCTTGGAATTTTAAGTTTTCGAAAGGCTTTCGGGGAGTCACATAAATTTTTAAAATGTCCTCCAAGGGAGGAAAAATTTTGATTTTCGTATGATGACCTCAAGGTCGAAATTTTTGAGACTTCAAACTACCGATATTTCATGTTCATTTCATATTATGATCATGTGGTCAGGATGCAACAAGTGATTGATCCAACAGTGAAAGCCTCAGGATACCTACGGTGACACATGGCTTGTGATCATGTGGTCAGGAGACAACAAGTGATTGATCCAAACGTAAGATGATGTGGCAAGTGATCACGGTGGTATGAGAAAACCTACGGTGACACATGACTCGTGATCTTGTGGTCAGGAGACAACAAGTGATTGATCCAACCGTGAGATGACGTGGCATGTGTTCACGGTGTTATGTATATGATTTTTGGATGTATTTTTCCAGGTTGAGTACCTTGGATGTGTTACCGAGATTTCGTATCTTGGGTGGTATGTTTGTTGATTTTATGTCCATCAAGGATACGTGACGTGGGTTTTGGACCATGTGAATTGTTGTTGGTTTTTATTTGAGAAAGCAAATCTTTGGGCTGTGACCCTTCTTGGTTTTGGAAAGAGAAGGATTCGATAATCCTAATTTGTTTTCCGTTAAAACTCCCGAGGGCATTTTAAACTATTTTACAAAATGTTCTCATGACTTGTGATCTTTCGAATTTGGAAAGTTTTACTCAAGCTCTTGCTTCGGGAAGTATTTTTTGTTATGTTTGAATCTTTGAGGATTCCTGGTTATTATTATTCTTGGAATATGATTTGTATGACTCGTATTTGTACCTTGTACTTGCACTAGCAAAATAGTGGAATTTTGCTAACCTCCGAGTAATCGGGGGGTGGATGTCTGTATTGCATTTAGGTTTTGGGGATCATGACACAGGGATGGCATGAAGGATGATGAAAGATGATCAATACTAATCACATGAGGACCCGCACGATGTCATATTGGTAGTTGTACTTTATTTCCGCTGCAGTATTTTTCCCATGTACGGGAGTGCATTGTATTTGACCCTTGCGTGTGTATGTATTGAGATTGAGTTGTATGTATTAATTGAAAGATCAAATCGGTCTACTGAGTCATTTTAGCCTTAAAGATGATGTTGAGATGTTTGATTTTATTTACCATCCTGGTAAGTCCTTGAGGAAAGGGTCTACGGTAGAGGTGGGCAAAAAAACCGAAATCGAAACTGAAACCGAAAAAAAAACTGAAACCGAAACCGGTCAAAACTGGTTTTTAACCAAAACCGGTTCGGGTTGTATAAAAACCGGCGGTTTCTACCCGGTTTTCCATTTTCCCGTTAGAAACCGGTCCAGGTCGGGTTTTGGGGGAACCGGTTTCGGAAACCGGGTTGGAAAAACTGTTTAGAAACCGGGTTTTTTCCGTGTACCGTTAGGCTTCGTTTTTTTTCAAAAATATGACCATTTTGTGCCTTTTTTTACCATTTTGCCATCCCTAAATAACTATCACTACAAAAAAATAGTTTTTACCGACGCCAAACGCCGTTGGTAAAACAGAAAATGGCGTCGGTAAAAAAATTACCGACGCCAATCCGCCGTTGGAAAAACGCTCGACGGTAATTTTTTACCGACGCCATTACCGACGCCGCCATTTACCGACGCCATTTTTGGCGTCGTTAAATTAAAAAAAAAATCTAAAAAGTCAGTCGTGGCTCAAAGTGAGCTCAGCGGGTTAGGTCCGGCTCAAAGTGGGTCGTTCGGTCAGTCCAGTCCGGGCGGGTCGGGTCCGGGTCCGGGCGGGTCAGGTTCGGGCTCCATTCAATTTCAAATGGTTGAGAAAGATTTTGGTTTATAAACCACATAAAACACTACTGTTTTTTCAATGTGGGATAGTGTAAAAAATTTACAGACGCCGAAATGGCGTCGGTAATGGCGTAAACGGCGTCGTTAAATTAAAAAAAATACCAACGCCAAAATGGCGTCGGTAAGGTCGTCGGTAAATGGCGTCGGTAAACGACGTCGTTAATTGTGAAAAAAAATAATAAGTCTGCGAACCGGTCGTCGGCAATGGCGTCGGTAAATCAATTAAATAACGGCCGTCGGTAATGGCGTCGGTAAATTATAAGTTTAACAACAGCGGGTACGGGCGTCGGTAAAAACTGTTTTTTTTGTAGTGTATAAATAGCCTATTTGAGTTTTGGTTTAGTCACAATACTCAAACACTCTTCAAGTACTAAAAAACTTACAAAAATCTCGTTTCTCTCAATTCAAATGGCAACTCAATCTTCTTCCGCTTCCACGAATGCACACGAGATTGTTGAAGTTATAGAAACAACCCAAAACCCAAAAATTTGGTGTAATTTCAACCTCGTGAAATTGTCGGATGGGCAACTTAAGGCTCATTGTAAACATTACGGTAAAATTTTGAAACATGAATCCAACACGACGTTAAAGATGCATACCGACAAGTATTGCGAAGGACTCAAATCCGTTCCGAAACCCGGTCAAGCATCTATGTCACGAGAGGGGGGTCTTTTTGCATACGAGGCGGAGCGGTGCCGACAACAATTTGCAAGCTACGTGATTCAAGAAGGTTTGCCGTTCAACCACTTCGATAACGCTCGATTGACTAAGGTGATTCAAAATACTCTTCAACCGCGATATAAACAAGTAAGTCGTGCTACTCTTAGACGTGATTGTATTAAATTATGGAAAAAGGCTAAAATAGAACTAGTAAACGGTTTTGCAAACTTAAATACAAATGTAAACTTAACAACCGATGTTTGGCCGGCACCTCATAGTTTGCCCGGTTCATACCTTTGTGTTACCGCACATTGGATTGATCCCGATTCATGGCTAATGATGAAGCGTACGATTGCTTTTGAAAATTTTGAGTACCCTCACACGGGTCAAAATTTATTTCATATGTTACAAAATATAATAAATAACTTTAACTTACAAGAAAAAGTTTTTTCGATCTCATTTGATAACACGTCTAATAATACAAATGCAGTAAAAAATTAATATTAACATATAAACCGCCTTTGAAGGGTATTTTTTATCATAGTTGATGTGTTGCACACATTATAAACTTGGTTGTGCAAGACGGATTAGCAGCGAAATAAGTTTGGTAAAAGACGCTTTTAAAAAAATGTTACAAGATATATTTTGTACAAGTAAAGCTAGATATAAACAATATATGAAATTGTGTAAGGACACGAATTCTATTTTTTTAACCCCTAATTGGGACGTTCCTACAAGATAGAATTCGACTTATAAAATGTTTTGTTGTGGTTTACGCCAACGTGATACTTTACAACTTTTTCATGATGAACTTGCGAATAGGACGACTAGGGTTACACCATTTACGTCGGAACAATGGGATATTGTTAGAAAAATAAGCGAATTGCTCAAAGTTATTAAAAACGCAACAACTTTATTATCGGGTGTTTATTATCCCACCATTCATTTGGTACTTAATCAAATTTATTTAATGTGTTCAAAATTAAGCGACTACGAATTAAGTGGTGATTTATATGAAAAAATGGTTTCGCCCATGAAAGTAAAACTAAGAAAATATTTCAAAGAAATGCCACCGGTAATTACTTGTTCCGCCGCGTTGAACCCATGTATGAATATTAGCGGGGTGGAACTACTTATCGACAAAATCTCTATTGATTTAGAGTTGCATAAAGAAAACGTTTTCTATGCATGAGATGCAAAAGCCATTTTTAACAAAAATTTCTAAGATTTATTCGGGGTTTATTTTAAAAAGTATAGTTCAAGAAATAATTCTTCAACTTCATTTTCATCATCATTTTCTACTTCTACGAGCACGGATCCCATGCTTAACTTATATAATAGTTTAAGAGAAGAAAACACTAAACGGGCTATGGGTGAGGATGGCCAATCATCGACTAGCGAATATGGGAGATATATTGGAACCGATTTTTTATCCACTATGGGACCCCATGAATTCACAAATTTTGATATTTTGGCATGTGGAAAGGAAGGGAAACTCAATTTCCCATTCTAACCGCCATGGCCCGAGATTTACTAACCGTCCAAGCTTCTACGGTAGCTTCGGAATCCGCTTTTTCTCTTAGTGGCAGGATATTATCTATACGAAGAACAAGACTCACACCGGCATCATTGGAGATGTGTATTTGCTTGAAGGATCACTTGGACGCATCCGAGCATATACAACACACTCAAAGTCTTGAAGGAGAACTAGACATTGAACAAGAAATACACGATATCGAGGTGGAAGAAGGTTTTGCAATCTCACTCTCCGATGAAGAAATTGCTCTCGATGAAGCTTCGCGCGAGTCTAGCTCCGAAGAAGATATCACTCTCGATGAATAAAAATTTATGTTTTAAATTATAAATGTTTGAATAAAAGTTGATGTTGTAATGGATTTATTTAATAAAAGTTTATATTTTAAATTCTAAATGTTTGAATAAAAGTTGATGTTGTAATGAGTTTATTTAATAAAAGTTTATGTTTTAAATTCTAAATGTTTGAATAAAAGTTGATGTTGTAATGAGTTTATTTAATAAAAGTTTATGTTTTAAATTCTAAATGTTTGAATAAAAGTTGATGTTGTAATGAGTTTATTTAATAAAAGTTTATATTTAATGTATAATGGGTTTATTTAATAAGAATATATTACTTTCTTAAGTTTTTTTTTAAAAAAACCGGTTATAATCGATTTTTCCTACCCGAACCGGTCTCAACCCGACCCAAACCGGTTAGTATAGGGTCGAGTTTTTACAGTCCTCAACCCAACCCGAACCGAACCGGTTTGGTCAAAAAACCGGTTCCCAGAATACGACCAAAAACCGGTTCGGTTTAAAACCCGAACCGGTTTGGAAAAAAAATTGATTTGTACACCCCCTAGTCTACGGTGTGTAATATTCCTGAGTGGATTTGGGGTGTTACAACGACAACCGATATAATAAGTGTCTTTTTTATTACAAACATGCCACTGCATCACTTTCTAAATCGGTTCGGCACAACCGATCTAGAAAGTCCGATGTGAAATGGTCTTTTTCCACTAGTGAAAGGTGAGGATCATGAACCGAAATCGGTTGTAGGGTGTACACAAAGTAATAATTAGCCAAAATAGAAAGACAATAGAGACAGAATTGAAATCTCTTGATGTGAAGAGTATTTGGACAAGTAGTCCATACACCTAAAGGTGTAAAACCAGTGAGATATAAATGATGGAATTGTGAGATATAAAACTTGTTTAGCTGCACCAAAATAATTATAAAATCTGAAACAGATTATAAAGAAATAAATTCCCCTGTGGTAGATGTAACTATTTTAGATCACTGGATAATGAAATTTATATGAAAATCCCTGAAAGATTCAAACGGACGGAAGCAGGTAATTATGGTTATCGAGAACATTATTACATAAAGTTTAAAGTCTCTTTTTATGGATTGAAACAATCTCGGGTGTATGTGGTATCATCGCCTTAGTAAATACTTGCTAAGAGAAGGCTATAAAGCGACCCTATCAGTCTATGACTTCTATTAAGAAATTTAGGTCTAAAAATATAGCAAGTGAATGATTTAATCTCGATGAAACTGTTAGGATTGTATAGTGCAAAGCATACTTTATGCTTGTATACCTTATTTCCCTGTAACTACCTATGAGAATATTAATTACATTTAATAACATGTTTTGCATATTTATTCACGTTACGGTTATGCAAATGAAATGTCTAATTATTTTATACTATAGATATTGTGGTGTGTTGGTATCACACGGAAGATCACATTATCGGTGCCTTATAAAATAATATAATAGTTCACAACCTATATAATTATTAGACAAATTATATAAAAGGTTGTAGTGTATGTTTGAGATTAGTTGGTCTTGACTATTAGCATACATTACGTATTTGCTTACGTTGAACTGGATCGAGGTAAGATAGTGTCTTCTGTACTGACTGTAAGAAGAGCGTAAATCTCGGATAATTATTATTTCTTAATTCTAAGTATATAATATTTAATTGTATATTTCTAATACTTATTGCTTTGATTTACCATGGGTGATAGTCGAAATGATCGACTCAATAAGCCTCGTATCTTGGGCAATAATATTATTTATATGACAGTTTTTATTATTACTAGAAATCGTGCCCCGACTCGTGCGGTTTGGTGATGTCCCCTTGAGGAGATCGATAATGATTATTATATTAAACCCTATAGGTGGATTTAATTCCGATATAATAATAAGGTTCGAGTGGTACTACTCTTGGATAAGGAATTATATAATTAAAGCTGTCAGTAGCTTATAATTAATTAATAGACATTCAATATCTTAAATACGGGAAATAATATATTTAATAAGGAGCCCGTTTTCGTAAATTGGGATTTGGGTTGGAAGTCCAATATTAATTCTTTAGTGGATTGAATTGATATTAATAGACTCAATATATTATGAAATATCCTAATAAGGAAATTTGAGATCTATTAGGTGTAATATCCGCATTTTTCTTTCCCTTGTATTTTTATTTCCGGTGTATTTTCTTCGACTGTAGTAACCCTCGTGTACCTTTCAATGTATTTTTCCTGTCATCTATCGATCTGATTCTCGTAATTGTTGTGCGGAACTGCCGTTTTGGGGTTGCCATGGGTTCATCTCGTGTTATTGTTTCCCCGATGTTGATTCCTATCGCTTTTATTCTCTTTCCGGATCATTTTTTTATCTCTTTGGGACCAACAGGGGGTGTGAGCCGCGGCACAAGGTGTGTGCGCCGCGGCACACACATTTCTCCAGTTGTTGGTCGAGCGAACTGTACTGTGTGCCGCGGCACACCCATCCGGTGCCGCGGCACACTCGTGTGACATCTGCGACCAAAACCCGACTGTACCGGGTGCCGCGGCACACGCAGGCCGTGCCGCGGCACACTGCCGAACCCTGGGAGTAAATTTTTGGCCTGTGCCGCGGCACACCAAGCGGTCAACTGTATAATCTCGTTCTTATTAGACGAGATCAGCTATTTTCCTTCATTCTTCACTTGTGCGAGAGAGAGAGAGGACTAAGGGGGAGAACTTCTCAAGCATTCATCAATTGGAGGTTGATTTTCATCATTTTCCTTCGGTTGTGAGGCCCGGATAATCAATCTAACGCGTGTTCTACGGATCTTGGTACTTGAATCTCCAAAGGTAATATCTCTAGAACCCTATTTTCGAATAATTTGGGGGTTTTGGATTTTATTCCGATTCGTTCCGTTTTGTTGGTGGATTCATGATGAATACGATTAATATTGTTAGTATCTTTAGCTTTCCTACGGATTCATGGATATTTTGTGGATTTTTACGGAATCGAGAGGGTTTGGTTGTGGTCCGCCCTCGTTGTTATTTTTGGTACGAATATACATGAATCGTAGGCGAGTTTCCGGGTGTATTCCATTTCCGTAATCGTCTAGAGTTGGTTGTGATTGTGTTATTCGAATCGTTAGGTTCATTTCCGCCGGTTCCTCGCGGTCGTGTTCGATTCTTCCTTTCCGTTCGTATCACCGTCTATTAACCGAGGCAAGTACCC